>OZ010697.1:15682205-16186440 GCA_963932265.1 Thymelicus lineola
ATCACGGTCGTGAGCCGTTTTAGTATAAACATGATTTTGAGATATTTTGCATTGTGATATTTAATTATTTAGGCACGTAGGCTTCACAAACAAAATATAGACAATTCAACAAAATATAGACATTTAACAGTTTGACATTTTTTAATTCTTTATTATTGCTTAACTTATATTGTGTATAATTTTGACAATTTTAATTCTTATCTTATGAGTTTATTGACCATATTTTTGAGCTATTGATTTGCATCTGTTATTGGAGTGGCTTTACTTACCTTTTTATTTCAGCTTATAACTATGTATGCATGTCTAAGTGTTAACTTTGTTGATGCAATAAACAAATAAAGCTTATATATAAAATTCTCGTGTCACAATGTTAGTTACCATACTCCTACGAAACGGCTTGACTGATTTTTATGAAATTTTATATGTATGAGAATCGGCTACTATCTATTTTTCATACCCCTAAGTGATAAGGGTTGTCCACCCCTAACATTTTTTTTATTTTTTATTGGAACGAAGTTCCTTATCGCGCGTTATGAAAGGGGGCTAGAAGGAAAAGTTGGTACGATACTTTTTGAAGTGATTCAGAGACTTTTACAGAGATGGCGCTGTAAAACTTTCTGAATCACGCTAGTAGCGTGAGCTCGTTTCATATTGCTGAATCACACTGCTGAGCGCGTAAAATACTTAAATCGAAAGGAACTTCGTTCCATCCGGGTGTCCCTTGACACCTCTCTTTGTCTTTTTCTTTTATAATGTGGCATTAAAAATACATACAATCCTAAATTTTCACCCTTCTATCACCAACCCCTATTTTTTATTAGTAATTTTAGTAATTTAATAATTTTTCTTCCCACTCGATAACTGATCAATTGTTAGGCGATACGTAGTTCGCCCGGTCAGCTAGTAAATAAATAAATTACGTACTTCCATACAAGTACAGTGACTATTGTGGTTGTTGACTCCAGACTTCGTACTTCCTGCATTTTACCGTTCAATTTGCGTGTGGGACAACAATGGCGCAGTAATAGTGGCCGAGAAAGCCGCGGAACGCAGTCCATTAGCCGGGAACTGCTGCGTCACCGGGAAGTAAGAGGCGTTCGGTGTAAGAGTTGATGTACAGCTGTAGCCAACAATATAACTACAACTAAATGTAACATAATTTAATTCAATTTACCCGCTTTAATTTCAATTAGAATAGAACATATTTGAAATATAATGAATTGGTCCACCACCCACAAAATTGCAACAATCTTTTAGGGTTATTATTGGGTAGCATGTAATGTGACTGTGTTATGTATCATGCTACTACATATTTATGCAATAAAGTATTGAGTATTGAGTATATAGTAGGAAACATAGAAATAACTAAATTATAAGTAATTAATATAGAACAAGCGCTCTGTTCGCGACTTTGCTTATGTTTTCCGAGATAATGGGTACCCTTTATCTTATTTCAGATCATGTTTTCTCTGTGTGTTGAATTTTATGAAAATCCATGCAGTAGTTTTTACTTGAAAAAGGAACCACTATCCGTTCAAACTTTCACATTTTTTTATAATAGTAGGAAAAGATTGAATTTGAGATTTCTAGGAGACATGGATAAATAAAGACCTAATGAATATTTGGTTATTTGTTTCTAGAAAACCACCGATTTAGTGGCATTAACATACACAAGTAAAGCAACAAGAGCATGCGGGATTCGAGAATAAACGTATCTGTCTTATAATGCTCGCCGGTTGGAACTTAAATCTCAGCCTCGCTTGATAGAGGATGACGAACTTAGCTGAATGATATATATTGAAAGTGTGAGAGCGTCAAAGAATGATAAAATATACGTAGTGCACTTTCAGAAACAACATTATCGCCATTTGACGACCTGCGTGGAGCAATGGCTACCATACCGGATCACCGCGCCAAGGATCCTGAGTTCGATTCCCCGCGAGGCGGAAATGGGTGGGTGTGTCCTTGACTTGTGTGTTGTTCATGGCACCCACGACACAAGGAATCCTAGTGTGGGGCTATGAGTGTGAAGCGTTTTTTATTTTTATTTATTTAGTAAAACAGTATGAAATTTATTCTATAAAGCAGCTGATTTTACACAAATCAATATCTACCAAGACCATCCAGAATATCATATGAAAGTAAAGCAAATCTCGCCTCACAATTCATACGTACGTAATCGAAAGCACAGCCAAGTCAACATTGTGATGTAAATGAGCGTTAAAAGTTTTCGTATGCGTTTGAAAATGGAAATTTGGTTAGATAGTGTCCTTTGTGGTACAACGGGTGCTATTGTCTGCCCACATTTGAATGCGCGTGTTTCGCCGAGTGAATATCTTTTGACGTCACGTTGTGAACCAAACTTTGATTTGCCTTTTAGTTTTCCAGGGGATTGTTATGGCTGCAAATGATGTCTAAGCGCAGACCCGGACCCTTTAGACTGTAATGATTTCCACCTGTCAGGCTCGGCATTGGGTGCAATTATACAGACGCGTTTGTTTGCTTTTAAATTAAGTTGATGTATCTATGTAAGTAATACTAATTTTTGTGTTTCAAGCACACGGTTCTCAATAAAGATGTAGCATTCATCTCTTGAATTTTTGAAAAGTAATCAATTAGCTGATAGGTCTATGATACTTGACTCCAACAAAAAAATCTTCGAAGAGGTTAACGGACCTACTTATGAACCTACCTTCTAAAAGTCCCTGATACTATACAGAAACCATAACACATCTTCGTCGACTAGAGAACCCTAAAAAGTATCTACTCACCCACATACAGCGGAGAAGCCACGCCGGATTAAAGTATTACAAACAGTGGCAGTCGTCCAGAAACAACCGCTACCTTCATGTCAATCTTATATATAAAATTCTCGTGTCACAATGTTAGTTACCATACTCTTGCAAAACGGCTTGACCGATTTTTATAAAATTTTATATGCATATTTGGTAGGTCTGAGAATCGGCTACTATCGGCGGCTAACATTTTTTTTATTTTTTTGCACAAAATTATTTTAATTTTTTTATCATTATAAAAAAATAAAAATAATAGCATTATAAATATAGTATACAACCCGAAAATATTCACCCTTCTAAAACCAACCCCTATTTTTAATATGATTGTTAGGCGTAGGATCGTCAATAAATACATAACATAAGTAAGTATAAAGCATGCTGAAACATACCTAAAGCACAACATCATCCAAGGAGAATGTAGTCGGCGAGAAGAACTTCAGCAAGTTCCCAGTGGCATATAGACACATTCCAGATTTGGCCATTATAAAGTCAATAATAGTCCATGCAGAGTTTTAAAAAATTTTCGACTTTTATTTATGGTCACTAATGAATGAATGGTCATTAATATCTTACTATAAAACAAAATTGCTCGTATGTGTTTCACGTCTCATTAGTGGTCTGACCACCATCACTATTTTAATGCGAAATTGTAAACCAGAAACAGTTATTTATTTAATGAATCAATTAAAACTCGGAACGGGGCATTGTTTGCTGCGAGTGAAGTCAGTTCGGGAATATCGATTCGTCAGTTTTTATTATGGTCATTGTGAATTGTTTTCGGCTACCTACTAAAAATATTTGTCTCCATTTTATATTACAAAAATGGATATATTATTGTTATGAATTTTGGATAATCATTGCCACCTATTAATACAAGTAGGCAAGTTATTATGGCGGAGTGTGAGAAATAATGAAGACCAATCCATCAGCTAGCTCAAAAATCATACGTTAACAACATCGACGAGGTTAATACCTTATTGAAAATCAACAATTTATATCCTAAGTTAAGTTAGGGTATTATAATCATAATCGTTTATTTGCCATAAATGTGGTATTATACCTCTTTACGCTGTTCTAAACATCCTTTATATTATTCAAAGCAAACACTGACACGGATTACCTATAGATGGTAATATCTTCTCAGAACCAAACTTGATGGGCAGAAGTTTCTACCTCGAAATTTCTAGTAAATTATAATATAAATAAATGCACGCACAATACATCACAGCTCCCACGAATCCCGACGATGTTTGACGCTGCGATTATAATAAATTCGGAGTTTGCCAGCAGCCCTTTGTCCGGCGACAGAGGTCCAACGAGTGAAATGTTTCGAAAAAGGGACTTCCGAATGAAAACGTGCCAACTGACGGATGAACCCTGTCATAAATCACTTAAACCGTTATTGTTATAAACACAACAGTCGGGATATAAATGCGTTAATGTCGGTCACACTGTTCATATTATATTTGGGGGAGTCTAAGCATGGTTAATGGCGTCTGGTGGCCATGTGAGAAGATAATGGAATTGGCGAAAATCATGTTAGAGGAATGTTTGATTGCGTAATTTGAAGGCAGAGGGATCGAGGGAGCTGATACTCATTAGCATCCTGGGAGGATCGAGAGGGAACGAAAGCTCTCCATCTTGTAAAGGGAGGAAATCAATAACTAATCTTAAGCTGAAATCTTCTGGCCACGTAGGTATCTAGCAATCTCAGTTTTGAACAGTTATGAAAAGGTATCATCAACATCGTCAGAGAACTTCCATAAAGAATGAATGAATGAATGAAATAATCTTTATTCATGTAGGTATCACTGATACTCTTATGCACGTCATTTTTTTAATCTACCAGCTTTTCGGAAAGGTGCTTTGTCATGGAGGAGAAGAAAAGCCGTAAAGAAACTCCTCAGCACATCTTTTAAAAATAAAACTTATATCTATTACAAAAATAGGTATTCTCTAACCTGTGCAGAACTGGTTGCCTAGCTAGTCATTTCCAAGCATCCTTGTCATTTAAATATTCATTTATGCTATAGTAGCCCTTGCCTAAGAGCTGAGCCTTTACACGTTTCTTAAAAGATTCCACTGGTAAGTCACGTATTTGTTTTGGGACTTTATTATAAAATTTTATACCTAGTCCCATAAAAGAACGTTGCACTTTGGAAAGACGGTACGAAGAGGTAGCCAATTGATGCATCCTTCTTGTTTGACGATTTGAAAAATCACAATTTTGTTTATATGCAGTTATGTTATTCCGTATAAACACTAAATTATTATAAATATATTGGGAAGCTACTGTAAGTATACCTATTTGTTTAAATTTGATACGCAAGGACTCCCTTGATTTTAGTTTATAAATAGCTCTAATGGCTCTTTTCTGTAATACAAAAATTTGTTCTATACCGGCTGCTTTGCCCCACAGTAAAATGCCATAAGTCATAACACTATGGAAATATGCAAAATAAACAAGCCGAGCAGTGTCGACGTCAGTGAGCTGCCTTATTTTTCTAACAGCATAAGCAGCCCTAGCAAGTTTAGTTGTGAGAGATGCTATGTGCGGGCCCCATTGCAGTTTACTGTCCAAGGTCACCCCTAAAAAAACCGTGGATTCCTCTATATTTAATGTTTCATTATTTAATTTAAGAGATTTATTTACTTTTTTTACATTTGGCAACACGAATTCTAAGCATTTGGTTTTCTTTGCATTTAAAAGTAAATTATTTATAGTGAACCAATGTGAGACATGCGACAGAGCACTATTAACATCGTCAAAATTATTTTTATTCCTATCAGTCTTAAATATTAATGATGTATCATCTGCAAACAGCACAATGTTCGCATGGTTTTTAACATAATGTGGTAAGTCATTTATATACACCAGGAAAAGAAAAGGGCCCAAGATCGAGCCTTGCGGAACACCCATCACAGTAGGTGACCCTGATGACTTTTCATCGTTTATATTAACCTTTAGTATCCTATTACTTAAATAAGATGCGAGCAAGCTAAGGGCCTTGTTTTTCACGCCATAGTGACTAAGTTTAGATATTAATGTATCATGCTCAACACAATCAAACGCCTTTGATAAATCACAAAATACACCTATAGCATTTTGCGACGACTCCCATGCTTCATATATATGCTTTAAGAGCCTGGCTCCGGCATCTGTTGTACTACGACCTTTAGTAAAACCGTATTGCTCCGGATGTAATAAATTATTATTGTTGAAGTGGGTTAGCATTTGATTCAGTATGATCTTTTCGAAGATCTTACTGAGTGTTGGTAATATAGAAATTGGCCTATAATTATTAATATCCGTTTTTTCACCTGTTTTAAATAATGGTATAACTTTACTGCATTTCATTAGATCTGGAAATACACCAAGATCTATGCATTTATTAAAAACTACAACTAAATAAGGAGCTATAATATCTATTATGTGACGAATTATTTTTACTGAAATACCCCAGAGATCACCCGTACTTTTTACTTTCAGAGACTGGAAAACTTTAATTATGTCCCTGATTGTAATGTGCTTAAAGTCAAATACCACATTGCATTCCTTAACATTATCTCTTAATAGATAAAATGCTTCTGTTGAAGAAGAGGATAGTGTACTAGTTAATTTAACGGGAATGTTGCGGAAGAACTCTTCAAAAACGCTTGCCACTTCTTTATCAGAAGTGATTTTGTTTCCATTAATCATTATTTCATAACTAAAGTCACAAGATTTAGAGTTACCGGTCTCATTTTTAATGATATCCCAGGTGGTTTTTATTTTATTATCCGAATTAACTATTTTATCCTTTATGTACATTGACTTTGCTTGAGTACAGATGATTTTGAAAATTTTTGAGTAATTTCTTACGTATTCCTGAAATGAGGGAGAAAAATTATATTGTTTTTCGTCATAAAGCTCGTATAATTTGTTTCTACTTTTAAAAATACCTACAGTAGCCCAGTCGCTAAATTTACTATTTTTACTTTCTTCTATGTATCTGAATTGAAATATTCGATTAAACTCGTCATTAATATTTTTAGACAATGTATTATAAAGATTAATAGGATGACCATTTTGAGAATACACTGATTTACGCAATTTTGTTTGAATTTTTTCTTTAAAAAGTGATATTTTTCTCTTTGTCACGGGTCTATATTTTATTATTTTTTTCTTATTATCGTGGCTGTTACGTACCGCTATTTTTTGCCCACAGTGGTCTGATCTCAACTTGCTAAGTATTTCTTTGTCTAATATCTCACAATTGCAAAATACATTATCGATACAAGTACGTGAAGTTGCAGTTATTCTGGTAGGCTCAGTAAACGAAGGATTTAAATTAAAACACTTAAACAATGCGAGTAACCTAGCAGCTATAGAAGATTCTACTAAAATGTCAACATTAAAGTCACCGCAAACTATTAATTCTTTTTTCGACACAAATAACCGTTTAAGGACATCCTCTAGAGTATCTTCGAATAGGCAAAAATCCCCAGAGGGGGGGCGATATATACAGACTATAATAAACCGCTCCAGCTCCACACAGGCTAGCTCTATAGTGCGCTCAATAGAAAGACTAACAATGTCCTTTCGATCTTTACAAGGTATATTGCTGTGCACTAAAATTAGTGATCCTCCATGGATTGCAGTCTCTCTATAGAATGCACTTAACAAACTGTAATTGAATACATTAATATTATTTCTTACACTTGTTAACCAATGCTCAGTAATGCATAAAATATGTACATTATAATCTTTAACAAATAATTCAATTTCTAACTCTTTGCCCGATAAGCCCTGTATGTTTTGATGTACAATATTCATATTAAAGTGCTTATCCGTTGTCATTAAATCTAGTTTAAAGTATTAATTAATGTACCTGAGCTGGTACATTTGTCAACTATGATACGAAAGACGATGGATACTATTGTAAATAATACAAATAAAATATATGTATGGACCATTTTGTATCTTTTAATTACTTGTGAGGTAATTTAAAGTTACGTTTAAATTAAATTGCATTTTTTTCTTTTCACAGTAAGTTAAGTCTTAACAACATAATTTAATGAATAGGTAGTCATGACTTCTCTTAGTCCTATTAACATACACAAAGACACTATGCAAATGTGCGATGTTTATCCCCCGCGCATGGGAATTGGTCAATTATGTAGATAGTCTATCCCACCAAAAACATAAATGTGAAAAAGGAGAGCCAAGTTCAATACAAAAATTATGCTTGGCTGTGGGCTTAGCCGCAAAAAGAAAGGAGATCTAAATGAGTGCCAAGTTCTATGCAAAATCGAAATATGTATTTATAGGAACAAAATAACATTATGAACAAGTATTAAACTCTATTTCTTTGCTTTATTGGATACCTATAACAATTGCTGTCATTTAAAAAAGTGAGATCTTAAAGTAGGTTAGATTTGACTTGGCCAGTTTTTATCAGACTGACTTTTATGACTGATGTAATGAAAACTGGCCAAGTCAAATCTAACCTACTTTAAGATCTCACTTTTTTAAATAACAGCAATTGTTATAGGTATCCAATAAAGCAAAGAAATAGAGTTTAATACTTGTTCATAATGTTACTTTGTTCCTATAAATACATATTTAGATTTTGCATAGAACTTGATACTCATTTAGATCTCCTTTCTTTTTGCGGCTAAGCCCACAGCCAAGCATAATTTTTGTATTGAACTTGGCTCTCCTTTTTCACATTTATGTTTTTGGTGGGATATCATTACTTTTTGTAAAGAAAAATATATCCTGTTCACAAATCTTAGAGACTAAATTGACGTTTCATGGGTGGAAATGCGTTAAAATTACGGGTGGGGCTGCAGTGCGGTCTACAACAGCTATGTTCGAATATCTATTAGGCGGACACTAGCGCCATTGATTAGGGTGGCATAACTCAGCAAAATTCACTCCGTTTACAACAGCCATGTTACCCTTTTTTCCCCGAGGGGGGAAAATGCATTACGCATTCCACCCGGGCGCAGGGGGTACCCGAGTGGTTATGTGGGACTCCCGTATAGGCTAATGAGACCCACGGTATACCCACTAAAAACCCCCTCATCTTCCTTCTCGCCGCCTTGTGACGGGGTTACGGGAACGCTTTCGCACACATCCGCGACCCCGCCAGCGGCAGCCGCCCACAAGCGGCTCCATCGCGAAAGCCCTCCACGATGGGCGCACCAGATGGTAAGGTGCGCCTCTCCCTTCGGCCTCCACCAGTACTTTAGCAGACTCCCCCCAAGTCCGCTACTAGGAGGCCATGGATACCAGATAACTGTTACCCGGTGGAAGATTAGGCCTGTGGTTCTTTCACCGACCACACCTCGGCCGCAGAGGATAGGGCAAGCGGCGCACTGTAATACTGACATGCCTCTTCTTCTGCGATCCCACCAGTGCCGTTTCGGCGGAACGACCCCGCCAGCTCGCAGGGGGTAGGGGGAGTGGCGCACCGTAATACCAACACGCCTCTCCCCCTGCGATCCCTCCACGGCCGCAGAAGATAGGGAGAACGGCGCACCGTAATACCGGCATTCCTCTTCTTCTGCGGTCCCACCTCCACGCGCGTCCGCAGTGAACTTGTTCAGCCCGCTGGGAGCGCCCTCCTCAGGCCAAGCGGCGGCCCAAACTGGCCGGCCCTGGTTGCCTCTTAATTTCACCGTGGGTGACCAGTCCACGGTTACTAAGCCCCCGCGCCACGACAAGGCGGGCAACCCCCGGGGGGGAGCCCGCGGTATGCTGAGTGCGTACCTTTTTTTTTGAGCAGTGCTGCAGCAGGTTATGTCGATTTTATAACTGATAATATTTTGTAAATGACTTATTTAGTGTAAATTTTATAACTTGTTGCAGTGCTTAGCAAAATAAATAATTTCTTTCTTTCTTTCATATATCTATTTGTCACACACTAGTGCCATTTAGAAATGGCCATTATTGGAACCTCTATTTTTTGTAAACAGCTGGAAACTTTTTCAACTTTCCCTTCATATGAGGTGGCCCTCGTTCTACCTCAATACTCCATGCGCTGAAGTATGTCATATTGACGACTTTACGACCCTACATATGAAATGGCCCTCGTTCTACCTCAATACTCCATGCGCTGAAGTATGCCATATTGAGCCCCGCGTGCACAGAGGCCTTAGTGCGAGTTTTACGTGACATAACGGGCTCACAATGTAAATGCGAGTTGGCTAAGATTTGTATGGGACCAAAGCTTTTCTTTTCACTGCCGCTAGATGGCTCTGCTTCGGTCCCATACAATATTTGTATGTGGACACCACTTATTTTTCGACTTTTTTTAACTTTTAGATTTTTTCCAAAATTTACGACTTTTTGACCTTCATATCTTTATAACCGTTTGAGCTAGCTTCATGAAATTTGGTATTCTACATGTCCTTGTGGATATAATTAAACACACGTAGTTTTATGTGTTTACGTTAAAGAGGTTTTGAGTTATAAAAGGGTCAAAAGTGGCACCAAGTGGTTCGTGTAATATTACACTCGGCGCTGGCTAGCCAGTTCCTTTGCTTGAACTTGGCTTGACACGCTGCCGCGTGTCTAGATCTATGATATTTATTAGTCTGTGGTCCGAAGAAAAAAACAGTTCATTAATAGTGGTGAATTATGATTATTACTTTGAATGATTCTTGATAAAAAATAACCGACTTCAAAATTAAGAATAACTCAAAAACTACTCATCAGGTCTCGTTCAAATTTAATTAAAAAAAGAATCGTCAAAATCGGTTCACCCAGTCGAAAGTTCTGAGGTAACAAACATAAAAAATAGTCGTAAGTAAGTAAATAGTCATAAGTCGAATTGAGAACCTCCTCATTTTTTGAAATCGGTTAAAAACAGTTTTTATATTCGTTAAAATCTATTAGCTTCCATTCTACAACAATAAAGAAATATACAATTGATGTGAATTTTAGTGGCTCATCAAAATATTGGGACCTCATGAATTGACGTCTTCAAAGAACTCCATAGAAATAATAATAAATAACATGTGATAATATTGTGATATATTTAGCATTGTATTGAAATATTTGTAAAAATGGTTCTAACTCTTCTAACTAAATCCCAAGTGCATCAAAGATTTTCTATCAATAGATAGATGCCAACGGGTTACCTGTGTCATATATTTTTTTATAAAAACTCACTCCAGTCAGTTGGGTATCTGAAGTACTAACTGCCAGAAGAGGCTCTTAGTAGCCAAAGTTGGATTGTTACTTTGGAAGTTTCTCAAGTACTTAAATGAGATGAGATGAGTCAACATGAAATGAGACTTTGAGACTGAGAAACTGACTCATCTCAACAGCTAATGAAAATGTGTTAGAATAATTCATTTATTATAAAAAATATAATTGAAAGGAGGGCTGAATGCCTGGTGGCAAGTTTATTAGCCAGACAAATATTGCAGATATTTGTTGTTCAGTCCAAAATATTACGCAATAGAATTTTCAAATTGAAAATAAATAAATTACATAAGTATCACTGACACACTTATATACATTATTTTTTAAAATCTACCAACATATTCTTTAATTTAGGATAATGGGGGAATAATATAACAAAATCACTAGTTAAAAAATTGCTTCAAGCAAACTATGGATCACTTTAGCAACATAAAAAAAGAAGCAGCCATTTCAATGCTCGGCACTATAAGTGCAGAAGAGCACTAATCAAATAACTATCGAACAAGCGATATCAACTTAATGAAATTCCGACCCAGATAGCGCGTTGTAAAATAACTTTCAGAATCAAATTCCACTTGTCTCCTTATTGAGAATGAATGTGCAAAGCTATCAACGATAACAATTGTTTTATCTACTCTTCTCTAAACTACATAAAAATCCAAACTATATAAATATTAGCCCCTGTACTCATTTGGTGTTGTTAGTTTGTATTAAATTACTATGTGCTCCACTAATCGCCTGAGCCAAAAAAAAAACGTTTTATCTTTTCCGTTTCCTTATATCTATTACAATATTACTTACCAAATTGTAATATTTTGTATTTAGTATTGAAAGTAAGTGTAGAACAGAACAAAATGTAAGAATTTTTATCATTTTGTGCGTATAAATTATCTAAATCTGTTTAACTAATTACCCTGATTAATTATCTATCGAGCGTAAATCAATTTAATGATGGAGAAATTACCCTAATTATAATTATCTTGTATCTCCTTAAGCACACTTATCACACAGTAGTGAAGATGATCAGATTATAATCTCTCTTAGAACGGGAATAATAAATCCTACTATAAATATTAAATAAATATGAATACTACTACTAGTACTGTTGTTTACTATAAATAATAAATAAATATAAATATTAAATAAAAAATACGAATATCCACAATAAGTATTCCAACAAGATTCAGTGCCAGCTCATCGGAAGGCCTTACAGGACACAAAAGTGGCTGATTGCTCATAAGAATTACCTTATCAGGCACGACGAGACTGACGTTTTGACGGTTGTCATTTGTTGGGAGAGGTAGAGGGAGAGGAAGAGAGAGAGGGAATGGAGAGGGAATGGAGAGGGAGAGTGATAGACAACATTTAGTTAAATGTTAATAGGTACATAAAAGTTAAAGTAACATTACATTGATTTGTTAGACGGTACAAAGTTCGCCGGGACAGCTAGTTAGTAATATAATAAAGAATATTATGAAGATATTTAAATATACGCCATCATTGTTCTCACCTCGCTCATAGCTTGTACTCCATGTAATGGAACAAGTGGCTTACAGTGGCGGAACGAAGAGCACTTTTCTTTGTAATATCTTTTCAAGTTCCCTGTTCGGGGGTTTTACGGCCATTCTAATGACCGCTTCGTCCAATTAGTCTTGCGGAGAGAAATATAGCCGCCAAGTGGAAAACTTGACACCTGTTTCACGTCGTTTCGACTTTGTGACTGCTGCCACCGTCGGCCTCGGTCACTGTGTTGGTAATAGCGATTTGGTGAGCCGAAATAGGATACAGAAATGAGATAAGCAATGAGATTTTAATCATTTCCGTTTGTTGAATGGTAAAAGTGGTAGATTATTAAATAAAATACAGACTAATGCTACACAGCATTATTGACAATCATAGTCTTATCACTTTAATAAATCTGTGTTTCAGTGATGTTGTTTTAAAAATGTTGTAATGTAACTTTTATCTTTAAGTATATTTACAGATTTCAAGATAATAATACTGTACGGTATACTTCCATATACTTCACATTCCTTAAATAAAAACATCAAAATCTCATTTATTGTTTGCTTGTTATTGAAATTGGAGTAATTCATCAACACCTTCAAACTAATCGCTTTCGTCAAACAACATGCACAGACCCTAATGTTACACAAGATTACTTTGGAATATTACCTTTACTTCGAAACCGTAACGGTTCAACTTTTAGACGTCAAAAGTATAAGACGCTATACTCATGGAGCTGACGAGACGAGGACATCGAATGCATTGGAAACGCTATTTTATCCCACAAAATTCAACTAATGTTAAATATTATTTCACTATCCATTTCGCTTTAGGTTTAGTGTTGAGCACCATTTTAAATTGTTTTATGCCTTTAAAGCTGATGCTTACAAGTTTGGTATTATTCTGTATTATCTTTGGTTATTTTTGTTCTGGATTTTAAACAGGCATTATGTAGTAATTTTTTTTAAACAGATATCAACAACTAAACTACTAAACTAACTTTATGTAGAATCATTCTTTTTAAAATTAAACAATACAATCTATACTAATATTATAAATGCGAAAGTAACTCTGTCTGCTACTCAATAACGCCTAAAACACTGAACAGATTTTGATGAAATTTGGTACAGATATAGAATTGAGCTCGGGAATGAACATAGGATACTTTTTGTCCCGGAAAATAGACGTGTTCCTGAGGGATAACTATTCCACGCCAAAACCACTGAACCGATTTTGATGAAATTTGGTAAAGATATAGAATTGAGCTCGGGAAAGGACATAGGATACTTTTTATCCCGGAAAATAGACCTGTTCCTGAGGGATAACTTTTTCAAGCCACTAAACCAATTTTGATGAAATTTGGTACAGATATAGAATTGAGCTCGGGAAAGGACATAGGATACTTTTTATCCCGGAAAATAGACCTGTTCCTGAGGGATAAATAACTCTTTCAAGCCACTAAACCGATTTTGATGAAATTTGGTACAGATATAGAATTGAGCTCGGGAAAGGACATAGGATACTTTTTATCCCGGAAAATAGACCTGTTCCTGAGGGATAACTCTTTCAAGCCACTAAACCAATTTTGATGAAATTTGGTACAGATATAGAATTGAGCTCGGGAAAGGACATAGGATACTTTTTATCCCGGAAAATAGACCTGTTCCTGAGGGATAACTCTTTCAAGCCACTAAACCGATTTTGATGAAATTTGGTACAGATATAGAATTGAGCTCGAGAAAGGACATAGGATACTTTTTATCCCGGAAAATAGACCTGTTCCTGAGGGATAACTCTTTTAAGCCACTAAACCGATTTTGATAAAATTTAGTACAGATATAGAATTGAGCTCGGGAAAGGACATAGGACACTTTTTATCCCGGAAAATAGACCTGTTCCTGAGGGATAACTCTTTCAAGCCACTAAACCGATTTTGATAAAATTTAGTACAGATATAGAATTGAGCTCGGGAAAGGACATAGGATACTTTTTATCCCGGAAAATAGACCTGTTCCTGAGAGATAACTCTTTCAAGCCACTAAACCGATTTCGATGAAATTTAGTACAGATATAGAATTGAGCTCGGGAAAGGACATAGGATACTTTTTATCCCAGAAAATAGACCTGTTCCTGAGGGATAACTCTTTCAAGCCACTAAACCAATTTTGATGAAATTTGGTACAGATATAGAATTGAGCTCGAGAATGGACATAGGATACTTTTTATCCCGGAAAATAGACCTGTTCCTGAGGGATAACTCTTTCAAGCCACTAAACCGATTTTGATGAAATTTGGTACAGATATAGAATTGAGCTCGAGAAAGGACATAGGATACTTTTTATCCCGGAAAATAGACCTGTTCCTGAGGGATAACTCTTTTAAGCCACTAAACCGATTTTGATAAAATTTAGTACAGATATAGAATTGAGCTCGGGAAAGGACATAGGATACTTTTTATCCCGGAAAATAGACCAGTTCCTGAGGGATAACTCTTTCAAGCCACTAAATCGATTTTGATGAAATTTGGTACAGATATAGAATTGAGCTCGGGAAAGGACATAGGATACTTTTTATCCCGGAAAATAGACCTGTTCCTGAGGGATAAGGTCAAATTTTGTTATATGTATTTGATAGATTCGTTATATTTTATGAAGCGATTTTTATGACCCTTTTTAGGGTTCCGAAGTCAAAACAGAATTCTCATAGTTTCATCATGCCCGTCCGTCCGTCCGTCCATCCGTCCGTCCGTAGCATAGCGCAGAGGCCCTTAGTGCTAGAAAGCTGTAATTTAGCAAGGATATACATGTTTATTTAAACTTCTGGTAGAATAACATTTTTAAAAATATGTTTTTAGTTTTTATTGCGAAATATTCGTAAGTGTTAGACACGTAAAAAAATTCATGGCAATAGCATCAAAAGGAAAACTATCATGGCTATATTATTATTAGCATACGTAGTTATTGAGTTCTATAAACTTAGAACTTCGAAACCCTACCTATATTACCAGTGACCTGACACGCTATTAGCCGATTTTTTAACCAACTTCAAAAAAGTAGCAGGTTCTCAGTTCGACTGTTATAAACAAAAATTAACTTTAACATAATTTGAAAAATCAATCTTTAAAGGGTTAATTCAGGGAATGTTTATACGAAACTCCGTCATTTTTAGGGTTCTGAAGTAAAATCGGAACCCTAATAGCTTCGTCATGTCCGTCCGTCAGTCTGTCCGTCTGTCCAAAGCAAAGCGTCGAGAACCTTAGTGCTAGAAAGCTATAATTTGGCATGGATATACATATTTATTAAAACTCCAAAATCGTAGAATAAACTACTGAAAAAACTTTTTTTTTCGTGGTACCTCCACTACAGGTAACGTGAGCATTATTTTTTTATTCATCCCTATAGTGTGGGGTATCTTTGAAAAGTTTTTTCAAAAATATTATTCTTTTGAGACCATTTTTGGATGTAGAGTTCCGTTTGCGAAATATTTGGCTTGAAAGTGCTAATTTTGGGTACCCAAGTCAAGTCAAGTGTCCCCCCTAACGGCTAAACGGTTGGAGTTGGACAAGTGAAAACATTCTCAAAAATAGGTTATACGATGGATTTATAAGGAAAACTATCAAGGTTATGTTAACATACGTATCGTAGTTAATGAGTAATAGTCAATAAACTTACTACTTTGGAACCCAATATTGCACGTGGCCTGACACGCATTTGCCCGGTTTTTAAAGGTAAAACTGTGAAAGTTGGTAGTTAGTATGTAATCTTACATAAAACAAAAATAACTGTAACATGATTGTTTGGTAATACATTCCCTAAGGGCTAAAACTAGAGGTTGTAAGCTTAGAGTATGTTTGGAGTAAGACGTTGTAAAACGAACAGATGAGTCACCTCATGGTAAGTGGTCACTATCGCCAATGTACATTAGCAACGCTAAAGGAATCACTGATTTGCTGCTGCCCAAAAAGAAAAGAAAGATATTTTTTTTGTGTATTCTGAAAATTACAATGTAAATTTAAAATTCAAAAACTCTCAGGCCCTGACTTAAACCTCTAAATTCTAAAAAGTTCAATTATTTTGGGACCTTTTCTATGGGTGGGTCATTAATGGCTCACTACTGAGCACTCACTCTTGAGGACGCCTAGAGCATACTCCACCACTTTGCTCCAGTGTGGATTGATGGAGGGATTAGAAATCAACCCAAGTGTCGGAAGTCATTACGCCGGGCGAGGACCTTCAATATGTCATAACGACTGTTACCTTACGACAACAACCGGGACCGACAGCCTTACGTGCCCTCCGAAGCTCGGAGAGCTCAAGAATTTTTTGCCACTAACGGTCACCTATCCAACTACCGACCGCACTCGCTATTGTTTAACTTCATCGATTACTATTAGAACCGACACAAGCCGCTGCGCCCGGGCTATGAATTCTTCTCCCGATGGGTAATTAATGGGTTCTAAGAACATGTCACTTTTGCTGTAATTCTGGTGAAGAGTTTAGTATCTTGCTGACTACCAATCACGCTACAATATCAGATCGTAGTTATCATTTCATTATCAACACTAAAGATTTGTTTAATATTTTACTCATTTACATAATACGATATATGTACTAAGTATAGATGTTTTAGCTTCAACCCATAATGGACTATTACAAGGCACGGGTCTCCTCTCTTCATAGTATGGACAAGTTTGCTGTCAATTTATGAAAAACCTGTTTTATACTGAAGGGATCTTTATTTTCGGCGTACGAAGTCGCGGGTAACAGCTAGTCAAATATAAACTTAAACCTTAGTATACACAAATATGTATAAATAATAATTATTTAATATTAAAATCATTCATTTAAAAATAAAATATTTTTAAAAGTATGTTTCAACTATTCTACTAGACAGTATTAATTAATATACTATCAATAGTAACTAACTAAATACACGATTTTTTGACACGAATCTTCAATTTTCGCGTCCCATCAGCTCTGTGTGAAGAGTACCTTAAAATTGTTATTCATATTTTTACATTTATTTGGCTCTAGTGTTTAGCGGTAAAATAACAGTTAATGGTGACATAACGGTAATGTTATTATTATAACTGATGCAATGGCAGATAAAAGTTTAACGATAACGTCAATGGCGGCTATGTTTGGAACTGGATTTGTAGTTTGATGTTGTAGATTAAACAAAATACCATGAGTTTTAATGTAATATATAATATATACAAATGATATAATTTTAATATGTTTTGGAAATGTCAACGCGTCACTCCAGTCTTGTTGTCACTTAATATAATATTATAATAATATTATCATGATTATCAGTCTTAATTAAAACCATTCATATAACAATAAGTCTAACTAGATTCATTACTTTTACCGAAAAGTGTATTTTAATCAGACTCAAAATCCATCACATAAGTGACAAAATGTAGATAAATTAAATAAATAAAAAAAACATTACATAAAAGTATTACAATAGTTTCAGCGCAAGATTAATAAACAGAAGCCAATATCTTGAAATATGAAAACTGCGAGTTTATGCATATTTATACAGATATAAATATTTCTATTAATTTATTTCGTAATATCTCTGAAACCAAATACATAAAATAATGAAAAGGGAGATATGAAGCACATCACGATATTTAAACGTTACGACAATATGCAACGTAGCGATACGAGGGAGGTTCTGCTACAATGTATGTGTGGAATTGCCTTGATTCAACTGAGTGCATCGGAAGCCTCTCCGTGCATCGCGATGTTCACGACGGGAGTATTTACATAAAAACCGCTTAGTGCTTGCTAAGACTGGCTATCCTACTAATATTATAAATGTAAATGTTTGTGAGGATGTTTGTTACACGCAACGAATATTAATAAAATGTAGCATTAAAGTAGACCATAATTTGGAATTATCATACAGGGTACGTATTATTCCGGAAAACGTAAGCAAAGCCGCGGACAAAACGCTAGTGTATACGGTGCGTATACACGGTCCAACATTCTGCCCTAATTGATGGTGCCAAAGAGATGAAAAAACAAACGATGAAACGATGTGCACCGCGCTACTGCTGCCGTGTGCATCGCATACCGCTGCCCTCATTTTACGCTTTATGTAATTAATCTTGCTTGGTTGATTGGCGTTGTCTCAAAATAATTTATTTACTGTTAATTGAGAATCTTAATTTAAAATACTAAATGGTTTATTTTACTTTTCACTTTCTAGTTTTTTTCAGTGGTTATATTTTTTTGTTTAGTAATTATGTTCCATATTATGTATGTTTGTGTATGTGTACATACAACTCGAAACACAACAAATATACGAAAGTAAATTATCTTCAAACTCTTGATAGGAAATAATTTAAATAAATTATCATTTTCTTCGCTGATGGCAGCAAAAATTCCATAAGAAAAACACAAATTCAAAGCTTTACATCGTGTTTCAAAAAGTTCGCAAAACGGACAGACCCTCACTTAGTCATAATGGAAAGACGAGAGGTCCTTATACTGGGTGAAAATATTAAGCCCAGAAAAAGGTCATTTGTATGCTGTGATATTGTGGTGAATATAGAATTCAGCGTAAATTAGAAACTGGATGTCGTCATTTGGGAAAGATATCACAGATAGAGCTCTGCTCGCGGCTTGGCCCGCGTTTGCGGGGATATTAAGTATTCTATTATATGTTATTTCACTATTATTCTATTATTAGTCTACCTGTGTAATTAATTTGATGAACGTCCGTTCAGTAGTTTTTGCGTGAATAAGTTACAAACATTCATGCAAATTTTCACATATTTATAACGGTTTTGTCCACGGTTTCACCTGCGGTAGAGTGGTTTTAAAATGAAAATTTTAAAAAATTAAATTTATATGATATCGATTTTTTACAAATCCCGCGGGAACATTGAAATTTTTCGAGATAAAGAGTAGCCTATATCTTAATTGAGGGTATAGGCTATCTCCATTCCAAATTTCAGCCAAGTCGGTTAAGTAGTCGTGGCGTGATAAAAGGACAAACATCCAAACATCTTCACAAACTTTCACAATTATAATAATAAAAGGATATTGGTAGGAACTTTGTTTGGAATCGTCGTCGGTACTGAACTCAATTTCCTGAAAATCAGTTCGGTAGCTTTTACGTAAGAGCGTAATAAACATCCATTCATCCTTACAAACTTATTACATTTATAATAATAATACATTACATTTATAATAATGTAATATTAGTAAGAAGTTAAATTGACTTAATAGTATGATTTAGACTATTCATAACATTCATAACATTATATATAGTCTTATGCCATCTTGCTGTGGGGCAAAGCAGCCAATATAAAACAAATTTTCATACTCCAGAAACGGGCAGTTAGGGCTATTTATAAACTTAGGTCTCGGGAATCTTTGCGTGAAAAGTTCAAGGAAATAGGTATACTTACAGTAGCTTCCCAGTATATCTTTAACAATGTAGTTTTTATACGGAAGAATATAAACGCGTATAAACAAAATTTTGATATTAATAATCGCCATACGAAAAGAATGCATCAATTAGTTACGCCTTCGTTCCGCCTAAGTGCAGCGATCTTTCATAGGGCTTGGTATACATTTCTATAATAAAATCCCAAAATTAATACGTGACTTGCCAATAGAAACTTTCAAAAAACGTGTAAAGACACAATTGTTAGGCAAGGGATATTATAGTGTAGACGAGTATTTAAATGACAAAGACGCATGGAAATGACCAGCTCTGCAACCAGTTCCGCTCAGAATAGTAAATACTTTTGTATTATTATATTTTTTTGTAATATTTTTTTAAAAAGATGTGCTGAGGAGTTTCTTTAGGCTTTTCTTCTCCTCCACAACAAAGCACCTTCCGAAAAGCCAAAAAATGACGTGCATAAGTGTATCAGTGATACCTATATGAATAAAATATTTTGACTTTGACTTTGACGTTATGCGTATGCAGACCTGCAGACTATTGCCCCAACTCAGAGTCACTAACGGTTACTTAAATCGCTTCTTAGTACAGAATTTGTATGGTGATTCTTTACTAAGGAGCGATTAAAGTAACCATTATCGACTCTGAGTTGGGGCGTAAGTCTGCTTGCATTACATAAAATAGTTTGACATCTCATTACCAAGTTATTCAGAATCATTGTCCAAAGAACAATGACGAGATTCATTTATCGCAATTCATTAATCGCTTTTACATTGTTTCGAATCATTCGAAATCGAGTACAGCTAGCGATCGAATAAGATCGAACAATAGCCATTGAACTCGACAAATATACGAGGAATTATAATGAAACGATTGTAGTATTCATATTGTAATAAAATATCGTAAAAATGATAAAATACTGGAAAAGTAGCTTTGTCAATGAGTTGATAAAACTCTTAAATGCTGAAGTTTAAAAAAAAATGGGAAAAAATAAAGTGTACTGTGCAGGGAATGGTCCTTGTAATTTAAGAGAGTTAGAGTGTAACTTCATCACGCCGTGTCGGCATTCTAGAATGTCGTAAGAGGCGACAGAAGCAGGTAAGGCTGCATAAAGATTGTGTCAAAATTATTATTAAGTTAGTTATATTATTACTGGTATTATTATTATTTTTCCGTGCGAAGCGTGCATGACTAAATACCACCTTCTTGCTACAGTTAGCAACCAAACGACTCGTCAAGTTACGGTTGAAGCTTGGTGGCAAGTTATTTCTTTCTTTCTCTCTCTACTTTCTGGGTGTTACTCATGGTTATGGCTGACGCTGGCCACTTACCATCAGGAGTTACCACTTCATTTTGAGTAAAAACACTAAAAATATAAGAGCATATAGTGAACCTCAACCGTATCTAGCTTTTACTACAAAACTCTGCGCATCTCAACACAACCGTCCTCTAAGTAAAAACATAATCCGACCTCAACTAATGCAACCTTACAACGTCTCCCATCCCAGAAATATGTTCTACATAAATTTCCCCGAACTCTTCCCACGAACAAACATTTTTAACTCGAAGTTACATCGTAATATATGTAAGGGCCGCAGGTGATGTCGGGCTGCAAAGGGTCGAAAAAGTATTTTTTTGTCCCTCAGGGCTATCTTTCAACAAGCTTTTTATCGTGTTCAGATTTAAGCTGAACCAGCCCCGCGATAAGAGCTCACGCCAACTTTTGAGATCTGTCACCCTAACTGGGATTTAGCGTTTTTACTTTTGACTTTTGATTTCGGGGATAGTGGGTCACTTAAAGCCGTGTTCCTCATTTCACACATCATGTTTTTGCCACTAATATTTTTGTGATTACTACCTGAGATTGCAGTTTATCTGACAAAAAATAGGTTTAACTGTAATACTTCTTGGGCTAAGCAGACACCGTTATGAGTTATATCAATTCGGTCTTTGACACCCGAA
Organism: Thymelicus lineola; assembly: GCA_963932265.1. NCBI lineage: Eukaryota > Metazoa > Arthropoda > Insecta > Lepidoptera > Hesperiidae > Thymelicus > Thymelicus lineola. The sequence continues at coordinate 15,704,091 of OZ010697.1, forward strand.
TAGGAATTAAAATACGCCTTCATAGTTCAGGAAATGTACATGTCTGCTTGTAAATACGGCTGCTGTCAATCACTTTACATCCGATCAGAAAATAAAAAAAATTAAAATGTGTGCAATTCACACGTGGTAGAAGTGAAACTTTCCAAAATGTTGGTTTCAAGATAATGAGATGAAAAAGCAATAAATCGAATATTCTACCTTGTTTCTCGCGCCATCTATGAATACAACTTAGCACTTTTTAAAAGATAACCACGAACATAAGAAAAAGAAAACAGTGGTAACTAACGCCATTTCTTAACATAATGTGAAGAGTAAAATGAGCAGCTAGCGCCATCTATCTAACAATAAAACGAATCTTCTATCTTATTCCTCGCGCCATCTCTGAATACAACTTAGCATTTTTACTGTCGCGATGTCGTTTTTATTTATTTTAACTGACGAATATTTCTGTCTCGTTCTTTCCTGGCTTCATCCTACACATTTTTGTATTTGTGTCTCTTACCTGTCGTTTTTTCCGTTGCATCCGGTTTGAAATCACAACGATTCTAAAGAAGTTTCACATCGAAAATTGAATCCTTAACGTACTTCATTTACATTAAATAGAAAATACAAGTTCTTATCGTTCAATCAAGGCTTTTGGTCTAAACGTTGGGTACCGAAACATTTCAAGTAGCCAATCCAACAATTTTTGTATCTTGATATAATCTTCATGCTTATATACCTACCTACCTACTTCAGGCTGTCTCTCACAAATTAATAAACCGAGTACAGCCATACAAAGGCATTTCAAATTAATCAGCAGGATTCGCTTTGCTCCTTTTACAAATCTGTAAGTCTTTTTCGCTTTTGAAAAATCCAAGTAAAATTAGCTAAGGAGGCAAGTACCCCGAGCGCCGACTTTGTTCTTAGCCAACACTTCAAGTGCGAGGCAGAAGATAGCACAAAGCTTTGATGTGTAACGAAGCGGCAAGCTTTAGCTTGCTGAGAAAATAGCTATGAAACTAAGTCCTTACACAGTCTAATATTCCTTGTAACGAAAACAGCGCGAAACATTTATTCTGCGTCTAAACAAAGTAACGTTACTGCTAAGTGTGTGCAAGACTGCGAGATTATGGAGTTAAGTGTTATTACAGTATCAAATTCTAATTCATTTTACTTTAGGCTCCGTACTGGGGTTCCATTTTATTGGATCAAGACTACTCCATTGGGTAAAAGGCAGTTAAATGAAACATACAGTACAGAATATTTAAACGATTACGATACTTAAGATTTCGCCGTGTTAAGTATGTTTGATCTATTAAATATATTTTCCAGTTAGACAGCGTAGTAGAGCTTTGCTTTTTAACCGACTTCAAAAAAGGAGGAGGTTCTCAATTCGACTATATTTTTTTTTATGTTTGTTTCCTCAGAACTTTGGACTAGGTGAACCGATTTGGATGCATTGGATGATTCTTTTTTCAATCGAAAGCTGGTGATTGTCGTGTGGTCCTACATAGAACGAGATCTGACAATGGCATCCATGTCAAAATTATATAAGTCTTAAAGAACAATGCCCAACTGCCATACATCGTTTTATTTCATTTTCAACTTTAGCGTCTTAAAATAAAATAAATTCTAAAAATCGCCGCTTTTATTTCTGAGCTTAGATATGTAAGAATTTTCAGAAGACACACCCCAGAACCAAAGTATTTTGAGATTAAATTCTTATAACCATTGAGTCATAGAGTAGGGGAGACTTACGGCTGCCTGTAATTTTTACCATTATTTTATTCTGACTTTTTTTTGATTGACAACCGGAAATGGAAATTTGACATCATTACATTTGTCATACCAACATTTATACTGAAATTCTGTCTGTAATATTGGCTAGAAGTCTCCCTATATCTTGCTTGATACAAGCTATGTATCGAAGTGAGTGCCCGAATGAAAATGGACATTGTTGACATCATTGTTATTATAGTCAATTCATCACTTATTAATAAAAATATTTTACGCTGGGTAATACGGGTACAAGTATTAATTTTAAAATACTTAAAAAAATAATTGAATTGCTTCGGTATAACTGAAGTTTTAAGACGCTAACAAAAATGAAAAATAATTTTTGGGCATTGTTCTTTGCATTAAGCTCAGATTAAAGAAATAAAAGGCAGATATAACGTTCGCAAAGAAATGCAACAAATGACGTGAAGCCACTTTTTTACTATGTGTGCATGACAATCATATTGACAACTAGCAGTGGCATCGTAGAGACACATACTTTTTTGTGTGTGTAAGTTGCCATATTGAAAACAAAAAGTCGCAATCTCCCGCTATTTAGAAAATATTTTTTGCCATATTTTCGACTTCAAATATTATACAATTAAATTGGCAAATTATTTATTATTGTATTACTAGTTATCAAAAAGTCTAGATATTAAATATGTCAAATGTTCTTTTAATATACAGTACTTAATATGTTGAATTGTTTTAATTTATGGTTTTTTCTCTTTTGGGTAGTTATTTTTCATTGAAAAATATAAAATTTTTAATACATTTATTATAATTAAAATACATGAAATATATATAATATACGTCATCTTCATTAAAATGCAATGAATAAACAAAGCAAAATTTGGATGGCCAATCATTATCTTGCCTACTTTGAGGAATAATAAAAACCCATTTATCTCGTATAATAGTATTTGTCCGCAATCTGCAAAATAAAATAATTTATTGAGTAGGCTAAACAGGAACTAAAATGGAATACAATATTTTCCTTCAATCGTGCATTTTATCGTAAGCAAACGTGATATTTTCAATCAACCAGGTTTACCTATGTTAAAATCCTTATTTTATCCCTATATTCCTTTGTACAATCTATCTTACGTTTGTAATAACCCAGCGACTGATATTTATGCATTGGCTGCATTTCCTCATTTTTAGATTTAAATAAATACAACTATTTATTTTTAAATTTTTTTTTTGATATAAATTTATAATCGATCAGTGTTCAAATAACCCATGCATATTTCCCCTAATTTAGGGTAATCGATTTTCATATAAAGCTGGTATAAAATTGAATAATTGTCGAGGTTTTGTGTTCCGAGCGCACCTCAAAAATAATATTATAAATAAATAATAAAATAATGAACAGTTACCTGTGAAAAGATATCTAATCTTCTTTTGCTTGATTTTGGGAACAACTTTAGCAGTGTTTAAAATTGCAAGACGGAATTTTATCTGAGAAAATTATTTAATAAATTTTGACAATTGTGACATGAAAGCTATTTGACGCTTTCTTTAGTACTGAATGGGGTTTGTATTTGCTTTTTTAGTTTGTATTTACTTTGGTAGCTTCACATTTTAGTTGGATGAATATATCTGCCTTTTATTTCTTTAATCTGAGGCATTAAGTATGTGCGTAATAAATGGACGAATAACTCAATATTGAGCGAGATCTGACAATGGTATCTATGTCAAAAGTACAATGTACTTCATTTGAAGTCGGTTAATTTTTTGTTAAAATGTTAGAAAATTAGTGACGTAATAACGTCAATTTTGTTATAGGTTTACTACAATTGGTTATTATTTTTATAAAAAAAATTATTTGCGTCATGAAGTTGATTTTCCGTCTTTTCCTTAGAGTATATCTACTATAGATATTGTGAGTTATAAGTTGTTTGCTAACGCCACGGGAGCTCGGGCAGGCTGTCTGCCGCGCGGCTGGTAATGAAGCCTGATTGTAAGTTGACTGGAGGACTTGTAACGACTGATTCCGATAATGAGTCGGCTTTGCAACACCGTGAATCAGACGGCGCAAGAAAACAAAGCGATTTATTCATACTTAGCTGTAATATTTCTTTGTGTACGATAGGACTGTTGTAGTCTGGTAGGTAATAGAATGGCGATGGATGATAGTCGTTTGATGATATCATTATGATGATTGACTGTGTGACTATTGTAAGACAATCATTTGGGGATTTTGGTTATGTTCAGAAAACAAAAACATATTTTTCTTCATTTCCCTGCAGAGTTCAAGTACTTATACTCGTAGATAAAGCAGTTTTTGCTAATTTCTTTGATTTAGATTTAAATCCACATAATAAGATTCAAATTCCATAAGAATAGTAAATAAACAATTATTAAAAAAAACTAAAAACCCGACTGCTTTAAGAAACTAAAAAGAATAAAACAAGCCCATTAATAAAGAATGTTGTTAAAAATAATACTGAACAACTAAACCATAGAAAGATTAACAGGTGAGACACATGTTCCAACCAATCAAATGTTGCTTGTTTTTTCCCAAGCACCAACTGCTACCTAATATTTCTAAGCTTAAGTATTTCAATTTTCTGTTAAGTTTTTTACGCAGTCGGGTGTTTTTTTACGCTTTTTAGTTAGGATTCATTGACTTCTTCACTAGACGAAAAATTTGAAATTATGTCATTTCATTAAGGATTTAATAAATTAACGAGAATGGTTGTGTAAACAACTTTAAATCATTTACTTTAAGCCCTAAATTGTTACTTAAAGTAAAAAACAATGAAATTAACCTACAAATCATTTTTGGATACCTATTCAACGATGAACCACTCGATAAGTTATGAGAAAAAAAATATTTAAAAACAAAATATTCTAAAATCAGCCATTTTTTCAATTTTACTGAAATCGATCGAGTCGTTTAGACTACAGAGCGTGCCAAAGAACCATACATACTTACATACACTCGTACAAACATATTATAAGATATAATCGCTGAGGCGTTGCCGACCAAGAAAGGTATAAAAAGAAAACATTATGTTCTGTTGAAGTTTCACATCAATTAAGTGTGTACACTAATACATACACATTTTTTTCATTTTCATACGGTTCAGTAATAGACTGAGCAGGGCATAATGTTTGAAGTTTGCAGAACTCATCAGTCCAGTGTGCCACTTGCTAGCCTACGCCACTCCACTTTATAACGGCCACGCACTGCACCTTCTCGTACAAGATATCAGCCGAATCAACGCGAGCACCGAGCGGGAAGCGGGAAGTGAGTGCGTAGCAAGCGGATTTCAAATATTACAAATGTGAAAGTTTGCGTACAGGGCGTTTGGAGTATAGGACGCTCCCCGACCAGGTGGACTGACGACCTGAAGAAGACAGCGGGCATCCGCTGGATTCAGAAGGCTCAGTACCGGTCAGAGTGGCGCAAGTTAGGGGAGGCCTATGTCCAGCAGTGGATCTCCAAGGGCTGATGAATGGATGGATGGATGGAAAGTTTGCGTGGATGTTTGTTATTCTTTCACTCTGTAAGATTACCGAACAGATTTTCTTGAGGTTTAGCACACAGCTATGATCTGGCATAAGATATAGGGTACTAACTAGCCCGGAAAATGCAAGCAAAGGCTCGGGCAGAGTAGTACGAGTATTTTATATTTGTATTCAAAATCTCGTGAATACCTCTAAATGGTTTGATTAAATGCTTTTTGTTGGTAATACTCAATGCAATACTTATAGGTTGGCATTATTGAGTATTCGTAGTATGTTTAAAATTAGAACACCGTATAGACATTGTGTGAAGAAAGAAATACAAAAATACAAGTCAATATGTCATTGGAAAAAACTGCCGTTTTATTTTAAAATTACTTCAGGTTATGGGCCCAGAACATAATCCTGTGGATTTTAAACTGTTAAGAAAAATACTGTTGGTATTGGTGTGGCTGCATGGTGTAGTCATTTGAGGTCAAACCGACGGGACGAAGAAAACTTGGAAGAAAACAAGGACGAAGGAAACAAAAAAGAGACGAGCAGGAAGGAAAAGAACACAATGGAAGAAAACAAACCGACTGGTTCTCACATCAGATTAGAGGGAGCATCGAATTGGAATGTTTGGAAGTTCCAATCTATAATTCTGCTACGGAGTCAAGACCTACTAGATGTGGTTCAAGGGACTAAGGTGAAGCCGGAAAACGAGACGGAAAAAGCAAAATTGGAGAAGCTGGATGCGAAAGCTCAAACATGGCTTGTGACAAGAATGTCAGAAAATGTAATGACGCATATCCTAACATGTACTACGTCTGCAGAAATGTGGAGGAAACCTGCTAGTGTGTACGAACAAAAATCAGAAACTAGTGTACATATCGTGCAACAACGATTTTTTCAATATAAATATGAAGAGGGAACAGATATGTCTACATTTCTATCTAAAATTGAAGAATTGAGAAATCAGTTGAAGCAGATGGGAGAAAACATCTCAGAGAAATTCGTCATAACAAAAGTGCTGATGTCACTTCCAGAAGTGTATAAACATTTTGTCTCCGCATGGGAATCTGCACCGGATGACAAACAAACATATGATAACCTTGTCGCTAGATTACTTATTGAAGAGGAGCGATTAAAAGACAAAGAAGACATGCCTCAGCAATCATTGGCTTTTGCTGCAAAGAAGGTAGAAAAGAAGAACGCAAAGTGTTATAAGTGCAATAAACTAGGACATTTCCAAAGCGAATGCTTCAATAAAAACAATTCAAGTCATGGTGAAAGACCGTTTAAAAAATGTTATTACTGTAAGAAATTGGGACATTTGAAAAATGAATGTTGGTTTAAGGAAAATAAGGACAAAGACCGTACTGTAAGTAATGCGTTCGTAACCGTAAACTCAAGTGGAAATTTTGAAAAAATGGAGTGGCTAGTGGATTCGGGTGCAAGCCAACATATGTGTCGAGACCGTCATCTTTTTACGACATATAGTCCTCTGACAGATAAATTTGTTATTATCGGGAATGGAAAGGCGATTAAAGCGCATGGTTGTGGACAGGTGTCGCTGCAAGTCTATAATGGACAACAGTGGATAGACACAACCATTGACAATGTTTTACTTGTGCCAGAATTAAAAGCAAATTTATTCTCTGTCAATTGCGTGATACAAAAAGGCTATGTCATGATCACGAAGAATAACATGTGTAAATTTTACAAAGAAAATAAAGTGTGTGCGGTCGCTAATCGTAAAGGCGGAATGTACTTTATGGATGTTCGTTACAAGCGGGAAGAAGCAAATATGACTCGAGTTCAATCAAGTCTTAAAGAATGGCACGAAAGACTAGCTCACCAAGATATACAACATGTGAAAACCGTACTTAGAAATAATAACATTGTAGTAACGGATAATACGGATGTAAAGTGCGAGAGCTGCATGAAGGGCAAAATACATCGCTTGCCTGTCAATATAAGTGAAACAAATACAACTAGGCCTTGTGAATTTGTACATGCTGTCACATGCGGGCCTATGGAGGAGCCGTCTGTAGGAGGTTCCAGATATTTTGTTGTCATGAAAGATGATTACTCCAATTTTAGATCTGTTTATTTTGTTGAAGGAAAGGATGAAGTGAAGATATGCATTGAAAACTTCATAAATAAAGCAGAAAAGGAGGTTAAAGAAGGAGCAAAACAGTCTGAAGAAAGATTAGATGAGTCTACAGAGTATGACACAAGTATGTACACATCATGTTCTAGTGATGAGTCGTCCAGTAATGAAGCTGATGGAAACTTACCACAACGTCAGAAGAGTACTCGTGTCAGGAAACAGACTTCATTCTATACTTGCAATTATGTTTCTACTGATAGAAATAAACCTAAGGCATATCGAGAAGACATGCAAAAGGCAGAGACTGAAAAATGGCAAGTAGCCAAAGAGAAATGGAAACTCGAAGTAAAAAAAAAAACTGAGATTTCTGAGAAAAGCCTGTGAAAGCAAAAAATCTGTGGTACCTACTCAAAACTGAGTATATCTAAAACTAAATTTATTTTTGTTATGTTATGTTGTATAAGTATTACCTTGAGGGGGGGTGTTGGTAATACTCAATGCAATACTTATAGGTTGGCATTATTGAGTATTCGTAGTATGTTTAAAATTAGAACACCGTATAGACATTGTGTGAAGAAAGAAATACAAGTCAATATGTCATTGGAAAAAACTGCCGTTTTATTTTAAAATTACTTCACTTTTATTATAAAATTATAATATTTATAGTTTTAACAATTCGCCTTAATTTGAACACAGTATTACATAAGTTTGTGCTGTCTCGACTAGCACCTAATTGGATCGGTTCACGGCAGCACTACAGCACTAGCGCCGACACACTGATATGGCTTGATTGGACAATCGATGCTGTGATCCGTTACTATGTTGCTGATACTTGGTTCTGGGAGAGGGGCTTGACGAAAACTGCGTCCCGGGCAGTATGAATGAGGATGAATTACAAAAATTTATCTATTTATCTACATTGTTAAAAAACAGTCAAAATTAAAAGTAAAACCCATTCTAAGAATGCCTGTCATATTCAAGTTACTTAGTTATTCAAAACTTAAATAGGAATCGATGATAGTTTGTTAATGGGAAAAGGAATCTTTGTTTATATGTATTTCATTGCCTTTGATCATTATTTAAGTACATCAACTAGCCCTACGTAAAGTATCGAATAAAAAAAATTATGTGGAGTGACTGAAACACCATACATTTTTGGCTTAAAAATTATTAAGACTAATCCGTCTTACAGTAAGTATGATAATTATAATTCCAAACGTAAATGCTGTCCTAAATGCTAAGGCTGTCCTAATGTCATGCTCCTAATAAGATTCTGGAATCTTGAGGTTCCCAAATTCTATTTGGCCAAACTTTCAACTATCTTCATGAGTTTGATTTCTGAGTTCACCCATTGGAGGCTAATTTAGTAAAGGAATGTTTGAGTGTTTGCTCTATTCTAATTCAGACACCGCACTGCCATTAGCCGCAGTCAATCGCGCGGTTTAAGCGTCTTCTAGTGGCTTCCATAGTTTACCTGTGTGAGAGAGAATTTTGAACACTTCAATCATTAATTAAGACGCAAGCAGTCTTGTTTTCTCACCTTATCGTCACGCCGTATTTCTTTCTTTTAACCTCTTTATTCTTGGTCAGTAGTATCAGTGATGTCTTTCGTATTGCTGATGTACATGGGCGGGGGTGGCCACTTACCATCATATCGTTAGTTCGTTTGTAGGCTAGTTAAAAATCACACTCAGATACATTACTTTCAAAAATCTGTCCAAATACCACTATACATGCAGCTTTATAGATCTATTGCATTGCGTAACACATACATTTATGTTACAATAACACAAATGTAACATAAAAGTGACACAAACGTAACACAAGCGTAGTACAAATGCAACACAAAATCTAAATTTTTACAACAATACATAAGAAACATATTTTCGTTTTTCATTCTCGTCTTCTTTTAAAATTAAATGGGTTAAACTCGACATACAACTACTCATATCTACAATTTTCGTGATGATTTTAAGATGTGTGAAAAACTGTACAACTACTAGTTTGCAGTATTAAGAGACTCCTTGTTAGCGCTTGATGTACGAATTCCTTTCCGCTAATAAGCAAAAACCATTGTATATTGCTATTATGATTAGTATTATACTTTGTGATTAAGATGACGAATAATTACTTAGGTCTCAAACAAAACACAAATGTTTTTATTTCAACGATTTTTACAGATATTCAACTGAGGTCGAATGATAACATACTAAACTTATGTTTAAGATAGTACATAATAATAGTGATAATGAAATTCAAATTAGGTATAAAACACAAGGTATTTCCAACAACCGATTCACATCCGCATACAAATTCAAATCCTCCAAAAGCCCGATTACTATCGAGTATGGAGTATGGTGGCGAGAGGCACGTTTACGACGATGTTAGGCGCCGGCCACACAGAAAAGACGCAAGACACGGACCCGTCGCAGTCGCGGCGCCCGTTTAATCTACTTTCATACAAAATGTATGCAGCCGTCGCGACGTAAAACATACAGAAAAGACGGGACGCCGAGACGACGCTTTCTCGTCGGCGCCCTATTGGAAAACATACAGAAAGGACAGGACGCGGGCCTGCTTAGGCGCCAGCGGGGGAGCGGAAAGGACGCGGAGAGCAGGTCTCTTAAAACGTAGTGATTAAGTACTCTGTGGCCGGGAAAAGCCCAGTGTGCACCGACCGTCACGCCCGTTCCTTGTCTTTTCTATATGTTTTAACGGCGCCCTGTCTGCGACGGGTTCGAGCCCCGTCTTCGTCTTACGTCTTTTCTGTGTGGCCCGCGCCTTAGCTTTCGATATGCACTCTGATATTGCGTCGTTGTCATGCAACTGTTTTACGATATGTTACAAGGAAGGTGCTCTCTGCATTGAAATCTGCTGTTAAATGTCTGTAAGTTTAGTAGGGTATTCGATAAATGAATTTAGTTTGGAATTCCAATAATAAATACACTGATAATTACATACATAATTAAGATACAGAACAGCAAACATAAATAAGATGAACGAAGGATTTGTCCTTTTCTAGCCGTTTTATAAAGATTTCCACATATTATCTTACGAATAAAACAGTTGACTAAAAAAAAGTAAAATCAGTATAGATATTTCAGAGCAGGGAAAAATATTGAATTAAATTACGTAAGCTGCAAAATGCCATAAGCCGATGTGAACCTGATATAACGGAACGCAATATACGACACGGTATTAGGGAAGGTTTGAAGGTTTCGATATGGAAACAGACTTGTATCTGACAGTTTTCTTTGGCTCTAATTCAAAACATTCATCGACACAAGAAAAAAGTGATCGTTTTTAAATAACGATTTTAAAGAAAAAACAGGTGACATTTTTTATTAATTTTATCTTTTTGTAACGTAACGTTTTACGACTGAACTAACTAATATAGAAACAATTGGGGTCTACGCTGTATAACCAAGTATTTAATAAAAAAATAAAAAAAAACTTTTAAGAAATGTTATTTAAAAATCTACAACATAGATTTTTCTGTGAAATTTTTAAGTGTTTGTTAATTATAAGAGCAATCATGATAAGAATATTGTCTTACAGCTCTGCCGTGACTATAGTTCATGTAGCGGTATAAAATACAATCATGAGTACCCGTTTGCATTCAAAATACAAAATACTGAGCGCGGTACCAGGACACCATAAGCAGATAGCAAACAAAATAACCCGGCCCAGTGCACGAGTGGGACGTTGATATTGAGGAGCGTCGCGCGCCGCAGCCGCGCCCGCTACGATCAAGTGTGATGAGTTTAGGTGGGCCTAAACTAAGCCAGGCTTAGTTCAAACAAAATTTATATGTACAGCTTAGATACTTTCGTGAATTTTGGTTATTTTTGGGAAACAGGACCAGTCTGTGATAATTATGTTTCTGATATCGAGCTATACTCTCAGTCTGTTAGAGTAAACAGTGATGATTTTGTAATCATTAAGTAATTAATTATACTAATACAAAAATTACTCATTCTTATAATCATTAATAATTATTGATTAATTATACCAATATTATATACTGCCTTTCTAAAATGTATTCAGCAACCAAAGCAACTGTGTTTACTTATTAACAGTTTTATTGTTGGGATTATGCTGAGTACTGATAAAGCATTGAAGCTTGGATATTTTCGTATGCAGTGTCATATTAATGTCATCTGTGTGAAATCCGCATTCCATTTTAAAAATTATAGGTTGTCAGTTTGAGTGATTTGCAGGCAAACCGTGTGTCGATGGCAACGTGTTCGGAATAACATTTCGAATAGATAGATTACAAAATTTTGTCATTAAAAGCTCATAACTTTCTGATACGTGGAATTAATTCCACGCAAATTGGACAACAGGAGATCCCCAATTTTCGGCCTCAAACCATATGTAATCTGTGCTAGAACATCGGACTAGACAAGAGTAAACTATATACCAAAAAATTCGTCTTATTTATAAGATAAACATATTTAAATCTTAGCTTCAGCTGCTGTTGTCAAATGAACAAAATAATGCAAAAAAGTTTTCACAGTATTTATGTACCTCATTACATACGATTTTATAATCGATTGAATCGATTGATGGAACATAATAATATATTTTATGTATTATTTATTGATTATAATTATAACATTACAACCAATTTTTTGTTAGACTTAGAATATAATCTCTAGATGCAGTTCCCTGTACAGTAATGTGACATCAGTGACCTACATGTACTCGTAGCGTCAGATTGTTTACATTAATAATTCAGCTAATAATTTGCCTGAAAACCGTGAAATTAAGCGACTAAATGATTGGAATTACTCAAGTCATGAATCAGCTTACCGCGATGGAAGTTATAAAGGTGAAGTTCTGGCATTTTATTTTTAGCTGATATAATCGCAGATAGATATTTAAAATACTGTGACCATCACACAAAATTCTTGGAAAATAATGTAAAAAAAATGTTTAAATTCAGAGTTTCCTATTTCTTGATCGATATGATTATATGATGATATTATGTTAGAACTGCGTAATGATATGTGTCAATGAATCGAATCGAACCCTGATAATTAATAACGTTTTAATATTAATAACGTTTCACACTCATAGCCCTACACTAGGATTATTCCCTGTGTCGTGGGTGGCATGGACAACACACAAGACAAGGACACTCACACCCAGACCGAGAACAGAAATTCAAACTCATCATTCAAATTTCTGCCTCGCTGGGAATCGAACCCAGGACCCTTGGCGCGGAGATCCGGCATGGTAACCATTGCGCCACATGGGTCGTCGTTTAATTAAAAAAAACTCGTCTATTTATCCTAAAATCAGCAGCTAATGAAACTAATTAACAATAAACCTTTTCACACACTGCGATGGTCGTGTAGTCGTCGCGGTCGTATCGTAGTCGTCGCGACAATAACCAGGCTGGCTCGGGGCGCCGTCAAACCTCATTAATTTCATTAGAGCGTGCGTTGTTCAGAACTACATTAATTTTCTGTTCACCCCGACGTCTGCCGCGTGTAAAGTTTGTATTTATTGCCTTTCCATAGAATATTGTGATGTATATCTAACACATAGAAATGGCTTTGACATTTTCGAATTGATTTCATTGGATCGTTTTCGTGATTTCAATGTCATTATTTTGAGGTTTATTAGTTGATGAAGGACTCTAAATATTCGTTTGAAATTATTGTTTACTCGTTATTGTTTATATTAAAAAGATTATTTATATAAAACTCTGCAACTGAGGAATTTTTAAAAGTTCTTTTTAGTTTTGACATGATTTTTTTTTAGAATTTAGCTATAATCAGAATAGAATGATAATAATCAGAATATTACAGTAACGCCAATTTGACAAACTAAACTTGACTTTTGAGAAGATTATAGAAAGCTTGTAGGTTTCCTCATAAAGTTTTCCTTCACCAATGTCACATAATTTAAAATTTTGAAAAAGCATGTTGACCAAGAGTTACCCACGTGGGAGACAGTTTCAACTATTAGGAGAACTGCTTACTGGGTATTGATAATTTCGTTCAGTATAAAAATTAATGTTAATCTTCCAGCTAACACTAAGTAAAGCAACACGCAACTTCTACAAAATATCTATTCTTTGGCAGATTAACCGTTAAACTTATCCATGAGCGGAAAGTTTAACGATAGATGTGTGTAGAATTAATAACATGTATACTTACATGTTATGTTAGTTATGATTAAGATTCCGTTTAAGTAATATTGTTTTGAATTATGGTTAGTGTTTAAGTACAATACTTACTACATTAAACTACATTGAGGGTATGTTTATTGCTTTTAGGAATAGGAGGAACCTACTTATAAGTTCTTATTACGTATCTTTTATATTTTGTGTGAAAGTAGGTTTCTTGTATCAGTTCTAACAGGACCTCATAATGTAGAAATTACAAACCTTTTTACTGTTCACTACAAATTATTATTATAACTCAATCGCCACAATCGCCAAAGCACGAAGATGTAAAATTAGCCCTAGTTGTAAACATTACAATAGTTTAGACACTATCACTTACAGACAAATATATGCATCACAACGCATTGAGGTTGACTTGAAAGCAGTTTGGCTGAACGTGATCCTACCATAAATATAAATTAAAAAATACCCCGACACTTTTATTTACAATAATCACTAATCATAGTTAATCTGAAGTGATTAACAAAAAACACATCATAATCAGTCCATTCGTTTAGGAGCAACGATACCGCACACATACACAAATACACAAACACACGGACACGACACTTTAAGCATCGGGGGTTAAAAAACAACGCTTTCCGAGCTGTAATAGGATAACAACATAGCTGTAAAATTACGTCAGTACACCACACTGCCTATCAATAACCTGAATCCTGATTTTCCCTCTTATTTTGAGAGCCTTTTAAATTACATATGCATGACTGACCACATTCAAAAAGTGCAGCAAGCCTCACTAACTTATGTAAATAAAACGCGTACAATAAACTCAATCACGCTCAAATTCCTATGCGATACAACGCACGGTATTATGATCATTATGATAAAGACTATAAAAGTAGTTTTTGTCTACAGTCCCGGTAAAAAGGGGGATGGATCCCTTACCTGTCACAAGTCCACTGGAGCTTGAAGATACGTTTATAGAACGATCCTCTGTTCGATATTTGAGTTATGTTTATTATCAAAGTTGCTGATTTTGTTAAACGCTTTTATTTAGCTTCACTTCGGAGCATCAAATCTTGTAACGTTAATTTGAATGACTTCCCTTTAATGAAAATTGATGAAATTTGGCAGACATGTGTATTTCCGATGACAATACACGAAAATCATATTTTAAACTAATTTTCATTGTTTATTTGTTGTTAAATTAAAAAAAAAACGATTTTTCGGAGCATCAAATCTTGTAACGTTAATTTGAATGACTTCCCTTTAATGAAAATTGATGAAATTTGGCAGACATGTGTATTTCCGATGACAATACACGAAAATCATATTTTAAACTAATTTTCATTGTTTATTTGTTGTTAAATTAAAAAAAACGATTTTCAGACTTTAGACATTTTACGTAGAGACTTGAAATTTTCACAACTTGTAGCTAATTTTATAAACTAAACATTATTGAAATAAAAGCGTTTAAAAAAAAAAAATTTTTTCATTTGACTTATTACTTAGTTAGACACAAGATAAAGAGGTTTTGAACTCATTAACGCAATAAGCCCACCAATCCATTTTCAAGGAGATTTTAGATTGTCATTGTGTTATAATCAGAAAAGTTATCTGTGAGTTTTTACAATTTTTACGTAAAACTTGTAAAAAAATTGTTGTGAAATATGGCAATAAAATGTAGCAATAAGTAAATGGCATGGATTAAAAAATTACAAAAGTTTGGCAGATCCTTAGCTAGCCCAGAAATTAATCAGTAGGTATAAGATGGATCTGAATGTGCTCCTCATTTTCTTAATATCCATACAAATCATATGATATTTCCGATAGCAATATGCTTCAGGACCTGTTTGATCTTGCTCATTGACTAGTCAAAGGAGGAACTGAACTTTTAAAATTTCCTTTAAAGGCTTTGAAAGATGCTTCATCAAGCTAAGTGCATGTTTTGATTTAAGTACGTATACGCACAGACTGAAGACATTTCATATTAGAAGATACACACACACGTATAACAAATGTGTTTTATTGAAAATATGCTCTTCCCTAATAAAGCCAGCATAGATTTCCTTTTATTCAATCGGTTTTAGTAAAGTCCATGTCGTTAATAGCTAGTCGACTTATATCAATTATAAAATCGACGATAGCAACTGAGGTTCGGTATTTTCAACACGTTCGGTATTTTCAAGTTTTAGCATACTTATTATATTAATAAGTAATAGTACTTATTAATATAATAAGTCTGCTAAAACTTGAAAATAGAAAAGAAATAATAGAAAATAATAGAAAGAAATAATAGTATTTCTTCTGTGGTTTTAGGTCATTTTTAAACGCTTTTATTTAGTTTCACTTCGGTGGATCAAATCTTGTAACGTTAATTTGAATGACTTCCCTTTAATGAAAATTGATGAAATTTGGCAGACATGTGTATTTCCGATGATAATACACGAAAATCATATTTTAAACTAATTTTCATTGTTTATTTGTTGTTAAATTAAAAAAAACGATTTTCAGACTTTAGACGCATAATTCTCTATGTTCTATTTTACGTAGAGACTTGAAATTTTCACAACTTGTAGCTAATTTTATAAACTAAACATTATTGAAATAAAAGCGTTTAAAAAAAAATTTTTTTTCATTTGACTTATTTTGACTAAACACGAACGTATGTCTTGCGTCCTTTGTAGAATGAGAATGGATGTTAGGAAATTTAATAACAGCGAAAACCCTTGAACGGATTTCGATGAAAATCGGTAAAGTTGTTGGTACTACTCCGGATCATATTTTAGGAAACTTTTTATCGCGAAAAATTATTATAATAGGTTTCCCTGGGAAACCAGATGAAAATTTGTATGGAATATTTTTAAAACATCAATCAATTTGCTTGAAATTTGTAACAACTGTTCCATGCTGAAATTGATGGAATACATATTTTCCAGTTTTTCAATTTTACAGGAAAAAGAAAAAAAATACATATTGATGTCAATATTGCTAATTTTTCAAAGCTCGCTCCTGGAGGACTCCTTTGTTATTGTACCGTGGGTCAGTATATAAATTACTGAACATAAGTACTTCAATATGAATTCACGATTTTTTAACTTTTTTCTGCAATAGGTAGAAATAAGGTAAAACATAATTTCCATATGCGAAGTTGCGGGCAACAGTTAGTGAATAATAATGGTGATGGTTACAGCACGTCACATTTACATGACACAATCATGAAAAATGAATTGAATAGCTGTTCTAAAGACAGCGAAAACGACCACAAATCAAATATGTTCTCAGATCAGACAATAAATCTTAAGCCCATTGGTACATTACAAATGCAATGCAAAATGCAAGTGTCCTCTCTTTTAGACGCAGCCAGTATAACCTTGACTTTTCCATTGCATTTTCGCCTATAGTGCTACGTATTAAGAGTTACTGGAGGTCCAAATATTCTGGTGCTGTTAACTGCGTATCAACCAGATCATAGTCTAGACCCGGCGGCGTCTTCTGAAATATTAATGGTTGTTATTATAGCGTGTCTCAGTGTGAGTAATGTGAGGTTTTGGCGGACAAGGTCTTGTTCTATCTGGCTTTGATTTATCGGTCGTAGGATCCAGAATAACTTCACTTCTTTTCATTCATGACAGACAAGGGAGACTTTATTTTGGTTCTGTTATCTCTTGGTGTACAATCACTGTACAGTTCGATTGAAGGCAATTGCAATAACATTAGCATATTTCAATATTAAACTAAAATAGGTTTTTAGTTTAATGTTGGTGCTGTCAGATAAACTGAACTAAGGTAAAACATATTTTAACAGACAATGTGTTTTGTTCTTTTCAATTATTTTAATTATGCTATGAATATGGATGTGACTATAATCAAACTGTATGCACGTACTTTCAGGTTACTTAGCTAAACTAACAATAAGTCAAATATTTCGATATACCATTCGCAAAATAAATTATATATCGCAAACAATGTCCTTGTCACAGGCAAATGGTATGAACGCTAACGTTAAAATAGTGTTTCTACTTAATATATTATCTTAAACAGAATTGAGAGGACAAACTCCACGCCGCGCCACAGTCAAGACGGTATCACGTCTCGCCTCGCCGACGCCGGCGCCTCGTGTCTATACACTTGGTTGTAGTATTTGTCCTTACTATCGTTTGGGAAACTTCACCCCTCTTTATTGGTGTTTGAACTTTACTTAGTACAATATTTTCCACTAGGTTATCTTTTTCGTTTGGGTTTATTTCCACTAGTTCTACCGTCGGACTAGGGGAACAAAGGCCGTATCTACCGCTTTGTTCTTACTAGTTCTGCTCGTTAGTCGTCGGAATAGTAGGCGTGTGGAAGAAAGACAATGACATAGTATAAAAATGAGACGATGATCCATTCGCACCACCCTTTTGAGTAGATTTATTTTAAAAAATATAATTTATTTTGACAGTTGAAATAATCACAAAAAATCCCACTCGCCCGACGATCGGAATAATGAGTAAAATTAGTGGCAACAAAGCGGTAGATACGAGTTTTGTTCTCACTAGTCCAACGGTAGAACTGGTGAGAAACAAAATAGGAAAAGGAGAAGAACTAGTGGGAATAAACCTTTGTTTGTTATAACAAATTGTTTCAGTTTAAAACTTTATTTTCTGTAGTTGTGGTTGAATGATAGCTAGTGTATGAATCTGTCTAAGTACTTGAAAGACGACGCAGAAAGAAACTTAAAGACTTATAATAGGTAATGGACAGACAAATATTTTTAGACACAAAGAGCATATGAGGTAAAAATTTAAACTGAATTCTCCGACATGACTAAATATTCATTACGCGAAAGATTCATGTTCTTTTACTCCAAATTGATCTTTTTCAAATAAGCTTCCCAAACCAGTGATGTACGAGCAATAATCCAGGAATGGGCTACGATTGGCGCATATAAATCGCATTGTAACATCACGATCGATTTGCTACCCAATCGACTGGTGCGCTATGAAATGAGGGATAGGAAAAGTAGAGGCGCTGTGAGTCGGCCTTGTGGGAGTCCTAATAACAGTGTAACTTAGTCTTCGGTAACAGGTTTTTGTTTCGTAAATCCTTTCAACGAGAATAATAAGATTCAGAAAAATCTAAAACACTGTATATTTTTCTTATTCATGTTTACCTCATTTTTAGAGTTCCGAAGTAAAATCGGAACCCTTATAGTTTCGTCAAGTCCGTCCGTCCGTCTGTCCGGACGTCTGCCCGTCTGTCCAAAGCAAAGCGTCGAGACCCTTAATGCTAGAAAGCTGTAATTTGGCATAAATATACTAAAAATATTTATTAAAACTCCAGAATCGTAGAATAAAATATTGAAAAATATTTTTTTCAGGGTACCTCCCCTACAGGTATTAACGTTATAATTAATTTTCTATTCATCGCGTACTCTATAGTGTGTGGTATAGTTGAAAAGGTCTTCCAAAAATATTGTAGGTTTTCTTAGACTATTTTTGGAAGTAAATGTCCATTTGGGAAATATTTTGTTTTAAAGTGCTACGTTTGGTTAGAGTCAAGTGTTCCTACCGCCGTCTAAACGGTTGGAGTTAGACAAGTGAAAAAATTCTCAAAAATAGGTTATGTTATGGTGAATTTATCTACAAGGAAAATTATCACGGCTATGTTAGCATCCATTAATTAATGAGTAATAGTCGATAAACTTACAAAGATACTTCGGAACCCTACATTGCGCGTGGCCTGACACGAACTTGCCCGGTTTATAATTTTTCAAGAGTGAATTGAAGGATCAAAAGATATATGTTCCCACACTTTGGTCTCTTGAATAATATTAAATAAATTTATGTCCTGCATTAACCTTACACAGATAGCATTTAACAAGTATTAAAATCTGTTCATTAGTAGGTCTCCCCGTCAATTCAATTCAACTAAAGATGAGCTGATTCATTACAAAACTTCACAATCCGGAGCGCAATGACCAAGATTAATTTAGTGAAACCTCAAAACTTGCAGAATAGTATTCGTGACCATTTGAACTGGTTGCAGTTTCTAATTGAGTTGCTGGGAACAGAACCAAATGAAACTAATTTAACCGTACTGTGATAGGTTAAGTTTTCCTGCACCTTGGATAGGTTCTAAAAAGTTGATTTATTAAATCTATGATTACGTGACATAAAATATGTCCATAATTATCGATACTAAAATTGTATGGAAAAAAACTAAAAACCTTCAAAGGTTCATAAAAAAGGTCGCTGAAAACACACCAATGACTTGAATCTCGTATAAGTTTTAAAGCCGAAGTTACAAATAGTGAATGTGGAAACATAGGGACTTCATTTTAAAATTAAATAGCATTTGCAAACATTATCAAATGCAACAATGTATAGTGCAGTTGACGTACCCGTTAATATATATAATAAATTAATGAATTAATATTGAAAACATTACAATGAATCATCATTTTTATTTCGATATTAACCGCAGTGAGATTTGAATTCGATTGTGTTCTTCATAGAATTGCAGTGTTTATAATGGCGTCGCATCAAATATAATTACTGCAATGGAAATCTGTAGTTTCTAATTTAGCAAAGCCCATACAATCGTTTCAAATGAAACCAATTTGTCTGCCTCGTTGTGTACTCCCACTCCAGCTTGCTTTTTGATTTGTTGAAATCATGTCTCATCACTGTTATTTGATCGTCTGTATTCTGCTAACATTATCATTTGTGATGTAAATGCTATTGTATTAGTAGCTAGCCGCGATGATCATAATTTGTCATGCTACAAAATTGTTACGTGAAAATATATTTTTTTATTGGCTTTAGCTTCGTTTTTTCGTCATTGAAGATTTTGTTAGTAAAAATAAACTACATACTTGATGGCTTATAGTATCTGTCAAAACAAATGTAAACTGTCAAGATTATCTCTCCGCCAACATATTTTCGCTGTTTCCTTGATCTTAGAATCATCAGTTGAACCACAGACATATACAAGAATAGACGACGCATGTACCTCGAATTGTATGAAAACCAAGCGTGTCACTTTTTTTTGACACATTGTGCTGTCACAAGAATATTTAGTGCTGAAATTCCCCATCCTAGCGATATCAATTCGAAACTGATTCGTTACCGATTCTCGACGACGATAAATGATTCTCAAAATCGATTACCGATTATAATTAGATATATAGAAAATCGTATGATCGTTTGTAGGCGTAGAATATGTAAAACATAAAAAATGCCTTTGGTTGGTTGTACATAATAATATAGTATAATAGTGCTTGAATATGACAGAATAAATAGTTTTGTGTTTTATTTAACTTGATTATTTGTTAATTATAAACACGAGCTTCAAAAATCATAAATATTATGATTGTTTATTATTTGCTTTCAAGAAATTAAATAAATGAAAATTAAAAAAAATATTTATAAACATTTCTTTTATGAAAGAAAAAAAGAAAGAAACATTTAATCCGACATAGGCACTGCAACAATGTTAAAAAATAGTGGTATATCTATTACTATATCAACAATTATAAATTGTATTCGGAGTTGCAGCCAGAAAAGCATACCAGAAAAGGGTCGCACTCAGAGTACGGCGTAGCAAGTACCAGGTACTTCCTACGTCCTCCGATTTATGAAAAAATTTAAATTAAAAAAATTAAAAAAGTTAAAATTAAAAAATTTAAATTTTTATGAAAATCAAAACATCATAATTATGGACACTTTAAACTTACCTAAAGTTAAACGAATATTTTTTTTCTAATTAAAAATTCAAAATAAAAAAACAGTACATCAATATTCGGTATGGCGCTTGAAATCAGCCTTCGTTTCTTTTTCGAATCCGTAAAACAGTCATCATTGAAATGAATAGAACATATACGGCTATGTTTTGTTGGAAACCAATCTCTATGCCCCGTCGCTATAATTCATTTTGCTTTAATATTGGGGTCACTTGAAAACCTTTAATTATAATGTATCATGAATAAAATCACTATACAGAAACATTAATATTGTAATGAAAAATAATTTGCCTGTTAAAAACTGTCTCTATGTAAATATTATTATTCATTGGTTTTCAAAATCGATTAACATCGAGACCACACCGAGTAAATGAACAACACTATATGCTATATTTTACAGAAACACGACAATATTCACTGTACTACGAAGCTGAGCGACGATTTATAGTAACGATTGTTTTACTTTCATTGCGTGTTCCAGTAAACAAGCCGTATAAATTTTTCTACCAAAATCAGCAATGTATTGAGTAGTATGCAGTACACAGTAAGTTAGTGCTTTTCGTTGTAAAACGTGGTAGAAATGCAATAAATATGAAAAAAAATATTTTAAAATAAATTACTACACAATTTTATAAATAAATTACTTAACGATGAAAAGAAAGATTTCCTTTACCTCTGCTAACTGTATTTGTAGAATTCCTATAGTTTAAAACGTTACAATTAGGCATTTTTCGTTATTTCAGTTGACATCTATTGCCAATAGCAATGAAACGCCAACTAAATGACACGGCGCTCAAATAGGATTTAAAATCCTTTCTGTTACACGTGAAATGTATGAACATGCGGCATCTACTCTAGGTATACATGTCTGTGAGTTGAACTGTTGTATTTAAAAACACATTAGTTGTATGAATAACATAAGAGTTTCCAAAATTGTGTTAAAATCTTTAAAATGTTGTCCGAAGTACGAAATTAAATTCGGTCTCCAAACGAGGGTTTGAAAGGCCATTATTACCAAAGCTGGTCTCTCGGATCGGATTCCACACTACACCTTTACCATAAAATCAATTGACCCAAACGTCCTCGGCACCCTTGTCACGGGCGTGAAGATAAGAGAGTAAACTCATTAACCAGAAAACATGAGGGACAAAGTTTAATTATTTGTGTTGTCGAAAAATGACAGAGGGGTATTCACAACCCCTGTAGTGGATGACATACCTGTTTTGTGGGGACAAAATGATGAGGCATGACAATGTCAAATCTTGACTCGGTCCCCCGTCAAGTTTTGCTAGTGTTATTTCTTTAGGTTGTTTTCTTCACTGTAGCTAAATTTTAGCTACAGACTCTATGAATTATGATCGAATTATTGACAATACGATATTCTTTGGATAAGAGTAATAACGCTTAATTTATATTTCTATGACTATACAATGTGTTAGCAAGTTGTAAAGAAGATTCATTCCAATTTAATAAAACTGTTGGCTATCTTTATACGACATCCCCGCTTAACCTAATTCCGAAGACCCTAATGCCACGGCTTGATTATTCCCACCCGTGGACATTATGGCCATCATTAACCTTAGCTAATAAAAGTGGTGACTTATTGCAGACGCCATTAAACTGCCATTCATTTAGATCGCGTGGGGCTGCCGATGTAACGAATGTTATAAAGGTCTTGTTATAGAACATTCATTCAGGATGTAGGTTTTTCTGCGTGACGACTTAACACTGCCTCACTGCTATGCTCAAGTATCCTCAGAATAAATTAGCTTAGGATTATGATAATTTAACATTAAAGGGCGGATTCGCCTCAGGCACCTTCCACAACATGAAGGAATTTTTTATCGTATCTAATGGTATTCAATTTTCAAAATTTTACTTAGGAGTCCTTAGAAAATTTGGAGCTAGATCTCCACAGAAATATTCAGACCAACAGGCATCCAGACCTTACTCTTCCTCGTTAACATGAAAATGGAATTAAGATTTTTCTCAAGTAGCTATTAAACTACAAACATACGCAGATTTCGTAACTAGGGCGAGTTCCAAACTCGTCAGCTCCATTCGGTCGACGAATAAAAACTTTCTGGGAAGTGCCAAGTGCGGAAATGCGAAATTGATTTCATGTCCCCGTTTCCGTTGACGATCCCTGATTTGGAATCTGTCTGGCTGTGGAATATTTTATATTTTCATAAAGAAAAAAAAATTGGAACGCTGTTAAGGAAATAATCTCATGTTTCAAATTTGTTTTTCTCTCCGAGACGAGACCTTAACTTTTTCACTTGGGACTGGCGGCAAACATCTTGAGAATATTAATGACATTTGTGGCTAAATTTAACCCTTGGGGTGCATGGTGTCAATGAGTAGAGGGATTATCATTTTGATAATGTATTAAAAACACCCCACGCTTTTACTACAATTACACGATTCTTAATTCAAATTTATTTTCTATTTTTTTTACTTGGATTTTCTATAAAAGCGTGTTTTTTAGTTTTTTTAAACTATTATTTATTTTTTAATTTTTTAGTTTGATTTTGTGAAATGAAATTTAGGTTTTTTTTCTTTCTTTCTTTTTTTCTTTCTCTCTTTTTTTCTTTAAATATTGAATTGTCATCGGTCCTCGATAAGTCTACGAAGTTTGAAAGAAATCTGACCGTTTGAAGTGGGTCAAAATCAAATTTAAAGAGAAGTTACAAACAAACAAACAAACATACAGGTGAAGCTAATATATAGCGTGTAAAAACTTATTAGTCTAAAAATTACATTAGAAAATGAATGTGTTTAAGGATGTCTATGTTTTGTATTGGAATTTAGGTCAAGAATTTGAAGTTTCGAAAGCATTTATTCACGAACAATTAAGTTCAAAGTCGTATGTGAATTTCTGGAATATTCATCACAAGAAGCATATTTTCGTAATAATAATATTGCAAGAATAACCGCGGCAGGGGTAGGGGGCAATAAAACTTTGGTAGCTATCGTCGGCACAACATTCTTGTGAACTTTACAGCTCCTGCGTTTCGGATATAGACCGATGGAGCCATCAGCCATTATAATAATATAATTATTATTTATAACCATTTTGAACCAAGAAATATTTTTTAACTATTTATTTATTTTAATGGATATATCTATTTATTTTAATGGAGGGATTATAGTTAATTGGTTATTGTTTAGTTGGTTTTCAACCTTTCAATATTGATTGAAAACAAAAAGACAGAATAATTAATTACATATATAAATCATTCTAGCAAGAATTGAAGGTCCCGATCTCCCGACCTGTAAATGCTACCAGAAGTAAAAAAATATATCCAAAAATAATATCTTAACTTATTGAAAGGATACAATTTCGATAACAATTTCAATATGGCTGCCTGCTTAGGTTTTAAAATGAAAATGTATACTAAAAAAGTAATATTAATGTCTCTTCCTGAACAGATAGTCCATGTTATTTAAAAATCCTTTACAAATAGTGTGCGTAGTCCGTGGTATATCTAGTCGCTTTATAACAAGTGAAATTTAATTAAAATGTAGAACGGGCCGCGAAACAGTTATCTCAAGGAAAAATGTAATAAACGAGCATTCTTCAAGTTTTAGTTACTTCCTAGTTATTGTTAAAGGGGAAACTGTGGTTAACGTGCTTACGAGCATATTTTGTTCGTGTAGAGGTTTTTAAGAAATTTAATACTCCTATAACAGAGTTTATCGCAGCAATATTTATTTCATTGCTAGTAAGTATAATTTTAGTTACGTGAAACTTAGAGTTTTTAAGTCTTTTTCCGGTTGTTTTCCACTGAGATTTTTGTCTCAAAAATGAATTCGTTCCATCGATATCTCCTTAGTTTTTTTTCAATTGTAGTGGGTGTCAAGGTTGACTAACAATAGATTAGCATTAAAAGTATGATAATAAGTATTATTATTACCTTTCTGAAAAGCTGGTACATTAAAAAATGACGTGCATAAGTATATCAGTGATACCTGCATGAATAAATAATTTTTATTTTGAATTTTAGAATTTTGAATTTTTAATCATACTTAATTAAATTTTGATTTCTTTTGCTTTAACACATAATAATTTCTGATTTCATTATCCAACTACCAACTTATTCCAGTAGGTACGTATTACAGACATTAATAAAAAATACTTCATGGTATCATAAGTGTCTAAAGACGACTAGACACCCATCGCTCTAAGGTGCGATCACTACTCACTAGCTCTCTGATATTACAGATAAAGCAGCAGCTGCACACACGAAACGTTCTGTCTTATTTACGGCACATAAATAATTCAACAAACTTTAGTACCTGTTGTAGGACAAACTTCACCATTACTGATGCTGTGGTGATGGGTATCTTCAACCCGAAGACTAGAGAAGGTCCAAAGGATAATGGGCGATATTAAGACATTTAAACGATCCTGTTACTCATTTTCTTGTCGAAGAAAATACGAAAAATATGAATTGACTCGAAGTTTTATTGGCTCTTTCACACTGCCAAAACACGTAATGATCGAATTCCCTCCGGCTAAGGCAATTATGATAAAAAAATAACCAGTCTGCGTTAGCGACACCATTAGTCCGCATTCGGAACTTAAGTTCGTCAGTTTTGTCATGGGGGACAACTACAGTTACACAAAATGTATAAACACAAAATCATATAAACAATTAAACATAATAAACATTTTATTATATAAACACAAATAAACTTCTGCTCGACACTTTTTAAATCCATACAAAACAACGAAGTCTTTGCAAGATCAGAATATCATCGAGAGATTCACATCTATTCTTATCGACGATAAACACTGTTTATGTGTGAAATTTAACAGGTAATCTCGTCACGTGAATGCTTTCGGTTGCCGTCAGGGGTCGCCACTGTTGGCAGCCATTGTATCACGATACTGGCTATTATCAGCTATTGTGCGCTATCTGACCTGAGGGCTGTAGTCGGTTTTATGGGGGTTGTTAGTTTGCAATATCGGAGTGTAACATCGAGGTGTAACATCGAGGTGTAGTCATGCGAATAATTACTTGTAGTCTTCGAAAGAATCGGTGTTGACGGTCTTTCGAATACACATGCAGGCGAGACGGAGAATACGGAACTTTAATTATTATCGCAGCCATTTATTTATTAATGGACTTTCAAAATTTTTTCGGACATTTATTACTTTTTGTTATGTTATGTTTTGTTATTTTAATTTAATTACTTTGAACATATACCACGTTTGTGGCATCTTTATAATTATGAAAAAAGTTGAATGTATAACTTAAAACAAAAACTCTGAACAGTTAAAACAAAAAAAAAAAAGGGTGCGTGTACTTTTGTACGCGCGTGAGAAGTTATACTTCTTTGACATGAAAAAAAAATCAAAAAACAATATTAAAAAAACATTGTTCAAAATACAATATTCAAAAACAGCAATATTAAAAATAAAAATGAAATAATATTTTGAAATAATTTAATTTACGAATCTCTATAGCCAAACTATATGTGTTAAGCGTTTGCAAAACTGCAAAAACAAATCAATTGTAAATCTTTTTTTTTTCTGTTTTTACAATTGTAAAAACACCATCTATGTTCTATTACGAGAACTATTACGATACCATGCTGTAAAACCAGTTTTTGTGGGGGGGGGGGAGGGAATGAAAGATTTTATTCAGTTTAGTTGAAGAATAATTTATTTTCCGACAGGCATTAAACTTTAATACAGATTAAGGAGAGAAAAGGAATGTGCTCCTAGTCCCAAAGACAAGTATCGATTACTATTTACTACTACAGTCCGTTCACAGTTATTTTACCTCTGACAAGCTGTCATTACCTTCCCATTAGATTAGCATTACTTGCTGTCAAGTGACGAGTGTTGCAAAAGTTCCCGATTTATCGGGAGATCTACTGATTTTGGTTATCGTCTCACGATATCCCGTCTTAGCGACCGTTTCTCCCGATTTTTTGCATTTTCTACCAATGTAATATAATATTGAAAATTAAAATAGAAAATAGTGTTATAAATACAACAAACAAAAGAAACTGAGTCGCTCAATTAAAATACAGAAGAATTTTGGGCAAACGTAGGTACATATTATAGCATAAAACGTGGTCATGACTCACGAAATCGTGTTCTAATAATTTTTCCAACTGAATCAATGATACGTCTATTACACACAAAAAAATTAAAAAATACAAAAAACCCGACTGCGTATAAAACATGTGCGACATATTGAGGATAAGTTTTGTAAAATGGATGGAAGCTTAGACGCGGAAATTGATAAATTTATTATAGAATTGAAAGACGAGTGTGATACGGAATCTGAGAGCAGTTTTGATGATTCATGTTCGTCCGATAGTGATTATTTATCATTAGGCGTGCGTTTGGATCATTCGTATGCCAACCCAATTTAAAGCAATTCAATTTGTTGTAATTTTAATATAACTACCGAGAATGTGAACTGATTAGCTAGGAGACTGTAAAATAATACATTATTTTATTTGAACGTGTATCATTTTTACTATCGTTACTTTTGGATCAACCTAGTAAATAATATTTATATACGACCCGTGTGGCGCAATGGTTACCATGCCGGATCGCCGCGCCAAGGGTCCTGGGTTCGATTCCCAGCGAGGCGGAAATTTGAACGACGAGTTTGAATTTCTGTTCTCGGTCTGGGTGTGAATGTCCTTGTCTTGTGTGTTGTCCATGGCACCCACGACACAGGGAATCCTAGTGTGGGGCTATGAGTGTGAAGCGATATTTATATTTATTTTATATTATACATCAGAAGAAACATGTAATATTTTTCTTGTTAGGGAATCGTACAAACTAAACATTACAACACACAGCTAAGGTTAACCAACTTAATAAATTAATAATGTAGTTTTTATAAGGAAGAATATAAACGCGTATAAACAAAATTTTGATATTAATAATCGCCAAACAAAAAGAATGTATCAATTAATTACGCCTTCGTTCCGCCAAAGTAAAGTGCAACGATCTTTCATAGGGCTTGGTGTACATTTCTATAATAAAATCCCAAAATTAATACGTGACTTACCAATAGAATCTACGAGTTTAATGGTTAAAACTAAGTTGGCGGGTGTCTATTATACTATCTACTACTTAAATGTTTTTTACCCAAAACGAATGTCATAAAAAGGTTGTATAATAACAGCTATTGCATATTTCAAGAGATTTTATTAGTTATCATTTATATTAATATTTCGTCTAGTTGTGCAGGAGGCGCTATATTTCGTTGGTACCTTGCCCAATCAAGATACCATAACATACTCATTGTAAGTATGGCCACAGCAAACTACTGATCTTCTAAAGATGTATAGGGTACGTTATCCAGTGTTCAGGACTTATTCTGAACCTTTGTCAGTCACAAAACAGGCGATTAAGTAGTCCATATTCATATAGTATTGGTTTGCCAGAAATTGTAGCGAAACTGCGAAAACACATTCACCAAAACACAAGTACGAAATCGAATACAACAGTAAATTAAAATAACTGTGTGCGTGTCGATGAGTTTCAATAGTAAATAGGACTCCAAATAGGTACGCTGAAAATATTTAATAGAAAAATACAAAAAACCACGCGTAGAAACATGAAAGATCGATGACAAATATGACAGTACAGTGGTGTTATTTATAAATACTATGGTTACCAAAATGACATTATTAGGGATTACATCATCTTTGTTGTCAATCGATTAATCGATGTCAAAATATTCGAAATGTAATTTAATAAAATTAGCGTAACGATTGAATGGTAATTCTAAATATATTACATAGTTTTAATATGTATGGAATACGAAAACATGTAAGAAATAAATTAATATTATAATTAACAAATAATACATAAAATATATTATTATATTCCATCAATCGATTATTATGAATCAATTCAATCGATTATAAAATCGTTTGTAATGAGGTAAATACTGTGAAAACTTTTTTGCATACAGAAAAAATACAGAATTTAGCTAACTTCACGTTGTAGAATTTAGGTGTCGGTGTGCGCGCGCATCGTAGAAATTCACTCTCATCATTTTTCACCATCGCGCCAAAAGAAGTATAACTTCAAAAAAAGATTGTCATAAAATGTAATAAGTAAAATCCGCAGTTCCTTTGACTGTCGTCTGTACTTCATTCATAAAACGGATAGATGAAAGATTTGACACGTTCATTTCCGAATTAAAACTCATAAGGATCGCCGCGCAAAGTTTTATTTACGATCCGCTGGAGTCTGCTGCC
Source organism: Thymelicus lineola (assembly GCA_963932265.1). NCBI lineage: Eukaryota > Metazoa > Arthropoda > Insecta > Lepidoptera > Hesperiidae > Thymelicus > Thymelicus lineola. The sequence goes on from OZ010697.1 coordinate 15,733,527, forward strand.
AAAAAGAAAATGAGAATGGTTTTTTGCTGTCGTTCAAAAGCTGATTTAGTTGTTAAGGTATTGTCGAAATCAGCCAATACTGATTAAAAAAATACATTAACAAGTGTAGCAGTGATACCTACTTGAACAAAGAATTTTGAATTTATATCCCCTCTAAGTAGAGTTTTGATTTTATTGGAAAAGTTCTGTGTGTAAAAGGACGCAGTGGTTATATTAAGTATGTACTGATGGTTTTCCACTAACTTACTATCTATCATATATATCTATCATAGATTTTCAGTTATGTCTGGAACAATTAGACAATAATACATAGGTGTAATAAAAGGTACAGAAATAATACTTCCAGTAACGTCTTCAATAGAAATCGTTGCTATTCAAAAGCTCATCAACGAGAATTCATTGTAAGTTTATCAATTTAGTTATCACGTTAAAATAGAAAAATTTAAGCGTTGAAAATGACTTAATTCTATCGTATTATAATGCCATTGAAAGATAAACAATGAGTATCCAATTAAGGTGGAGTCGTCTGCCTAAATGGGGGAGGAAAAAAGTCAATCAAGGCTTACATCGAAGTACGTAAGGGCAGGTCGCTTAGGGATGTGACATTAATGTGATTTCGGCAGATGAAAGAAAGAAAACCAAGTGGAACTTACTTTATTATAGTTTTTATGTATGTATGTTTGATTTGCTTTAAATGTTTAAAATTGCAAAATTAAGATAGGATGAGTTGTTAGTTCGCTTCACCTCAGTTTGTCAATCGTGTTTTTGTTTGTCAGTTACTGACGATAAAAAAAATTGGGTAATTATTACGAAACTCCCACGGAAATGGAATATGACGATTTTAGATTAATAATTTGGCAAAGTTCTTAGTTTTGTTCCTGTGGCAACTATTGCCTTTCATGAACCAATTCAGTGATGTTATCTTTGCTATCGTTCCATTGACAACAAAAAAATATTAAATTTAATGCTAATCGTATGTAAATTTGTTCCATAAACCACTCATAGATACCATAAACCATCAAGCACGAAGATTGATGTCTGAGATTTTGATTTTGGAAATGGATTTATTTTCTTGGTAAGCAAACTTTTATTCGCAGGCACGAGTAAAAAATGTCCAGATTACCTACGTATGATGTTTTTATATTTCAGGTTGCATAGTGCGAATATCATGCAATAACAAATAACTAGTCAGACAGCCGAAGTCAACAACTCTATCCACTTTCATGTTTACTTAACTTTGATTCTTTTAATTCTGAATAAAAAAATTATATTTGTCAGCTCCGACACACAACTGGAGTTTAACGCCATCTAGTTGGCAATCGTCAAACCAGTAACAACGCCATTTAGTTTGCGATCGTCAAATCAGTAACACCGCCATCTAGTTACAAGATTATTTCAATGCCATCTAGTGTGCGATTGTCAAATCAGTATCAAGATTATTATTATCATTAAAAGGCGTTGTGACTCATCAGATTTCTTATCAGACTATTAGATTCTTTGTCACGAATTACAAATACAACGCATAATGCATAACGTGACGGAAAAAGTTTGATTATACTCCTCATAAATTTTCATACCCCGAGCTTGAATATGAAAATCGATTCTAAAAGAGTTAAGCTCCAAAAACCTGTACGCACATGTAACAACCTTCACATTTTCACTAAAATTATTGCAGTAATATTTAAACGCATTAATAAATTTCCGTGTGGGCCCTAAAAGAAATAATGAGTTAATATAAGGACTCGTCCCCATCGAGCCTAAACAATGAGGCCTTAATGGCGTCTGCCCAAATGGGAAGTGGGGAAAGAATCAATCGGAATTTCCAATTCGACGCGAACTCCTGCCTCTCATAAATAAAACTTTTGGGTCGCAATCCCAAAGCGTTTTCATTCAAAGTCGACGTGTGATGCGATAAATTTTTACCTGTTTTTTAGTTTTTACCTTTATATTTGTGTTTCACCAAGTCCACAGCTTAACCAAAATTAAGTCATTTAATTAGATTACATTAAGATTGATGCAAACTAGACCCCTAACATATATAATATGTAACTTGTGTGTTATATTATAAATAAAGTACAAAATACTTCGTGTATTTACAATCACACGAAGTATTGAAGACTGTCACGACATAGATGGATGAACTACTCATGGAAGAAACAAAAGTTTCAAATCGATGCCCATACTGCATGATCGGTAATGACCACTGGACATCGGGTGGTTCTTCGTTCTTTTTCGTTCATTCGTTTGTTTTCGTGAGCCCCGTTCAGCTTCCGCTATTTATATTTATTTATTTATTTATTTATTTACTCTTTATTGTAAACCTATAAACTAGATCACAATGGGCGGACTTAATGCCTGATGGCATTCTCCACCAGTCAACCCTGGGCGATAAGCTAAAAGTTGCGGTAGGTGCTACAAAAAATAAAATTCTGTTAATCATCAAAAAAAAAATATATTTCAATATTAAATATGTCTTTTAAAAAAAAAATAGTATTATTAATAAATAAATATACAATCACATACTTAGATACGTACATACATAAACATACATCATATACATATATATATATATATATAATACAATATACATACATATATACAGCACACATACAAATATATATATATCAACAGCGTTTCTTAACGGCAGATCAGTCACTATGGGTAAGAAAATGCTCGCGTACTAGCTTTTTGAATGTCAACAGAGTTGAGGCCTTCCGGATATTTACAGGTAGAGCGTTCCAGAGCAGTACTGCCTGAATAGTAAATGAGTGATAGAAAAAACCAGAAGAGACTGGTGGAATGAGAAGTGTTAAATTTGATGAAGAGCGAAGGACTTTGTCGTGAGTGTCACAAACAAATTGAAAATTTTCCTTTAAGTAAGGTGGAGAAGATGCATTATTCAGTATGGAATAAAGCATAGAGAGAATTCTGGAATGACGCCTTTTGCGAATAGACAGCCATTTGAGCTGGCGACGGTAACTGGTATATTTCTGTTGCATTTATTAAAATAATAATGTTTTGTTTCAGGTAATATCTACAAAATTAACTCATTGAATCCTGGCCTTCAAGCACCAATATAAACGATCCGTACGTTGTTATACAATTATTAAGAAATACATAAATAAAATAAAAATCAACAAGGATACCTTAACCGTAGTTTTCTAATGTTTGTATACTCTACGCAACTTACAAACTGCGCTTTCTGACATCTAGTAGAAAGTTGTGGAACAAAAAAGTAAAAGCGCCATCTAGTGAACTCATGTTGTACAAGGTTTCGAGCTTTTCCCTTATGCAGTCTTGACAAACCTCGATAGATGGCGCGCTTATTTACAGAACGCCCTCTGTTCAGATATTTCCACACAAGGTACCGAAGTGTACAGTCTACTATGAAGTTTTTACCGGTTACAAAGATGTCGCTAGGTTGTTTAATAATATAATGAAAATACGCCCTCTGTTTGTTACGAATGCAACTACGTCTGACATGGGTTGTATTTTTACAATATTTCTATAAATGGCGTTAATGCTTTTCTGTGTATCATGTGCGTTCACCATTAGGTGACGACAACATTATTAGGTGAAGTTTATACGTACAACCATGATAGTCAATCAACAATCAATATGATTTTTTTTCATAATGATTGCACGTAGCCTAGCTGACTGACGAATGACAATCTTTATGTCGGACTTTCTTGATTTCTGAATTCCAAAATGACAGTGTATTAAATTTCTTCATTTAATTAATTACCAATTAGGTAACAATACTTGCCGCATTCCTGAGCTCTGCATTCAACTCGCGCGGCTACTCTACATACTTATTTGAAAGTTTCATTCAATTCAGTATTTCTATTCAATCACATTTTATCGGTACCACAAATATTTAAACGGTGATAATAATTAAAATTGCTACAAAATAAGATTTTGTCGAAGAATAAAATACTTCTTCCATCTCTCGACTCAGCGCTGAACATCTAGTACGACAGTATGGTCGTAGATTAAGTTTTAGATCCAATTATTCACAAATGCAGATGAACTTTGTAACGAATTTAATGAAAAGCGAGAAACTGAGAGAGTTATTCTTGTATAACTACTTAGTTGCTAGAATTTGCAGAAAGTTTTACAAGTGGTGAATTTAATATTTTTACTGCATTTTAATGTAAAAGTATAATAAAAAGATATCAAACTGAAGCGCAGCTACTGTAAGGATGTGCTTAGGCGATGAGTGAAAGACACGAATGCTGAGTAAATACTGTTTATTAATTAAGATCTATCCAATATATATGGTTGGTAAGCTAACATAATAATATACTATAATCTATCTACTACACCTCCCTTTCCATAATAAAAAAAAAACAACATTAGCTTGTTTTTTTTTCTTAAAATCCATAATAAAAAAAATTATGCAAAAATATTTCTTAGCAAAAAAATATGTAAACAAAGGTAAAATGTAAAAGTGTAAAAATAATGAATTAGATATAGGTAATAGGTATAACATGTAAAAAAATCTGCTTATTACTAAACATAATTGCATACATTAAGAAGAATTTGGCACTTTGTACAGTTTTGTGCGATTCTTATGTATAATTTCTTCTTTCCCTTTTTTAATAATTTTAACATTACAATTAAGGTCTTCAACTACTAAATAAGGACCTTGATGTTGAGGTTGAGGTTAAGGACCTTGAGTTTTTCATTAAGCGGACGCAATACGTCATAATTTTTTGCATTTCCGTCGGCTTGCGAAATTGTCAGATCTACGAATAATTCCGATAATTCTCGACCAAAATTCGAAATGGATTTGTCGTTTTGCCTACATTGTTGTAACTTGGCATGCAACGCTGTGTAACTTTTCCGTGGCAGTAAATTTTTACGCATATCCCTTATAAGGTCATCAACAGTACCATAATTAGACAATAACTTAAGCTTTGCCTTCTGAGAGAGACGACTTTTTAAAACAAATTGAATGAGTTTATTTTTGCACGTCTCGTTATTCAACACCGAGCTGTAATACTCGATACCTTCTATTAATTGCTTCGTAATATCATCATCGTCATTCATAACAGGCAATAAGCTTAAAGCTATTTTTAGATCAAAACTTTCGCTAGACATGTTGACACTTTGTTCCGAGGACACACTTCCAGTACATAAATCTATGATTTCCAAATATAAACGTTGTATTTCAAGACAGATTTTATCTATGAGTGATTTTTGATCTTTAGACAATTTTTGACTATTTAAAATATTAAAAAAAGTATTATATTCTTTATACAACTTTTTTGATTCCTCCTCTTTTACTGTTAAAATATTACCCGTTCTGCGGGCAGGACCAATTTTTATAAGATACGTCCGTATTATCTTTAAATCATTCGCTATACGAACTAATTCTTCTGCCATAGCACATCAAATTAACCATCTTTAATACATATCATAACATTAAATGCATACGTATAAGAGGAGAAATCATCTCTGATTACTTACTAAAATTACATAGGTAAATAAATGCGATTACATAAATGACTCACCAGTCAGCTGGGTAAGAAGTACCTAACTATTGCTATATTACTTACTGTCCCTATACGTTACCATACTGATTATAACGATTGACCGATCACTTTCACTCACAACACAACACAACACTCATCACAACACTGGGAGATGTAGCAGTTCTTTGGATATGGAACCGGGATTAGATATTAGTTGTACGCTCTTCTCGGCGGCGAAGAAGACTCCCGAATCTCATCAGCATACTGTTGGCCACTTCCTGCTGCACCATCTCACCATGCCACCTTCTGTACCATCGTAACAGCAATATTGCACCTCCAATAAATAGAATTATACCGATGGCCAGTAATATGTAATTCGTCGCTCCCACATGATATTTTATGTGTTGCAAATGAGAGTCATTATCGCCCGCTGCAGCGTTTTGTACTATGATACTCTCTTCTTTTTTTGATTCACTGCCTCCCATTGTATAATTTAACGTATCGACTACCGTTCGCCAGAGATTCTATTGCGTCACTATACATTGTAAAAATCCTTTGTTGTTTTAGACACTACTAGCTAATTAGTCCACACGCGCCAAGTTCATTCACACTGCACACGCGCCGCGGATCCTCTTACCACTGGCAGGGTCGCCATGTAAGGATGTGCTTAGGCGATGAGTGAAAGACACGAATGCTGAGTAAATACTGTTTATTAATTAAGATCTATCCAATATATATGGTTGGTAAGCTAACATAATAATATACTATAATCTATCTACTACACTACACTTTACATTTTTAAGCACGAAAAGTTTAGTGCATACTAAAGTTTTCATAGTTAACATGTTTTTTTAAAAGATGTGCTGAGGAGTTTCTTTCAACTTTTTTCTCCTCAATGAGAAAGCACCTTTCCGAAAGGCTGGAAGACTAATTTTGGAATATGAATTTTAAATTTTAGAATTATTTTAGTGATATGTAAACAGCAGTTTCTATGCATGAATGTCATCGTTCATATATCCGAACCCCACAGTGGTACCCTTAGGACGTCGCATACCCCTACTTATCGAGTTGTGGAGCTATCACTCTCTCCTTGCAAATATGTCTACTCGGCTGAGTCTCTTCAGGCTCACCCATCTGTCCACGTGAAGCTGTAAAGGCCACCAGCAACATTTGACAATCGCATGCAAGCTGCATAGTGAAACGTAGTCATACGTAGGCAAACGCAACGATGCCTCTCTAAGGACAGATGACCGTTTTGGTCGAAGAAAATGAAAATATTCCTATGTTCTGCTCTTTTACCAATATTTATCTTACCACCAAATTGTTTTATTTTATGATTTGAAATACAAAAATAAGTCAAATGAAAAAAATTTTTTTTTTTAAACGCTTTTATTTCAATAATGTTTAGTTTATAAAATTAGCTACAAGTTGTGAAAATTTCAAGTCTCTACGTAAAATGTCTAAAGTCTGAAAATCGTTTTTTTTAATTTAACAACAAATAAACAATGAAAATTAGTTTAAAATATGATTTTCGTGTATTGTCATCGGAAATACACATGTCTGCCAAATTTCATCAATTTTCATTAAAGGGAAGTCATTCAAATTAACGTTACAAGATTTGATGCTCCGAAAAATCGTTTTTTTTTAATTTAACAACAAATAAACAATGAAAATTAGTTTAAAATATGATTTTCGTGTATTGCCATCGGAAATACACATGTCTGCCAAATTTCATCAATTTTCATTAAAGGGAAGTCATTCAAATTAACGTTACAAGATTTGATGCTCCGAAGTGAAGCTAAATAAAAGCGTTTAAAAAAGCGTTTAATAAAATATAATATACACTGAAATACTTTTAAACAGCGCCATCTAGTTTTCAGTCCTGGTGCTTGAGCGTAAAAGGACTAGAGTGCTTTTTGTTCGTGATTGTAGTAAACATTGGCAAGCATAGATGGCGCTCTGTGGCTGTTTTGTATAACGTCATCTGTAGAAAAGAGACATTCCTAGTTACGCAAAAAGGTATGCGAGGTAAAGTAATATAAAAAGCTCAACTTTTTTCAAATAGATGGTGATATGGGGATGAAATCTCTCAGATCCTAAATAAATAATTATAACGAGAGTGGCAAAGGTTACAAGTACCTACAATCAAATGATTGTGATTTCTCAATCCATCAAATTATGATGGATTGTGATGCATGTCATTTATAGGAGCTTGGGTTCTCCGTACAATAAACTAATACGAGATACCTGTTATTAAACATTTTAATGTAATTTTGCTAAAAAGTATTATTATTAGGATTTAACCAAAATATTGGAAACCGTTAGAATAACAAAAAAATACGTGATCCTCTTATTGCTTATTTAAGTACTCGTATACTTAATTATTTATTAAAAGATAAATTAGCAGAAATACGAAAAATACCGTAGGTTGTAAGAAAATACCGGTATAATACATGATCATTTGGAAATAATCATTATTATACAGTATTTTTAGATCTCTAATTTGACTAATGCTGTATTATATTAATCTTTGACTGTATGGCTTATTAAACGAAGAAAGAACAATGCCCAAAAATTATTTTTTATTTTTGTTAGCGTCTTAAAACGTCAGTTATACCGAAGCAATTCAATTATTTTTTTACGTATTTTAAAATTAATACCTGTACCCGTATTACCTAGTGTAAAATAATTTTATTAATAAGTGATAAATTGACTATAATAACAACGATGTCAACAATGTCCATTTTCATTCGGGCACTCACTTCGATACATAGCTTGTATCAAACAAGATATAGGGAGACTTCTGGCCAATATTACAGACAGAATTTCGCTATAAATATTGGTATGACAAATGTAATGATGTCAAATTTCCATTTCCGGTTGTCAATCAAAAAAAAGTTAGAATAAAATAATGGTAAAAATTACAGGCAGTCGTAAGTCTCCCCTACGCTATGACTCAATAAAGCGGTGATTTTTAGATTTTTTATTTTTATTTTAAGACGCTAAAGTTGAAAATGAAATAAAACGATGTATGGCAGTTGGGCATTGTTCTTTAATACACTGTCATGTTGGAATTCAGAAATCCAGCAAGTCCAGTCAAGCTAGGTTAGGTACACATGCAATCATTAAGAAATAATTCACAATGATTGTTATCATGAAAAATGATTATGAAATAATTTATAATGATTGTTGATTGACAATCATGCTTGTACATGTAATCTTTGCTAATGGAACTTGTCGAAGACAACTGTTTACAAATTAGTAAGTAACCTTAGTGGTTCGACCACACCTCTCTCAAATAGAGAATGTAGACGTATTTATTTACTTGGGCCATGGTAATAGCCACTGCTTATTTGCTAACAAAACAGACGTTATAGCAAACATCATTTCCATGTGTCGCCTGCGTTAAAGCTTTTGTAATGTGCTGCTAGCATATATATTTAGCAAAACTACCTAAATAACTTAACAATTTTATGTAGAAATTAAGAGATAAAATAAAATAAAATACCTACAAGTTCAATTCGTTACAACTGGGAACCTAAAAAGTATGTGAATTTTTTTACGTGGGCTTAGTAACAAAAAGGAATGTATCTTATTTTTATAAACTACTCTTTTAAAAAGTTTATGCGAAACCTTTGAGAGATTAATTGCACCCGGTTGCTGTACAGTATGTCAAATGGTACATGGGTATCCCATAATTTAAAATATTATTGGAGGTAATTATTCCAGACAAATTGAAGATCAGCTCTGCTTCTTATCTAAACGATTAGACTTGTTGTCTGTGAAGTGATATCAAGCAATATTCTTTACTTTTCCTAGTAGCTCCTAAAAATATACCACTCTTCCTCTATAATTACTCAGTATACCTCTTTTACATTAGACCATACAAGTTCCAGTACATCTCAGTTATCCTATAATGTGATATTGATCGTAAACAGGCAGTTGGAGGTACATCGGTCGTTAGGCAATGTTAACACACGCCGGTGACTCTCACGCTTCGCCGCAATCATTGCCGAATGAGTTTTAATTAGAGGGTACTGATATCCCGCAACCCTCACGTGGGGATGCTGGGTTGAACCTCATTTGTTTTACAAAAAGTACTTATTAAATTATAGTCAATCTGCTTTCTTGATTGATGTATATGGCTAATAATGCACGAATAGGACAGCGCTGATATGGATGTTTAATTTTTTTAAATCTATTGCCTACTGATGTTAATGAAACTTAAGACTTTGGAATTAAGTTTGACTTTGTACTTGTTCTAAACTGAAATTTAATTACCGAAATATTGACAAAAACTAATCAATACATGGGGTAATTTCGACTATATTGGTGATTTTTTTTATAAATACGAAACCATATTTCCAAAGGCGAAGCCGCGGGTAGAAACTAGTGTAAATATAAAACTAAAAAAGACTAAGGTTACAAAATTACTGTTTTAACGATTGTGGGTACGTCTGTGTATCTACAACTACAAATACAGCCATCATACGAGTACACTATCCCCCGTCCACTGCGAAACACCCGTCAGTAACAAGTCTTCTGAAATTCATATCGAAGCAGCGCTGCGGCGGTCGACTGCATACGAGTTCAGTTAAGCCGCTGAATATTGGATGAGATCAATTTGACCATTGTCACAGCGATAACTCCTTTTGACTTCAATATGGCGCAGTTAGTTCACGAAATTAATTCTCCAGCGGGACTTTTGAATTTAGTCGCAGTCGGATTTGTTTAATCTGATTTAGTTCCTTATGGTTTCTAGCTTTATTAGTCTTTAACGTATCCAGCGTTACAAATAATTTTCCATTATATTGTGTTTAATTTTTAATTACTGCATCTTACTGAAGTACTGTTCTTAGTAAAAGTACTACAGAAAAGATTACAGGACATCATCCCCATCCCCATGTCCATTAAGGAGGCTTGAATCTACTTTGACCCAATGCAGGTAGATTAACCACAATGTCTTACTTGAATATTCGTCAAGAAACACACCTAAAGTAATACTGCTATTACTAATTTTTCGTGACTCACGGCCCAAAAAATACACTCGCTTGCTCTCACCCATACTGATATGAAGCAGTTTTACGTTAGGCAATATTTTGTAGTCATAAAGCTTTAAGTATCCCTGTGTGTGACGCAATATGAGAGAAACTCGTGTAAGTTGTATGAGATTGAACTACAAAACTACTTCGGTAAATGTTACATATCTAGGTAAGGCCAACTGTTACCTCTACGCCGTAGCACAGCCGTAGCGCCGGAGATCATATTTGTTGCTACGACGTAGAACGTATATTGTTGCTACGAAGTTCGTCTACGTTTCTGGTAAAATAGGGTGGCATTGTTTTAACTAGAATGCATTGGCCACTGTTTTTTTCACTCGCGTCCATTTAGTAGTTGTCATTACCAATTGAAGTACGGAGTTATATGCAATGTATAATATATTATTCTTTTTTGGGACATACATTCATTTAAGGCAAAAATATGACCAATATTTTTGCCTTAATTAATAATTCCAACATGCCTCACATGTGATCTTTAAAAGTATATCGATTATATAATATTTGTTTACTTTGGGGCTCATTTGAGAACTACTACTTGTAAGTGTTTATTGGAATAAAAAGATTAAAACATGATTATGCTTGCTTTTGCTGTTAAGAAAATAAGGCAGTATACTGACGTCGAAACTGCTAGGATAGTCTATTTTGCTTATTTCCACAGTGTTATGTCTTATGCCATCTTGCTGTGGGGCAAAGCAGCCAATATAAAACAAATTTTCGTACTCCAAAAACGGGCAGTTAGGGCTATTTATAAACTTAGGTCTCGGGAATCTTTGCGTGAAAAGTTTAAGGAAATAGGTATACTTACAGTAGCTTCCCAGTATATCTTTAACAATGTAGTTTTTATACGGAAGAATATAAACGCGTACAAACAAAATTTTGATATTAATAATCGCCATAAGAAAAGAATGCATCAATTAATCACGCCTTCGTTCCGCCTAAGTAAAGTGCAGCGATCTTTCATAGGGCTTGGTATACATTTCTATAATAAAATCCCAAAATTAATACGTGACTTGCCAATAGCAACTTTCAAAAAACGTGTAAAGACACAATTGCTAGGCAAGGGATATTATAGTGTAGACGAGTATTTAAATGACAAAGACGCATGGAAATGACCAGCTTTGCAACCAGTTCCGCTCAGAATAGTAAATACTTTTGTATTATTATCTTTTTTTGTAATATTTTTTTAAAAAGGTGTGCTGAGGAGTTTCTTTAGGCTTTTCTTCTCCTCCACGACAAAACACCTTCCGAAAAGCCAAAAACTGACGTGCATAAGTGTATCAGTGATACCTATATGAATAAAATATTTTGACTTTTGACTTTTTGACTTTTGACTTAAAAGTTACAAACTCACAAAATTTCACTTAACATAAATTAAATTAAAGAATTTAAGTATGTGTTCACTTTAATGTTTATTAACAGGAATTTAACATACATATATTATCCGTTATAATACTTCCTTTATTGTCACCGTACTGCTATGACGTAGCTATCAAGTGAACATATTGCGACACTGAAGGCAGCAAATAGAGGCATAGTTATGTCGAGACACTTGTCGTTATGTAGCACTATGCATAACTTTTATAATTGTAACATTAATAACATTAATTGTTTATAAGCTGTTTTGCATACATTTATAATATAATTTAGAAATATATATGTTCTGGGTCTCATTAGACCCAAAGACCTTTTTACCATTTTTTTAATAGATAGAATATCTTTTTAATACAAACACAAATATTCATCCCACGTCTATTAACCCTTTATTTGATCATGAGTTTTAATGACAGTATCATCTTTAAAAAAATTTCATTCAATACCTATTTCCATATCTTATCAAAGTCAAAATTGCATATCATGTGGGATCACTTGTTGTCATTAATCCTATGGTTTATTAAGGTAACAAGTAACGGGTAAAGTAAAAATTCATGAATCAACCTTCATTTCTGAAAGTTTCACAAAGTTGGCAAAAATAAAACAAATCTCCACACCTGGAACTGACCAGCGTAATAAAAATGGCATAAAATCTAAGCCGGGATCCTAATTAGACAGCAATGGGCTATAAGTGCAGCATTTCCTCGCTGACGATCTATGTCCATTGCGTCATAAAGTGAAATCGATCAAGCTAACAATAATTTAAACTATGTCAATTAACACTCACTACGATAGCTGAAGTTTAATTTGAATACATTTAAATAAATTCGGTCGCGTTGGTCTGAATAAAATGTGAATAAAACCAACTGATCACATTTTCAATACTTCGTTAAGCACGCATTATCTCTAGAGTAATGTCATAAATAAATGCGGGTACAAAATGTCCATGACCGCAGCGCGCGCCTCATTACCGACCGCGACATTTGCGGGTTACGTTCATATGACGGGCGTAATATAATGTGCGCTTACAGTTGTATCTTGCGAATGAACATAATATCAACATTTCTGTACTTGTATTAGGAAGATAATTTAAATATTCTTATGCAATATGAAAAATACCAGCGAAGATGAAAATTGTCTGCGGTTGCAATTTAGGGTTCATTTAAAAATATTTCCTTGGTTTATAGTCGTACGTTTTGTGATAGCTGACTTTTTCTAATGAAACATATTTGTATTAATATGACACATCTATAATTTTGAAACTAGTTTTTAATCTTAGGACGTTATTTCGAAATGATTCTGAAACTCAGTATATCCATATTTGATAGAAAACTATTCACCATACTCTGGTGTGTGAAGCCGGTGTCACATTTCGAGAGCGGCCTTGAGCCTTACAGGTTAAGATTATTAGGTCCAACTACCAACAGAAAAAACATTTAAAACTAACACTGTGAGGTCTCACAGCACGAAAAGTAAACTGTAAATAGCTTGAAATCTCATAACACTTTTTTGAAGTTGAAAGACTGTTTATCATCAAAATAAGAATATTTGGCGGCCTCATCTATATAACCGATGCAAGTAATAATTTTCTTCTCGATATAATTGCAAGAGGGCGAGCGGTACTAAGGTTCTTCCGAAACCCGGGATAGATGCTTACTTTGATCTTTGGATATAATATATTCTGCCTAGACTAACTAATTTACAACGTGAATATCATGTTTCAACGAAGGGCGAAGTGCCGGGAACTAAGCGTTGTGTTCTGGTAGTATATATTAGAGTTTGTTGGTATGTTCGTTCATTATGTTGTGGCTGGACGGTTGAAGAGTCCTCTAAGTGAAAGTTCACTTACGGAGCCGGCGTTAGTGAATCGACCGAGAAACTTTACGATAGACGTGCGGTGTACACGGACCTATTGATAGATGTGGTTTATTAATTTATTATTGGATCTTTATTTTACCAAAATCAATGTGGCTTAAGGCTAAAAGCATTGGGTACAACCTCTTTTCTTAGTAGATATTATCGATGACATGAAAATATAAATGCAGAAAAGAAAAAACAACCTGTAGCTTAAATAATATAGACTATGTATATCAAAACTTTGCAAAGATTTCAATTCTTTATTATTTATTTTAATCGGTTCAAAAACTATTGAAATTACGTCAAAAACCTCTTGTTACTTAAATCAATTCGTTGTGTTTCACGTTTGTCTGAGCAATAAGTTGTAATTTATTAAAAATGCAACCTTTGACCCTTACCCTTATGAATGTCACCTACAAATTCGGTAATAACTTACTACCGACGCACCAGTCAAGTCACTCCAACACGAAGTTCCCAAGTTCCGTCGTACCGCGGTCATTATTCCGAAGCGCTATTGGAACGCTGTCAATGTAGTTCAGAGTTCACTTTGACGACATGAATCACCGTCTCTAACTAAATAACTAACTAAACTGATCAGTTTAATGGGCCTAACTTTACATTGGTTTGACTGACTTAAAGTTTAATCATTGAAATGACCTCTATACAATTCTGTGGGTTTGGCGAATATCATTCTTAAGCAATGTAACTTTTGTGTTTTGAAATTCTCTATTTGTTGAAAATGTCATGTCATAGATATATTATAATGATAGTCATCATTATCTTAATAGCAGCGTCTTTATTTTGTTCATGTTCGTCTTTCCATAATTCGATCATCTGACTATTATTTATTAATTTCAACATTCAGCATATTAAGTGAGAATAGCATGTGACAGACGGACAGACTAAAACACAAAGTGATCCACTTCGTGTACGATTGAAACGGCAAGCCAGCGTTTCAGCTCGAAGCCCAAATTCCAAGCACAAAGCTTTCGCATAACAGCTCAGGAACTTGCAGCCGCGGGGAACTTGCGAGAGCCGATTAAGGAAAAGCTTCAGACTTCTGTCGCAGAATATATTAATAATATACTTTGCGCTATCGTAATATTAAAAACGAAAGGCAACAGGAGTAGATCCAAAAAGATATTAAAAGTTATGAGTGTGCTATTATGATTTCATTAATTTAGTTTTATTTATCTTTAAATGTTTAAAAAATTATTCGAATAAATTATATAGGATACGTGTATTAAATAAACTTGAGTCAGCTGCAAAACTCATCATGTTCCGGCTGGAGTTTTGGGGGCTGGTTCTTTTTTTCTATCTCTTCTTTTTTGTCACGATGGCCACTTTCTATCAGGTGGATCATCAGCTCGTTTGCCGGCTAGTCTCATTAAAAAAAATTACAAAAACTGTCAAAGATCAACCATTACAACCAAATAATACCAGCCAAATCATAACATTGATGTATATCTGAGACCAAAAGCTTGACAAACTCCACCTCAGCATAAACCGGGTGCGAGGACAGCGGACGTAATCGCCTCCGCCGACAAATAGCAACTTTATTCAAATCTAGGGAATTTATTTTAAGCGAATGACAGCTTGAATTAATCTCTTGTTTTGGGAGAGGCCTTATTACTAGGGTGGACATGGTACTTTGTTTCTTCAGGACAATAAATATCATTTCGAAAGAAGGTTCTCGAAACAAAGAAATAAAGAGGTGAAATTAATTGGTAAAAAACGTTAATTTGTAGTGAACTTTATTAAGATATCGTTAGCTTTGCTAATATACGCGTGCCTTCTTCTAGTTAGATAAATTTTGATAATCCAGTTATCGTGCTAATCCGAGCCGAGTGAGAAGTCTAGATTTTGATTATGAGGGCATTTATTTGAGATATAAATATTTATTCTATGCTTAAGTGATTGCGATGTCACTCGCGCAACAGAGAAACTTAATGCAACGTTGTGAGTATGTGATTTTATTGTTTTTAATGCGTACACATACGTTTACAAGAACGAAATCTTCTACTATCCATTTATAATTTTGCAGCATGGTATCCCTATTGATAACCTATTGGCATCTGCTTTGGTTCAATCTTCATCTTCTTTGGTAAAAGATGGGGAAGTTGAATTTTGTCCCAGATTGTTTCGCATACAAATGACAACTTTAGGCAGACTCCGCAACATGCTGAATTTTCTTTTTTATAGCCAAGTAATGTTAACAAAATTTAATAGGCGGTGTAATCTTTGGATATCCCGAAAATTCTGCTATAAAGCAGAAAGTTTCAACAATTTTTAAGAACCTTTCGAAAGGGATTGGTTTGTTATTGGTCATCACTATTAAAGGAATTCTGTAATATTAGGAATTTACGAATATTTTGTCAGCTACGAAAGATGCAATTGAAAACTTTTTAGTGTTTGCCCCCAACAGTACTGACATATACATGGTTAGCACATTTTCAAATAGATGTGGCCAAGAAGGTGAATAACAGGAGATTATTTTGCCATTTTGTGTCCTCTTTATTAATCTTTGAGTCAACGGTGGGTACAAATTAAACTGAGCGGTCACCATATACATGTACAAGAACTCGGCTTCATCATCACATCCGTTAGGACTTATGATTGTAAACCATAAAATTGTGAGAATAGTATACAAATTAGGTCTTATAATGCACGCCCAGTTTTACTGAAGACAAACAGATGCATTCATCTCTTTCGTAATTTAAAAAGAAAAGGCAAATCTCGCACATTTTTAACGCTTTTATATTAAGCTTATCCTGTTTGTGTGGGTCGAATCTTGCAAGCTTAAAAACCTAATTCTCATCCTAAGGAGTTAAAATTGTACAATGTATTTTATGCAAACTAAAGTTGAAGGCAGGGACTCCAACCATATTTTTACTTATACGTATGAATAAAGGGAAATAAAGGGAAATAAATTTGACTTCAGACGAGAGGCACAGTCACTGAATTTTATGCTTTACTACAATTATTTAACAATAAGATTTTAAGCTATTATCACATATTTTAACTAACACACCAAATGAAAACGATGCCAGATTCTAAATAAATGATAAGTTTCCTGTTTTTTTTTTCGCCGTTGTTAATCAACTGTGCGCCTGGTTCGATGCCCGCCTGCGTCATGACCAATCCGGGATAAGAGTCATCGAAACACTTGATACTGTAGTATGATAGCGAGTGAATTCGCGAAAAGGACATCATGTATCGATACAGGCTGAATGGTAGTTGTCGATGAGTCCCACAAAGCGTTGAAACAAATTCTTTTTGTGTTACACTGTAACAATAAAAAATTCAGGATTTATATTTTTAATATTAGGGAATTCATCATTATCGTACTACATATTTACTAACTTTAACGTAGATTGTATTTTTCACTTAAATTAAAAAATCCATGATGTATGTTTCTTTACATGTAGATTATTTCTTGGATAAATTTGGATTTAAAAATACGGCGAGTTGGTGATTAGGTGCATAGTTACTAATCCATCATATTAAAGACAGAAGCAATGCATTTTACGGGATTCTACACTACGGGTGATCGATATCAATCCGCGTTGTGGTTGCAGCGCGGCTGTCGCGGGCATACAATGTACGGATCACATTTCAATTGACGACTATTAAGACTGTCTGATATTAGGATACGTAACGTATTCATGTTTCACAATATGAAAGCACTTAACATTAATAGTCTTAGAAAAAAATCGAATTTATCAGGAAAACTGCAAGTAGTCATAGAAGTTAAATCAAACCTAACAATATCTGTGTTTTTAAAAATACTTATCAGAAAATTGCAAGACTTTAGTTATCACTATCATAATAATCTGTATGCTGATCTTTTGTATTAGGAACAGTATGATATTAGGAACGAAAACTAATGTAGCCAACTCTCATTTACTTTGCGAGCCCGTTATGTCACGTAAAACTCGCACTAAAGCCTCTGCTCAGATACATCGAGAATGATGTGAGATACACTCAACTAGACTATATAATCCAAGCGCATCACGTTCTTCCGTGATATAAAAACACCGTTTCGTTTTTTACAAACCAGATTGTACGTAAAACCGATGCATATGAAGATCCATATGGCGTAATGTTTACTATGCTGGACTGCCGTGCCGTCCTGGGTTCGATTCCCAGCGAGGCGGAAATTTTAATGATGAGCTTGAATAACTGTTCGTGGTCTGGGTGTGTGTGTCCTTGTATTTGTGTGTTGTCCATGAAACCCACGACAGGGGAATCCTAGTGTGGGGCTATGTGTTACGAGTTATTTATTATTATAGTTAATTTTCGTCAGAAGTGGGACAAAATAAAACACGGAGCAAACATGCTGTAATATACTCGTATATAGTTCGAATTAAAGTTATTACTTAGTCAAATTACGAAAAACAGTCCGCATACGGCTCCCAGATACTCACATCATATCCCGCAGGAAATGAGTTTGTTCCCCCTCCCCCCTTGTTCTCCTTCCACCCTCCTTCCCCCGTAAATGTATTTCGAAATACATATTTGTGTGCACCCGAGGCGTAAATTTGAAAGCCAGACTCTTCCGACAGATTTATTAATTATACTCTAAGAAATAATTTATTGTGTTCTAATATGTGAAAGTGAATTAATTATTAATATTGTTTGTTCTTGTAATGTGTAATTAATTAATTTCTAATAAATTTCAATAAGATCATATGGCTCTACATCAAAAAGTTATCATTCAAGATACAAAATATCTTAGTCCACCTAAGTCTCCCTGACTACCTACCAATCTTTGTTTAACTTTCTGGCTGACGGGCAGAAAGCCCAACTGATGGCTGCATGTCAACCCACAGCTTTAGTGAAGTGTACCTGGCTAACTACAACTCTCAGCTTGTGTGTGTGAAATAGAATCGAATCGCCAGATAGCCGGATTGGAAGGCCACGTATCAAAGCACTGAGCAACATCATAATCGCTACCACTTCCACAAACGTAAGTTAAAGCGTCGCCCACAAACACTAATTTGCAAACATGATTGCATCAATTAGGCTAACAGTGTTAGCGGCACAGAATTCACAGTTTGTTCCACTTGGGTCTATTGGCGAAAGTGGAACAGGTTGAGTGGCGGCGACCCGGGCCGAGTGGCGGGGGCTAACAGGATAAAGTTGCCGAGTGTTTATACTAAACTGCACTTGGCATACATTTGTGGCGACTGGCGACCCGGAACGCGACTTAATACAACTTTGTGAACAAATTGACGAGGTTCGTTAATTAACCCCGATTTAAAAAGAGAAAATATGTCATTGTAAATTAGCTGGCCTTATGTTCGTATAACCATACATTCAGCTTATAGTAAGTTACAGTAAGATTTCAAAAACAATATTGAATTTGTCTTATTTTAATACAATTCGTCTTTAGAAAAACTATACTATAATAAAAAAATAATAATAACAAACGATCCACATACTCGCACCTCTTCACTAAGATTCGAAAAAAAATATATAGTTATTAAATATTGCAAACACGAAAACGCTAGTCTGGCCTGATAAATCAAACTATAATTCTTGAGTTGTTTTTCGAGCACGCAAAATGGAATATAATAGAGTATAACAACATAGAATAATAAATATAAAACTTAAATGTTTAATTTCGTAGTTTTCAAGCAGGTCCCAAGTGAGTATACAAAGAACGTGATATACTTCAAATCATAATTATTCAATTTTATTTCGAAAGGAATCTCCATTGTAATCGAGCTCCATTCAATCGTAGCCCAGGATCGTCGGATGACACTCGAATCAATAATAGCGTCACTCAGATACCAATTATACAGGGCACAATGGGAAATTATACAGTGCGTTATACCTCATTTTGTCATGTTAAAAGGAGATGTTAAACACGAGAATTAAATTATGGTGACAGCCTAGATACCAATTTATGATTTTAAATTGATATCATCGTAGCATTAAACATTTTAAATGTAAACAGGTACTTTCAACTCCAATATTGTTATAATGGGACTGGGTCTCTCATTGAGGGAATATAGGTCTAACAATTACAACAACAATTTACATAATATTTAAAAATATTACCAACTTATTGATACGCTGCGTTCTGTCGTCATTGCTAGTCCTGTTCAGGGCTTCAGAATGACAATGGTGCCAATTGACACGAAAACGGTATGTATGCTATGTATCTCATGAAATGACAATGGTGAAAATTGACGTAAAAATGGGATGTTAGGTTATTTAATGAATTCAAGGTAGCTAGCTTGTGCTGCTCCCTAAAAGATAACTTACGGAACTAAGTACCGCACAACATCACGGTCTAGACTTTGGGTATAATTGTAGGGGTTCTCGCCACTGGTTCACTATACTTTCTACTACTGACTATACTTTTTAGAATCAAGCTTGTTTGTGCGTGTTAGAGGCAATGCCGGAAACCAAGTAATAAATGGGTCACCCGATTCCTTCTAGGGAGAAATTACGTTGGAGAGACTTGTAGTGTAAGTGTAAGTGTCCAAGGGCAGTTAGTTACGTTAGACATTTATAATAATAATAACGCTACATTCATAGCCCCACACTAGGATTTCCTGTGTCGTGGGTGCCTTGGACAACACACAAAGACAAGAACACGCACACCCAGAACGAGAACAGTAATTCAACCTCATCAAATTTCCGTCTCGCTGGGAATCGAACCTAGGACTTTGGCACGGCGATTCGGCATGCTTACCATTGTGCCACACGGGTCGTCATTAAAAAAATCTCCATCTTAATTTCAGTCCTGCATAGTGCATTGCCAGTTCGATAAACCTTTTAAGATGTCCTTATTATTTCCATTTTAACGCTGTTTCTCCTGAAACTTCCACAAACACGAAAACTCAACTAAATAGTTTCTCTTACGGATTAAAATTTCCTCAGCGCCGGATCCGTGACCCGTCTCCGTTATTAAATCACACGAGTCGGCATTCCACCCGGACTTATTAAAATCCCGGACCGCGAACAACTCTTTGATAGTATTATAATCGGTTGCATTATAGACAGTTATGCGGCATACTTCACTCGCTTAGCAAGGGTTATGTTATTTTGTATTGTTATGTATGCATTTTGTAGTATTACTCGGATTATTATGTTTTCCTTACGTAATTAGCATTTAGCAAAGACACTAATAGGTAGTTTTATTGTCAGTACCGCGGAAAATCAAACAGACATATTTGTCGATATTTCTCAAACCATCTCGCCTCATCTTCATCCATAGTCCGTTAGGGATGGAGTAAGTTAAAGAACATGGAAGAGACTTCCATTCTTCGGAAGGTTAAGGCGCCGGCCACACAGAAAAGACGCAAGACAAGGACCCGTCGCAGTCGCGGCGCCCGTTTAATCTACTTTCATACAAAATGTATGCAGCCGTCGCGACGTAAAACATACAGAAAAGACGGGACGCCGACACGACGCTTTCTCGTCGGCGCCCTATTGGAAAACATACAGAAAGGACAGGACGCGGGCCTGCTTAGGCGCCAGCGGGGGAGCGGAAAGGACGCGGAGAGCAGGTCTCTTAAAACGTAGTGATTAAGTACTCTGTGGCCGGGAAAAGCCCAGTGTGCACCGACCGTCACGCCCGTTCCTTGTCTTTTCTATATGTTTTAACGGCGCCCTGTCTGCGACGGGTCCGAGCCCCGTCTTCGTCTTACGTCTTTTCTGTGTGGCCCGCGCCTAACGTGCCGTCGAACGCGGTTGTTATTAGGTATAAATGTTTATCAAAACCATATCTCTGGCTCTGGGATGTTATAAGAACTGCTAAGCCTTGGATGAAATAAATAAATAACGCTACACACTCATAGCACCATAGTAGGATTTCCTGTGTCGTGGGTTTAATGAGCAACGCGCAAAGACAAGAAAACTCACACCCAGACCGAGAACAGAAATTTAAACTCATCATTCAGATTTTCGCCTCGCTGGGAATCGAAACCAATACCTTTTTACGGAGGTCCGGCATGCGCAACATTTGCGCCACAAGGGACGTCGTAATCCTTATAACTTCACTACCAAATGTAATGTGTGGTTGTTTGCATTCCTGATTCCGATAACAACACAAAAACGTATTTCGTGTCATGTTGGTACGGCCGTGAGGCCGAACACAGGGTTATTTATTTTAGCGGTTTAGTTACAAAAACAATTTAAATTTGGTTCGTTACACCACTGGTTTTTCATTTATCGAGTTTTGTTACTCTAATCTAACTGTACATAAAATTCTAAACACATTTGAAATACTGCACAGTAAAAATGTGTCGTATTGCAAACTAAACAGGAATCTAATCTTTTATAAGATAACGTATCTGTACGTTGAAGATATAAATTAAAAAACATTACATTTTCGATTTTTATCAAATTTATTTCTATGTTTTTATCTGGATATTTGATGCAAAAAATATCATATCCATTTCGATGCGATTTTCAAAACTTCTAGTACTATTCATATAGGAAAAACTTAAGTAACAAGTAAATAAATACTTCCAGAAAATAATATTTGTAAACAAAAAACGAATTTGTAAAGAGCGATGTTTAAAAAGTTATAAAGTTATACTTTCAGCTTAAGTTCAGATGGCCATGATGAATCAATTTTTATTGTTTCAAAATTTATTACATTTTGACATCAATTCCAACAAAGCACAAAATATAAATCGATAACTAGGGTACTAACAGGATTCCAATCGAAACCCCACTCAGTACACCGAATATGAAACTACCAAGCTGCATTTTCTTTTTAATTATGATTAGTATTTTAAGTGAGGATTTATGGACATTTTAGACAATCGCCGCTGGATTCGAACCCCAATCACATTACATAATGAAATCTGACGCTCCCCTCCGGCCATTAACTTTATTAGTAACTCTGACAAAAGAAACGCCGTTTCGCTCAACGTGTCTAATGGATTATTATAGATCATTTAATCTATCTGTATTTTTATTTGTATCTAATAATAATATCTATTATTTAAATGTATACTACTATTTGTAATAGAAGTTTCGTGGTAAATTTTTTGTGGCGCGGTCGGTTACTTCGGTTTTCAGATATTTTGATAAAACTAGCAATATTTTATATAGTACACAAACCAATTAACAATGAAAAATAAATAAATTATTTATAGCGATACATTATTAAATAGCCAAAGAAACAAAAAAAATTAAAACTAAAAAGAAATCTTAATTAACATTGTCATATTTTGTCAATCTAAAAATATAGCAATGTTATGCAGATACTAGTACATCATAATAATATTATTTCTTTAAAATTTGTACAGTTTTATTGAAATTTTGTACAAGATTGTCCATCGTCACGATCACTATTTTTCAGTTGATCTCAACGCGCATAGAGATGACTAGTTAATAATATTCCAATGAATAATTGCACTGGCAATAAATTATTCTAAATTCAGGAACATGACCATATTAATTCAGTATCACCACAAAATTGGCCACATTAGCCTATCAACAGTAATTGTAATAATGGATATGTTTTGTTAATTATTCAATGGAATGTAAATGTGTGATAGATGTAAATTAGACTTTTGGGTTATTAATTATTGAAATGTTCAATTAAAGGGCAGTTAGTTCGTGAGTAATTACATGTACTTATGCCTATATTACAGGTTTACGCCCAGTTTAGGCAGCTGACGAACATTTAATTTTGACTACCTACTATAAAAATGTATTACCCAACACCATGTACATGTAAACATATTCTTGATGAATAAATCAATTTGAATTTGAATTTGAAAACTTAAATGTACAGCTTTCAATTTTCATCAAAAGAGACCAAAACTTTAACTATAATTCAAGCATACACGTAATGAGTTACTATCTGTAATTATTCAGATAATGGTTGGATATAAATAAGCCTGTAAAAATCACTATTCTATAAAGTTTTTACTCTCAACAACATTGCTAATAAAAACCAAACACCAAACAAAACTTTCATGTGCCTCAAACGGGAATCAAATCACTCATAAAACCCTTTAATCAACCGCCACCAACTGAGACACAAAGTGGTAATTACAAATCTTGAGTACAAATTAATTTACACGTCGCAATAAAAATCATTTTTCTCAACGACAAAAGTAAAAATCTAAGCACAAAAATATTATAGACATCTGTCAAATAGGAGACAAAGAGAGAGGCTATTAGCGAAATGAACGCGAACCGACAATGGAAATAGCTGAATATGAAGACTGAAGTTATATTCCGTCTGAATACATTAATTTCCTAGAATCCCCGCCGTTAGCGCGAATCCATTCTCCTGATTCGTATTGCTTTTTAGGATTCCGCGGTTCACGGTTTGAAGCTATATATTGTTGTGGAGACTTTTGATGAACCGATTGATTTAATGTACACCGGGCACTTCTAGCATAAATTTTTGTTTGATAAAGGACTTACAAACAAACGAAAACTCATTGACATCTCCACTGGATAAAATATTACGTAACAAGGATAAGAAAACTATAAATCTGTCTTTTTGTTTACAACTACACTTTTTATGTACAACTCTTATAATTGGTATGCGGATGATATAACAAAATAAAGCCTACAAGTTACAGTGAGTTTATTATCTATAGTCATAAATTTAAATCTAAATTTTATACAGTTCAATTTATTGAGTATCTATTCAATCGCATAATTTATTTACTACAGTGTTATTTTTGTATTTGCAACTGTTTTTCTTCTCTGTAACCCATAAAACGCTATGGCACCGTTACGGGATTTATAGAATTTGTTCGCATCACAGTGTACGTCTATTGATGTAGTAATATGTGAAACAACTCAATGGTTGCTACAGATTTTCAATATTTCGGGATCAATTTATTTTGCCTCTTTTCTCCTCTATAATAAAGCAACTTTCTAAGAAGTCGATAAAATCAAAAAATATTTTTGGCAGGTATAACACGAATAAATTGTTTTGAATTTGACTCTGAATGTAATTAACTTTACTGAACCCCGCTTATATGTCTCTAGTTGTGCTTGGCCGATTTTTTTATTTTTCCTCTAAGGCGACAATCTTCTCTGCAGTGATTCAATCCAATGTGATGCTAGGTAGTGCGCGGAATTGTAACCTAGAAAGAACCTTTCACCTCTAGGAACAAAATGTTCGAATTTTTTCTACTGTTCGAATTTTTCCAATGCTTGCATTTTTCCGATATTTTTCGCTACGTGTAACGGGATGCAAATCTCTTAATGTTTCATAGATGTTGTAACTATTTATTTATTTTTTAAATCTACGTAGAGGTAATAAGTAAATTTTCATTATATAAATAGTTATTTGATAATTAATTATAGGTCTCATAATAATTATGTATAAAAAGTTTTTTTACTGAATCCGCTCAAATTACTTGCTCCCACCAAGTTTCAGCTCTAATTGAATTATTGCAACGTTGAATATATTTTGTCTGAACTTTACAGTTTATAACTTTTTCATTTCATATGACTTTAACTTTTAATGTATGCTTACATACTTACATTCATACATACCTACAACAAGCGTAATTTTATTATTTTGGTTTTCTTCTGATTACACCAGCTTGAATTATGTCTCCTGTTTTGTATGTTATATGACGTCACGCATTGTATCTTAATTAAAACCAATATCCAAAGATAAATTAGTCGGAGGAAATTATTATTGAATTCAACTGAAAATGGGTCACAACACTAATAGATTGCCTTGAATAAAAATAAAAAATTGTCCACAAAAGACAGAACTCGGGAAAAAGTAGCGAAAGATTTTTAGGAACCGGAACGTTGACATCTTTCTGAAAGTTGTTAGAAAGTAGAACAAAAAGTAGTAGAAAACGTACGTTTTGAAGTGAAACTATAGAAGGATGTTCCAAATTACTCAAATTGGACTTTAATTATACGAACAAGTTAGATCAAGTTGTCGAAGTTCGTTCAACAAAATCTAAGTTTAGAATCGCTTCGAGGCGGGTGGTCGTTACAATACCCCGAAACGTTCTACATTCGAATTGTCTACGGAATTGTTTGTGTTATTTTCACAAATTTCATTTCTTTGGTATAAGTATCAAAAGATATGCTTACTGTGCATTCACGATACAGTCCTTATAGTGAGGATTCCAAAGAATGTTATGAATATTTTCCACAGATGAATAGACGCGGCACCTATGGTGAGTGGACACCGATGTCCATAGTCATCGGTAAACCCAAAGCAGTGGCTGATGCTGGATTTTAGTTTCAGAAGAGGGGCGGGGGGGGGGGGGGGGGGTTCTGAAATAGTTTTGTACTTTATTTTAATGATGATGTCACAGTTTTAAGAGTGGAGGCTCGGTAAGAGTTGGGCCCCATTTTAATCCGCCAGAGCACCAAAGACTTCACTGCTACATTAACATTTTCTACTGCTATCGGTACATTTGTAATTGCCATTTTATAACCAAAATGCAAGAAATCCTAAACTGTTTTAAGGAAGAGGTATCAGGTATGACCTCATGGTAATTAACCCAAGTAAATTGTACAATGTTTAAACCCTTTACATTAGTATATTGATTTATGAGGATTATTGAAATGTAAAATGTTGAATCAGGTGTGATTCTGTTCTGTTAAAGGCAATCTCAGATACGTTGCTACTCTAGACAGCAAATGGGTACCTGCAAGGCTATTCTGTTTTGTAACTTGACAGCGGAATCCGCGATAAGTTTCAAAATTGAAGTTAGAGTTCGAGAGTCACTTCACTTCGCAAGTGCTTACTAGATGATTAGACAATGACATATTTATTTGTCATATTTTTTAGTCGTTTGACGTTCGAGTTCGCTTCGCAAGTGCGTACTAGATGATTAGAGAATGACATTTCAAGATTTCGGACTCGAACTTCAATTTTGAAACTTATCGCGGATTCCGCTGTCGCGTTACAAAACTGAATAGCCTTGCTGGTGTTCTCTATTGATTCTAAAACCACAGCACAACGTTCCAACATAATTGGTATCTACATGATTTCATTTCATACTCGAATCTTTGAAAAATAAAGCTTGCTCTCTCTCTCCCAACATTTTTCCAAGCCGACAGCGAACAGAACTCTGGAGACGAGATCATCAAACAAATACTTTAGTAAATTCTCTTTGTGTTGCGGAAATTTGATTTTGTCCGCGGGAAACTAAATAAATCCCCGGGAACTGTGAGAAAGATGAAATTGTTTCTAGTTCTACCCTCGGCTGATAGTAAAACTTATTTTTGTTATCGCACTCTTGTTTATTTCATTGAAGTCTGTCGTTATTTCGTTGTCATTCAAATGTATTATTTCAATTTTTGTGTTTTTGTATGTAGCGAATAAACCCGCTATCAATTAACAAAATGACAAATATAATTTTATAACATGAATAAATCAGTAAATATTTGAACCTTTTTATTTAAATATTTGTCCGAGCGGAATTATTAGAATTTATTTTGAAATGGATTCGGTTGTTAAAAATCTACTTTAAAAACTTTACTTTACTCAAAAAGGAGAATGCCCATAGCCAGTACTCTTAAAAAAATAATTGTGTCATAATGATTTTTGAACAAAAAATTTAATTAAAATATTTCAAGTATATTACCCTATTTCCTAAAAAATCTTTATTGGGAATAATTTTCTGAAATTAATAAGTAACTTTACTTCCGTTTTACAAAAGAAAACCATTGGGCCATTTATGTTTGGATAAGGGCCAATCAGGAATCTTTTAAGATCCTTCGGGCCAATAGGTTGCATTGATTCGATTATAATTATGATACAACAGTTATAGTATAATATATCCATGACAACAAACTAGATGACGTAAGGGGACTGTCAAATGATTTAGAAAATTATTATAATCAGCCAGGAGTACCTAATAGTGTTCTGTGATTATAATACATTACAAACTTCATGGTGTTTGGAGACTGTCAAATGAATTTGAAACTTAAAAGATCGACATTACATACGCAATCGACTTTAATACGCCCTCATAGAGTCCATATTACTGTGAGTTTACTATAACCTAAATACAAATTAGTTTTGTTTAAAATCTCTTATTTCCTAATATTATCATTGACTAAAGTTAGTATGTATAATTTATTAAGATAACATAATCAAATAAAGGTATTTTTATCAAGACACAAAAATGTTAAAGTCAGTACATTTCTCCATACTAAATGGGCATTCTCCTTTATTCAAACAAAACTCTTCGGACAATATACTCGCACTCCAATAAAGAGGTCTCTCATTAGACGTGGCTTTTAAAATGTTAATTAACTATTCTTTTTCCATTTTCAGATGTCTAAAAACAATTTATTGGAACTTACACCCTACAGGACAAATGATTAATGATACAAAAACAGATTATACATTTCATCCAGCTCAAACAGAAAGACAAACAGGTGAAACTATAAATTGTAAAAGCATTTCGTAGCTTTTCTATTACTTGGCCCGATCCGATTTGTGACCACCGTACCTCGTTACGGCAATAAATAAATTGTTCTGCAATTTCATCACGTAGTTACTAACAATAACATTGTTAGAATAATTCGTTTTTGTCTTTTTATTGTCACTTTCGTAGTTCAGATTGAAGACACTTTGTTGTCAAGGCTTTGTTGTCAATTTTCTCTGAAGGCATAAATTCAATTTCTTATCAAATTGATATAAAATATTCTGCTGATTGCTGACTAGAATAAAAAGGGGTCGCTGAATACAAATATTCGTATATACCTAATACGTTTGACAATATTCAGGACTCTGATATCAAAGACCCTTGTAAAATATAAAAAAATAATCTTATTTTTGTCTGATGGACAGTGTAATTTGGCAGCGTGGTTTATAAATGGTGTTTCTTAAGTAAATATTTGAGACAAAATATAGGTTCCTTTCTTACCAACAGATTACAGGCATACTATTCAAAGTCCGAAATAGTAACAAATCTTTATTCTGAATACCGCATTCTGAGTACATATACACATTAAGGTACATTTTGTATTTATGTACGCAAAAAATCCGTCATCGTAAATTTTGAAATCCTCATTACCTTACATTACATCAAGTATGTAGAGCGCGGGTATTAGTTCGATATTTGTTTCGTATAATTGTACCTACCTACTAAAGTACACGATAGTACAAACATGTTTCTAATTAAATTCCCTAGTAAGCAGACGACTTGACGTTGATCGTGTAGTTTATCCAAGCTTGCATCTACACGTATGGAATAAACGTCTATCTGTTTGTTTATACACAGTACTACAATAATTCGACAGTATTAAGCAAGATGTTTGAACGGATTTCTGCTTGAGTTTTCGGTTCAAAATTCTACACGCATGCGTTATTATTCAACGTATTTAGAAATTAATCGTTTCTTTTTTTGTTGGCTTCAGCATAATATTATTATGTCTTATTTTTACGTTTTGCCTCTGGTTTTTTGTTATAATAAATTCAGTAATCTCACGTATAATCTGAATCTCACGTCCATTCATTTGATATTTGTTTTGATATTTGAAAGCATTCGCAGAATTGGGAGTAAATGATATCTAATTGTGATGCTCATTCCAAACAATATAGTATAGGGAATACTATTGGGTGTGAGCGTGTAAGCGTAAAATACAACTCAATTGCAATAATAACAGTGTAACGAGTAACGGAGTATGAAAATTTCAATCAAATTTCAAGGTTCGACTAAAATGTTACTGAAAATAATACAAAGAACACCAAACTCGCTCGTAGCTGGCATCTGAGGGGGCAACATACTCCTAAATGTGGCAATTATCTTCACGGACCATTTGTTCCGATTAATAATTTACTGGCTCATTGTTTCTGGTCTAATAGGCTAGGGGAGTTATGTTTGATATGACTGTAATGACGCATTAGCATTAGCCGACTGTGAATGCAAAAATGAGGAAGTCAATCTCAGCAACATATCAGGATAAAGATTTCCATTAATGTGACATAGGTGTACTAATTGTTAACATTCATTTTTGGGTTTGTTTGTTATAAAAGTAATTAGAACAATTTTTTTGTTGTTAACACAATAACCATTATCAAAGACTGGTTTCAATCAGTATAATTACCTTACTTTCTACTAATATTATATGTAAACGTGAAAGTTCGTTTGTAAAGATGTGTTTACACGCAAAAAGTATTGAAACGGATTTTCATAAAATTCAGCTCACAGGTAAGCCATGGTCTAGAATAAGATATAAGGCACTTTTTATCCCCGAAAACATTGTCAAAGCAAGTAAGTAATTAAAAAATATAATAAAAAAACAATCTAAATCACAAAACTACTCATCAGGTCTGTAGGGCTAAGACAGGCTTCGATTTTTACCGAATTCTCTTATCATATAAGTTGAATTGTCCTTACCACACCTCAATAAATCGTACGTATGATAGTGTGAACTTGTGAACGTTTAATTTTCTAGCAGTTTTGCCCTGTGTCTCATGTCTACGCCCTGGCGTTCACCAAACCGCAGGTATTTCTCCACATGGCGACGTGAGCCCCGCGGCCTCCGTCCGTCATGGCTACCGGCGGCGGGCGCTGCGCTTCGCAATTTAGCGCTAGCTTTAAGACTTGCCCTCGCAAGGTATTCACTTACAGCGACTATACTAAATCTGTTAAGTAATTGATCTAAAATGAAACTATTAAGTATTTGATTCCGGTGATTGCGGAATCGTCATTGACACAACAAAGTCTGAATATAATTGTGTGGTCGTTGCTGGGCTTGAAATTATTGTAAAATACGCATAATTTTATCAAGTATGTACAGTCTGCCGATCCACTGTTGGTCAGCGTGAATTAAGGCCAGTATCCCTCACGTTTTCAAAAGAACCAAATCTAGCAGCGATCTGCATGATCTGAGAGATAACGCATTAGTTCCTTTGAATAATACTCAGACTTGACAGGCCAAACACTTACAGTTTGCTTGGAGCCTCCATTGATCTTGAGTTATTATCGGTATCGTTTGTTTTTATCCTTTGACGTTTATTTTTATCTTAATAATCCAAAAAAGAGAGTTTATAAATTGTTTCAAAGGAACAAATACTGAAAACGCTCGACTTTTCTTACTTGAGTTACAGTATTCGTCTGCATCACCTGCGCAGCTTAAACTAACTTCTCGTAAAATTAATTGCACCTTATGCCCTGGGGATAGGGTTGAAAATAACCTGGCACGTGCCAGGCATGTAGCTGGCAGGCTTGGCGCTGTCATCCGCGAACGAACTAGCCAAGAACAGCGTGGAAGACCGCATGCTAGCACAACTTGAGATGTTTGACTTGGAAAATTATTTGAAATAATATTTTAGAAACAGATTTGTAGGTATGAAAATAAATTGAGGAATTGCCAGTTAACAAGATTTTAAATGTTTTTTATACACTTGACAAGTTACCATCATGGAATTAAAATTAAATATACTCTCCATTGAGTCAATTCTTTACACACACATTTGCTTATAATGCCATGAAAATATTTAAAAAATCGAAATGACCCGTCCTAAGATCTGAAGCAGAAAACTCAAAATAGTACCTCACTCTACTTGGCTATTAAGCAGCAATTTATACTTTTTAATTTATCTTTATAAAATCCGAAACTATCAGGAAAGTAATCCAGTTCCTGACCAATTGTGTTAAGGTAGGAACAACAGAAACCAAAAAGGATCAAATAAAATATTTTTGCGTACGGAATTGGATGTCACAGGCGTTGTAGCAAATTACTCGTATCGTGGCGAAGCAGCCAAAGAAAAGTGTTTTAAGGGTGTTTACATACGAGGCGGAACTTGTCCGATTTTATACAGGTCGCAAAGACTTACAATACATGTTATGTATTACATTAGGAACAATTTCAAACAAATTGACATTTCAACAATACAACAAACAATACAATTTTAAATGTACTCGGTACCGCTAATTGGCAGATATACCGGCTTAGACGATACAAATAATTAGTTGATCTATTTTAAACCTATATCTCTGTAACTAGAACAGGGAAAAGGAAATGCATCATGGTATGATGAAAATATTATTAGTATTTTTACATATGACGGCGCCACCATCAATGTTTTGTATAAAACAGCGTTCAACGGGCAATTCGAGTGATGTGTCACTCGATCGCAATTCGAGCATTCGAGTGATGTGTCACTCGATTCACACCACAGAATCCTATATAAAGCAGCGCACGTGCACAACTCGGGTCATTCGTTCATCGACCGTTGCCCAGTGCACACGTTACGTAGTTACCGAGTAGTTTTGTTACCGAGTATCAGACAATCAGTTCTAATCGCGTATTTAATTATAACTAGTGTAAAACCTGTGTTAAAATGAGTTTCTAACTAAAGTGATTTAAACTTCCACTGTTGCTATTAATTCCCGGATCACCACCCCACCAGTCATATTTGCCTACATCAGAAGTGGGATGATCCATATGGTGAGAAAATTTCGCCCACACGTGTCGGAAAATAAATGAAGAATGACGGTGGTCCGGATGATATTTGAAATGACTTGGTTGCAATGAGAAACGTAACGACAGTAAACGCGAGTAAATGAGAACCGTGGAATTTTACGAAGAAAATATGTGTGTGAGAAAATATGTGTGTGATACTCAACTCACGCGAGATATTTGTCGAGAAGCAATTATGGTGGAAGTGAACAGTGGAACGGAGTGCGTTGCTATTTGAACACAGAACACGAGGACGTGTTCAGTTTGTCAGAGATGGCCGAGGGAGTAATAGCATCCAAGACACCAAAACCAACAAACCAAAGAAACCAAAAAAAAAAAAATTTCATAAGACGTGTCTTTGAGGGAAAAGTACCACCTTTTAATTTGGTTCGCAAGAACCTTTATTTCAGGTTTTTCAGGATGATACCTTGATATGATGTTACAAACGGTGGACGGCAAGCATGTAAAATAAGGATTCGAAATTTCGAATACAAAGGATCGGTATAATGTCATTAAGGTTTGAGGTTATAAGACAGCGATTTGGTATGGCATATTTTTTCATTATTCTTAACAAGATTGGATAATCCAATAGTGTTTTAGTGTAATATCTTAACTTCCAGTGTAAATGGTGCCGTCATCTTGAACTGTCAAAAACACCTGACAGAATGTTCGAAGTTAAGATTTCATGAATTTGTGTTTAAGTAAAAACTATTGTGCTTACGTACTCGTGGAACTTACTTGAAGTGCCAGGATTTCCTTAAAATAAGATTGATTAGAAAGAACTGGTTAGAATGGTGGTTTGCGTAAACTACAAATCGTTTCGTCATATTTGTGCTTTATTCAACGAAGTATTATAAAATCAATGTTCGGTATCTTTCAACGTAATTATGATTAACAAAGTTATTCAAAGTCCGTGCAAGTATATTGTTTTGTGACACCAGAAGCGTTCTGTAAATGATATCAAGAATTTTCAATTTTCAAACGTCTTGATATTCTTTAATTATCGTCTACCCTCAGTTCAGAAAATAACACTTAGACATTTCGTGTTTCTGTGCTTTGTTTTTGTGTGTTTCAGATAAACTTAGTGACAATGTCAGTGGTATGGACATGCAGCCTGTGAATATCAAAACGTTGACGAGAAGTTGCATCAATGCGAGATAAAGAAGGCTGGTGCGGCGTCAACTGCCTGCACTTGTTGACAAAGACGGCAGCGTATCGCGGCTCTGTACGGTGGCTTACGAGGAGCATCATCGGTGATTGTATGGTGACATGATATAACAGGTGATCTGTATTGATTCCATTATGGTTCATTTTGATAACTGCTCACTGACAGTAATTGTTCCTTGTTGAGTTTGTGCTGATATTACGTAATGTCACCACTACACTATATCTGTTAATAGTAGCACTTTGTCGGCTGGTTCACGTACCTTGAGCGCTAATAGCAATAGTTAGAGAGTTCATCATCAGAATCATCAGATCCTATCAGAATTGTAACTAATGCCATTGTACACCACGATGAACGCTAAGCAGTAAAAAAAAATATGGGAAAGATGTTTAATTGAAAAAAAAAATGGAAAAAAAAGAAGAAAAGAGAAGTACGAGTCATTGCAGGGAATAATCCGGACCTTTGACTCAGCTAAAGGAGCGTATACCCGGTCTAACACAATCGGCTACAGGGACTTTTGTCCTGACTAGCACGGTTTGTTACAGGGGGCAATGCCTGGTCTAGCACTAACAACCAGGCTTGTGCTCGGACTAGCAACTAGCTAAAGGAGCGTATACCCGGTCTAACGCAATCATCTGGACTTTTGTCCGGACTAGCACGATTGGTTACAGGGGGCAATGCCCGGTATTGCACTAACCGCTGGGCTTGTGCTCGGACTAGCGCGATCCGGTCTAGTTTAAACTGCAGGGAAAAAAAATAATCCGGTCCAGTTTAAACTAAAGGGGTCAATAAAAAAAAAAAAGGTTAAAAAAGGGTAAAAAAAGGAAAAAAAAAGAAAAAAATACAGCATTTTAGCGATCGTGAATCTCTGAAGGATCTGAGTGAATCTGTGAACCAGATTAAATCTTATCCATGTGTGTCACAATTTGATATCAAAGAATAACGTGTGATGTATAGCTAAAACAGTTGAACTACGTTTTATGTTTTTATGTCTTGTTCCCAGATGCTCAAAGGACGCTCGAGGACGAGCGTATGTCAGAATGGCCGTGACGGCGCCACCATCAATGTTTTGTATAAAACAGCGTTCAACGGGCAATTCGAGTGATGTGTCACTCGATCGCAATTCGAGCATTCGAGTGATGTGTCACTCGATTCACACCACAGAATCCTATATAAAGCAGCGCACGTGCACAACTCGGGTCATTCGTTCATCGACCGTTGCCCAGTGCACACGTTACGTAGTTACCGAGTAGTTTTGTTACCGAGTATCAGACAATCAGTTCTAATCGCGTATTTAATTATAACTAGTGTAAAACCTGTGTTAAAATGAGTTTCTAACTAAAGTGATTTAAACTTCCACTGTTGCTATTAATTCCCGGATCACCACCCCACCAGTCATATTTGCCTACACATACATGATTTTAAACTTAACTCATCGCGGACTGTAAACATTTTTGGTATAATATGGGTACTTAGGATATATATTTTATACGCCGATATTTCGACCCAGTTACAGGCAACTTGTCAAGAGTTTCTCCGCCCCACCGCAGTCTAGCCGTGACCACGATCCCTGTAACTGGATCGAAATATCGGTGTATAAAATATATATCGTGAGTACCCGTATTATACTAAAAATATTTTTACATTATCATCAGCTCGCGTGCAAGCAGACTTAAACAAATTTCTCTTTCAAACCGAACTGTCAATCTTCATTGTGAAGAGCGGACAAGTGCGCGTCGAAAACCTAAAAACTCGGAAGGGATAAAAGCTAAAAAACCCGCAGGAACGAAATGAAATACGTTGCGAATGAAAAAAGATACAAAAACCTCACTATGTGCGTCAACAAAGATTTGCACCGCAAGGCAAAATGCACGCGCGGAGCGGAGTTTTGGGAATTAAATTCGGTTTCGAAATATCGTCGCGGTCAAAACAAATGGTTTAAATACACTAGCGATCCCTCTTGACTCCCTGTTGGAAACAATGCGCTTCAGGTCTGCGATATTAAATCTATCGATACTTACTTATGGAGATTATGATTATGTTAAGCAATATCACAGCTGATTTTAGAAAGGATTAGCAAACATTTGCCAAAAGGTTCAATACTAAGCCCGGTGGCTTAGAATCCAGTGATTGCAAAGGTAGAAATCTTGCACTATGTCATAAAAGTTTTATTTAGAAACAGATAGAAATGGATTCACCTTACTCATCGATACTTCTTCCACTAGTAAAGCAACGACTCAAACATATTGTGAAGGAAAAGTAGTTCCTACTAACTCTTTTATCAAACTACAGTGAAAGGGACGAGTACCAAATATAAAAATAAATATTAATATCAAGTAAAACGAAATATTTTCCGTAAAAATATATTTTAATATTACATAAGCGATTGTCAGAGGAATTATTAACTGGAAGGGGTCTCAGTAACCCGTAATAAGGACGAGGGACGATTTAGGGTAAAACGGCCGGGCCTCATAATATCGGAATATATTTATGTAGATCCTTAAGTTTTATAACAGCTGTGAACAGTTGATTGGTGGATATTAAATAATAGAGGATGTATATGTATAGAGAGCATAGTGTGAGAGGTTGACTAAGCCAAATTGTCTTCTCAAAAGCCTGTGGAATGGCTCGGCGCGGCGGCGATTGTTACTCGTATGTAACAAGTTTCTCGGGAGACTTTAAGAAATCTGTTACTCTCTTTCACTTTCTTTTATTTGGCTTCAACCCATTAATGGCCCACTACTGGGCACGGGTAGAGACCCAGGAGGACCCGACCGACCGAGGAGAGCCTCTTGAGGAGTCTTAGAGCATACTCCACCACGCTGCTCCAGTTCGGATTGGTGGAGGGGTTAGTGGCCAACCCGAATGTCGGAAGTTTTCAAACCGCTCGAGGGCCTCCGACATGGCTTAACGACTGTTATCATATGATAACAAGCGGGACCGACGGCTTTACGTGCCCTCAGAAGCACGGAAACGTTCAAGAATTTTTTGCCACTTCTTTTACTTACTCTTAGTTTAATTAGTGACCACACTCAGTCATTCATTGAGCATAAAAATACGAGCAACAAAACAATTAACCAATTTATGAAAGTATAACTTAACAATACCTGTAAGCCACAGTTGTAATGATTTATCTCGTCACAACCAGTCGAGTCAAACACACATTTAAACACGGATTTATTGCCATCGTTTCCTCACACGTAGATGACACTCGTATATCATCACGCTTCAAACGAGTCCACGGAATTACGTACGAAACATGGAATTCGCGCTAATTTAATTAACGCTCGAAAAATATATCCGACAGACATACTCGAGTGGTCTGATTAAACATTCATCCAGCAGAAATGTTTTAGAGGAAAATTGTTCCAAATTCATAGAACACAGTTTAAGCAGAAATGCTGTAAAAAGATTATTTGCTGAATAAAGAGATGAGATTATTTTTTAGTAAACTTAGTCTACTACTACGAGTACCTACCATAATTACGTATTATATGTATCTATCATTATCTCATTTTGGTATTTCTTGCCTAAAATAGGGCTTAATTGATAAGCACAGTTAACGTACGGGTAGATGATAGTGGTGTAAGAGACTACATCTACACTGGAGTCCAAGCAAATCTCTCGTCCTCCACTTGTGGAACGCTGGGTTTTGTTCCCGTGCACAGAGCTACAGTTTATTGGTCTTTGTTCCCGTGCGAGTTTAAACGAACTGGCTAGAAAAACTTTAACGTCACGATTGGTAACAAATATTATTTTTTGTCACGGAATAAAATCCGTGTTGAATAGAAACTTATTTGCTTTGCGTCTACTAAATTTTTATTTATTTTCTTGATCATAACGACTTCTACTATTTTAAGTAAAAAACAAATCACTAATTGTAAGAATCTGTTCGTTCATTTTTAGAATGAGAAACTCACGGATTTTGACTTATTAACCCACTTATTCTGGCAGGCAGTCGTTGACAATTTCATTGCAATGCGATTTCCTTTGAGGATACTCTTGTACGCCGTTTATGGTTCATTTCTGCTACTATTTAAATCGTTTTTGAGAAAAATACAGTCTCTTTAAATGTAGGCAGGTAGAGTTGACTAAGCCGACATTTATAAATCCTTTAAATGGGTCTATGAATTCTATGAACCTCTCTTTTTATACGTACAAAATCATTGCATGAACCGCTATAGTAATAGGCAGTAAAATTATGAATTAAATATAGTGGGTAGTTCTTCAAACGAGTAGGTATTGAGGGATGAAAAATTTTTGTGAATAGATATCGCGAATACAGGACATTCGAATAAGCTCATGACATCACTACGTTTCAAAGGGGTAAAAGATAGGTTTACTTTTACTATAGCGAGGCCTTTACTTTGGCCTATAAAATTGGTTTAAATTTTTATTTAATTTCATTGGCATTTCAATAACTTTAATAGTGTGGCTGATGCGTTGATATTCATCGGCAATACCTCAGACCTTCAATTTCTATCTTTGAACGTTTCTGGTTAACAAGAAAATGTTAAAATTCAATATCAAAATACAATTGTCGATATTAAAAATGCTGTGTACTATGCTCAAACATATTATACAATACTTGGTCAGTTTTGGTTTGAGCAAGCAAATTCTACCGATTCAAATAATTTTATCAGATCATTTTTATCTCTATAACTGTTCAAATTCTCGAGTTCTTTTACGATCTTTTCCGTCGTCTTTATCTCGACAATAAGTATTTATGATCTCAATAATGTTGCTGCCGTTAGTTATCTAACGGAGACTGAATTGAAATTGAATGAATATAGCACAATATAAAAAGTTAGCTGACTTGTTATAATTAATTGTCATTACATTCCATAACCAATCAACCATTCAAGTGATCGCGACTAGTGTATTGAAATCTTTTAAATGCTGCTCTTAAATAATTCTCTGGTCTCATAAAAGAACTTTATTCCCCAAAAAATATATAATAATTATTTTATATTTAAAATTCAAAATTCAAAATAATTTATTCATATAGGTATCACTGATACACTTATGCACGACATTTTCTTTTACTACCAGCTTTTTGGAAAGGTGCTTTGTCATGGAGGAGAAGAAAATCCGTAAAGGAACTCCTCAGCACACCTTTTAAGAATAAAAATACATTGGTATATTTACTACAAAAAACAAAATCACTAACTCAAACAGAACTGGTTACAGAGTCATTTTCGTGCGTTTTTGTCTAAAACCTACCTTTGTCTAAAAGTTGAAATTTTACATGTTCCGTAATAAAGTCAAGTACATATTAACTGCGGGATTTTATTATAGAACTAGCTGTGCCCCGCGGTTTCATCCGCGTTAATTTGTGGAAAAAACTAACTACTAATATATATGATGTTTCAAATACTATAGCCTTCCTCGATAAATGGACTATCAAACACAAAACGAACTCAAGGACTACTGTTCTCAAGAAAATTAGCGCGTTCAATCAAACAAAGAAACTCTTCTCTCTTCTTCTTTATAATATTAGCACAGATTTTCAAATCTATGCAATCGTCTACCAGTATGAGAGACTAGTGACTAAAAGAACATTTATCTAGCATCAGGTACCTAACATAAGTCAAGTAATTTTTGGCTTTATAAATTGCAACGCGGTTCAATTTGGCCCATCGTGGGCTGCAAAGATACCACTGATTTTATTGGCTATAATCCCAGCGCTCGCTCCATCCGTGCTATTCTCACTGGTATTCCCTTTCTGACAGAAATTAGGGAGTCTTCAAAGGCTATGCAAATTTTTATTTCACTATGAAAACGATAAAAAGGCAGAAAGGCCGGAGCGATTAGATGGCCCCTCATTTAATTAAAAATAAGTTAAACGAACCGAACCTTTCTTGAAATGAAGCAAAATCAATTTGAAAGTTCGAGCGCTCTTCATTTTTTATGTGATAAGGGATTTGTTACACTCTCAAACAACAAGTGATAAACATAGGTTTCTCGTTACAGTTATAACCTACCAAAACTGAGACTTGCTGTTCATGATCATGGTTAGAGTATGCATCCTGTAGTAGTAATTTGAAAATACCGAGCACTTTCAAGTTGATTTTTTTAAGAGTTGACTACGAGTATTTTTCAAAAAAATAACAATATTATTATGTTTGCTTTAGATGAAAATTTGAAAAAAATTTGAATCAATGAAAAAATTATGCTCCAGACTCATACCCCATACTAGGATTCCCTGTGTCGTGGTTGCCATGGACAACATACAAAGACCAGAACACATACCTAGAACAAAACAGATCTTATACGTTATTTTTGTATAGATACGATGTGAATGCCGCTTCATCGAGCATGGTAAGACACGCGGATCAAACGGTCAAATTAATTCGATTCTGCGGCGATCTAAAAGTTTTACGGCAGTTTCGTAGTTGCTGAAGAAAAGATGAGCGATGCAATAGATGCGGCGGACTTTCGCAACTTCTCTCTTTTTAGTTTGAATTTATAAATTGCAGTTTGGACTTTTATTGAGGTTTGAAAGTGCATTGAAGAAAAATATCAACAATTCAATGAAATTCTTTTCTATTAGGATTGTTGCACAAACGATGAAAATCTAGTTGTAAAAGTTTGCTATTAACGACAACACATTAATATTAAATATTAATGATATTTATACTTTTAATATTTATAATTTTATAAAAGCTGTAAACGAATTTTTGATTAAATTTTAGGTGAAGTGACATTGGGTTGAGTACGACCTTAATTACAGTCGTTTTCAAGAATTAAGCTATCCATTGTCTATGGATAAGTAATGCCTAAAAAAAGGAATCTTAAAGAATGAATAGGAGAAGAATAATCAATTTGCGGTGCCAAGAAACAGTCGGATTTTCCGATCTTTTTACCAATAACGCGTCTTCGCTTTTGGACGGACATCGCCATTCATTATTCGACAAACGGAAGTAATTAATGACATTCAAACTAACTTAACGAACTTACCTTTACCTAAATATAAATATTGATACATGGCTTCTTTAAAGCGAACTGAGATCAAAATTCTAAATATTTTTTTATTAATTAAGACTGATACACATAAGCTCGTATTTTTTTAATCTACCATCTATAGCCGTACACATCCTTATCTATTCTTCATTATACGTCATTAATGCTCAGTTTTATTGAAGGGTCCATGTCAATCAATACAAAGCTGAACACAAAAGCGTCCACGATGAGATTTCTTATAAAGCCGCCCTAACGAGTTTACAAAGGTCGGGGTTCAATTTCTTGATTATCCCTCGAACCCTACAATCAAATTATTGTCTGGTCTCGATTTCATATAACTTTTATTAAAATGCTGTGAAATGCGAGTATAATGTTTTAGGGGTTTTAACGGATATGATACAAATAATGATGTCTATCGTTAAATATTCACAACTTATACTCCAGTATGTTATTCCGATTGATTACAGAACATCATTCGAATTGAACCCGGATTAAAATTTATCAACTTTGTAATTTTCCATTGTGTATTCATAATTATGTGTATCACTTGTTTCAATTTAAAAAATACGAAGACCAACAATCGATAAAATAGTAATCAATTTATTCAATATATCGACTTTAACTACGGTCTCTTGGTCATTTAATGTCAACCGTAAATAATCGATTTTACTATAAATGAAATCGTCTCGACTATTCTACATTGACACGCCGCGGCGCCGCTCCACAGCACTAACAACATTAGTTGCAACGTGACATCTATGATAAAGTAGTTGAACTGAAAGACGAATCTCACTGCATTAAACGAGATGGGAATTTGCGATGTTCAATTCTTGTTAAGTGACTTGTAGGGACATCAATTCTGTGTGAAGCTAATGTCCTTTGTAAGTTATGTTATTTACAATTGAATAGATAATTCAGGAGATAGTTTACTTTGTGCCAAAATTCATATCTATCTATTAACTTACTGGAAAGTTTCGGAGCCCGGCTAGTCGGTTGGAAGTTTAGTGAATAATTGGGAGTGTATTAGTTTAGCGGTTGAGCATGGCTGTTATGATTAATTTAGTTGTCAAATTAACAAATTCTAATAATATGTAGTAACGACACTATAAGCAAATCAAAGTGAAGTAGAATAATGGTTCACCTGGGACTTGCACTCGTTGTATTTTAAGCAATATTTGAGACGGATTACAGTGTAGTAGGCAATATTACTTGTAGAAACAATTTACACTGCGGTAGTGAGCAAACTGAGTTTATCGTCCGCAACTCAACTTGAATGTCGGGCTGCCTTACAAGGGTGAGTATCCAATTTCTATATGAGGTATCTTTTAGTCTATACATTCATCATTTAGATGTCATTTAGACTATGGTGCAAATTATTTACAAGATGTTGAGCTGTCTCTTAGTTTTAATTTATTCACGCTCATTTTAACTAATTCATCTTTATCTGACTTAGATTTTATTCTGGTACTTGATGTGTACCAAGGGAATGCATTTACTTTATATTTTCGAAAAATTTACAGCAAAATTTTTAATTGTAACATTACTGGGATAAAATCTATATTTTTTTAATCTATATTTACTACGGATGGTTTCTTTAATCGTCTCCGAATTAAATGAAACACTGACAAAGGTGAAGAAAGTGCATTTTTTATATTTCATTTAACGGAAACCTTTATCAGCTCATGCTTGTGAACGATTGCAAAGGAAATAACATCTTAACGTTGCCTCTGAGGCCATATCCGGGATGAGAAAAGAACTCGGGATCGGCGCGGAACCGACGCGACGCGAGAAATTTTCTACCATAATATTCAGAAAAACGAAATACAATGTGTATTCATAGTATACACATTGTATTTCGTTTGTGATATAATTGTTGTTATAACCAGTAATTTTTTGACGATACTTTGGATAGCACCTGCCAATTTAAGAATCCTGTTAATAATGAAAGTCTCTGCTATCAAAATATCAACATTAAGTCAAAATTACAATAGGTAATACATGTATGCTTTAGTAAGCTGCCCATGCAGAATTAGGTCACGGCAATTAATAAACGGATCTTAAGATCTCTGCGATCGCAAACGTTTGAAATGCTGTCATAATGTCACATTGGAAAACTGTCATTATATTATTTTTGTAAAATCTGAGATTGTCCTAATAAGCCGAGATCGATTTATTAATACGGAACCAGAAAGCTGAATTACTAAAAATCAGTAACTAATTGATTTTAGTATTTTTATTCAAATGTATGTACGTAATATTTTATTAAGTTATTTATTTATTTAAAATACCTATAAGTATTTCAATTTTAGGGACTGATTTTGCGCAATTACTCTTTGGCCGAGCTTCCTTCATGGGAGAAAAGGAAAGGACCAGGCTGAAATATCAGCGCTGTGTTTTCATGGCTTATGTTGTGCAACACGGCATATGCTGAGTCTGGG
Source organism: Thymelicus lineola (assembly GCA_963932265.1). Lineage (NCBI taxonomy): Eukaryota > Metazoa > Arthropoda > Insecta > Lepidoptera > Hesperiidae > Thymelicus > Thymelicus lineola. The sequence continues at coordinate 15,776,254 of OZ010697.1, forward strand.
CCTGCTCGGGGGTCACGCTGCAGCACAGGCGCCCACATATTTCGTGTTATTTATTAAGGTTAGATATAATATTATATGTAATTCATGTTAAGTAGGTATCTTCTTTTTAGTTAAGTATTTTGTTAAGTTATTTTATATGTGCTGCAATTCGTACCCTCGAATACATATATTTCATTTCATTTCATTTAATATGTAAGGTAATATTTCCAAATTACCAGATGTGAAGTCAAAACATATTTTTTTGAATTTATGCCAGACTGGCTGTCTGGCTGTCTAGAGTATCACGTGGGAATCGCTGGCATGATTTAGATGTTACTAGGCATATTTGAAATGTATATTTTGAGTTATTATCTGAAATATTTTGTACTCAGAAAATAAATATTTTCCCAAGAGGTAAGAGAAAAATTATACTATGTATCTTACATTACGTAATTACAGCGCGTTTGAAGTGATACAACGCACCGTACAGTTAAATTTTACAGGGCTGCTGGAAAAAGCCAAACAAGGTTTGATTGGTTGAAGAATGGGTCGAGACTGTTAATCCTTTTATGGTTTAGTTGTTCAGTATTACTTTTAACAACATTGTAAACTACTGAGCTTGTTTTTTTCTTTTTAGTTTGTTTTACGCAGTCATGTTTTTCGTTTTTTAATACTTTATTTTTATTTTTATGTTGTAAGTAGGTATTTCATGACAACCCTTATGCTGGAAATTTGGTGTATGTTAAGAACAAAAGATTTTGTGTCTCGATTTCTGTAGGCTAATATTTTGTCGGCTCTCTTCCAAGCTCCAAGGTGTGTCTTCTGTAAGTATATTGGCTTGGCTTCAACCCATTAATGGCCCACTACTGGGCATAGGTCTCTCCTCTTAATGAGGCCTAGAGCATACTCGACCACGCTGCTCCAGTGCGGATTGGTTGAGGGGTTAGTGGCCAACCCTAGTGTCGGAAGTTTTCAAACAGCCCATGGCCTCCGACATGGCTTAACGACTGTTATCTTATGATAACAATCGGGACCGACGGCTTTACGTACCCTCCGAAGCACGGAAACCCTCAAGAATTTTTTGCCACTAGCGGTCACCCATCCGACTACCATACCGCGCCCGCTGTTGCTTAACTTTGATCGCTTAGGATCGACGCAAGCCGCTGGGCTATGAGCGCTTCATAGCTTCTGTATATACTTCTGTATTTATCTGTTATCTATTCTGTTACGCGCATACGATCACGTTTTCATCAATACAGAATCAGTAATACGTAGAAGTAATCAAAAATTTCCATAAGTATCATTCGATGTCACCGAGAACAAACGTTTTGATTTAACTTGATTTATACAAACATTTATTTCAGCTCAAGGAGCAAACAAAACGTAAAGGAATACGGCAGCTCTTTTTGCGAGCTTTCCAAACGCAATAATCCTTCAAGAGCCTATCTCGAGATACCCGGGATTAGATCTCGGTTCCAGAGAGGTCGTATTGTGCGGCCCGACAGGATTCTTGTTTGATTGTCTTGAGATTGAACAGCTCTGTTGAGTTGGATGAATATCTTCTGCGATAGATTCTCTCTAAACAGATTGTAAATATAGTTGTGATTCAAGAATCATCGGTGTAAAGCAGGTGTAAAATAAAATTGAACCATCAAGTATTCTATCAAAGACTATCAATTTCTTTTGAAAACTTTATACGAAGACTTTATAGTCAAGGTAGTATTGTTACTTGTGTCGATTGTAAAAATGTATTTTTTTACACAAATAAGTTAATGCTTGACCACAATCCCACCTGATGGTAAGTAGAGATGTGGTCCAAGGTGGTGAGCACATTAACTTAGTCTTTAACATTGTCTCATTTCTTTATGTAGAAAAAAATTGTTACCACAATTTTTTTTTGGATACTAACCATACCTGGTTAGTACCTATCCAATCTCACGCCGGATGAGGGTCGTAAGAGATGACCAAATAAGTACTCCTTTGTTTACAAAGTTACTAGTACTTTATTTTCATAATTGAAATGTTTTAAAACAATTGAAATGTCACTATTTTTACGTATCGCAGTTGAATTAAATATTTAAGCGTAGTTTATCTATTCGAATGCAAATGTTTTGGTAATTTAAATAACAAAACAGTACCGGATCTATAAATCCGTATTCGCATCGCAGTTGATTCAGTGGGTATGAGCAAATATTGATGTGATTCGTGCCAGTATGCGAAATTTAAAGTAAAAAAATACGAACTGTTCGGAGCAATATTCCAGAATATTACGACTCCATTAATAAAAAAATCACGTTTTTGTTTTTCTGTCTGGTAGTTACTGACAGAAAACAGCATGGTTTTTGACGTGGATGGGCGTGGTAGCTTGTATACAGGAATTACGTAATCCAGCACGGTATTTTTCTTCCTCAGTCAAATACAAGGCAGTGAGTTATCTACCTTATTTATTGATCTGTGTACTAGGCAAAGAGAATTATATTGAAAATATTATCCAATTGCATGAGATGTAGAGGGCACAGTTTTTATTGTTCACTGATATTCTTGTTTTACCACGAACTTCATGCAGCAGTCCCAGTAAAGACGTCTGGTCTCAAATTAGACGTTAAGGCTAGCGATCTCTATGTGTTCAGTTGATGAAACAACCAACCATTTGGAGTTGGTGGTCTACGATTTGGTTGGAATACGAGTACTACCACGCGAAAGTTAGTATAAAGACGCAAATTTTAATAAGTTCAATGATATCCTTCCAATATACAGCGCACCCATCATTTGTATCATTTATTATGCATATGCTGTGTCAATAAAACAATTAGTGAATTCGTAATTTTTAGCTTCGAATACATCTGCTAAAAAAATATCATACCATTTATCAGTTTTTAGTTTTTAACTGAGCGTTCGGCGCTCGCATAAAAACTTTGTCATGGACTGAAAAGCTTTTGATTGAAAGGTCTATCAATTATTTATAAAATATTTTATTAAAATACCAGTGGACATAGTTTGCATTCTTTGTTTAGGAGGTTACCTGATGCATGTTTTGCAAGGATTTGTTGTCGCGCTGTACTGTATATACTTTTCTGGGAATAACTTTTACTTTCATTCCAATACGTATATAATTTCTTGGTAATATAACAATAAGAACAGAGTTTTTTTTATTTACAACATTATACTCCTGTCGCACCCTCAATAGGATTTTTTTAAGATGCAGTTTCAAATCGGTTTTAGGACACCGATGTCAGACTGTCAGACTCCAAGATATAAGATTTATTTAAAATACTTTTAATTTTTAAAGACTTAACGGTTAGATGAATGAATAGATTAGTAATGTTCCTTTGTAGCCATACCATAGTCAATACAATTCGCTTTCTGTGTATAAATCTACTGAAACAAAAATAGTATAAAAATACTCATAAAAGTAGAATAGTCATGAACACCTCAGAAAGACAAAACGTTATACGTATAAGATATATGAGAGCAAATTTATTTTAAAACAAAAGAACGCTTCTAATAACGCCTAATTCTTAAATCTTATACTCGTTGTTTAAGTCCACACCCACTCCTAAGTCGAGCCAGTTTCCTCCGATCTCGTACCCTTAAGACCTTTCCCTCAGAGCTTACAACTGTCCCCTAATTAACTCTACGACAAGAAAACATTGACGGTTATTCCGGAAGCTTCTTAGCCCCGTTGCGAGTATTTAGAAAGATTCATACTAATATCGACTCTAAGAAAAGAAGTACAGAGTCTATTTCTGCTTAATAAAGTCTGTACAAATATAAGAGTAACTTTCAAATTGCGTCTGTTGTAATCTCACACTTGATAAAAAACCTATATAGGCCTTATACATTTATTATCATAGCGCATGGAAATCTCAGTGATACTCAACTATACAAGATGGTAAGCTCCTCTTGTGACGTCATCTAATATTCGTGAAGCACTCCTCATTGAGGATATTAATTTCCATTAGCACGGTTCCCATTTCCTTTGCAATAAGACAAGTCGTATAATCAGGATCTGTTGCCAGATTACTTGAGTACGCGAGTGATTTGTAGCGCAATATGCAGTATTCATCTCAAGTTAGGTGTTGTTTTGCATCAAGGAACCATGATAACTTAATCTAAGTTTGTTATTCTAGATTAAATGTGGTGAGTATAAAGGCCTTTCGCATACGACGTTATACCTTAAGGCCTTTTGTCCATAGCACTTGATTTGAGCGCGTGTTTGCAGAAATGGAGCATCACTCCACTGCTGCACTTGGTGTACTATTTTGTGTTGTTATTAGTAGTAGGTATTAATGTAAGTTTTAATTTTATTTGCCTAACGCATTGGGTCTTATTTCTGTAATTTTAGGCTGTAAAAATGGAAATAAATAAATAAATAAATAAATCATTCCACTAACATTCCCAGAGTCTAAATACACCTGACCTTTAATCTATTAATGACCCTTTACAGAGCACGGGTCTCTCTTCATGAGGAGGTTTAGAGCATACGTTATCTCGCTATTTCAATGCAAACTAGTGGGTTATTGGCTAAAACAAATTTTATGACACCCGAAGATATTCGCTTAGGATCGTCACAAGCTGCTGGGCCATGAGCCCATCAATGTTCAATTTACTTACTTCATAATACTAAGTAATTTGGGATTCTTAGCTATCAGAATACGTAAGATGGCAATAACTTCAAGTACAAGTAACTCTATGAATAGATGATCAATGCTGAGCGCAGATTACCTCTGATCTTGGCAGGCATTGCTTATTAATGGTAGTGCAAACTTAGTTGGACGACTGCTTTCATGTTTATGTATTCCTGATACCGGGATTTGAATGGATTATGTATTTGATTGCATTAGTAATCAATCCTAAGTTTATCGCTAATCTAACGGTTATTGCTGCTGCCAATGTTTTTCAATTACTTGCCAACTTATATCGTTGGGTAGCAAAGAAAATAATAAATTCTATACAAAACTGCATTGCAATGAAAGGGTTTCAGCTTCACACTAAATATTATTTCTTAAAACTTATATCATAATATATAAAACTTCAAAGCTGATTAATAAATATTTCACTGCAATACATTTAGGCGAGGGCCGTGGGTAGGTTAACAATTTTTATAACAAGATCCACGAACAGTGTCTAAAATTATATTCAGTCTTCAGTACAATCAACGCAAAATTTCTTGTTCGCATATTCTGTATAAAAAGTCCTGAATCTAAATCAAAAACAAATTTCACTTTGAGGGTAGCTTTACAATATTTCTTTGGTACAGCCAAGACCTCTGTAAATAATATTCGATTTCGTTGGCAGAAGGAAAAATGTTTAAAGAGACCGATTACGGTCCGTTACGATTCAATAAATATTTTCTCTCGATACTCTCTAGGGAATTCTGGGCCATTGGCTCCGTTTCTTTGAATGTATCTTTTGTCCGTAATACGGTAGTATTCCCTAGCGCTAAGATTTTAGGGAAGTGGACGGTTTATTACGATATTTCTTTCAGACGTACAACGTAACCGCGAATATCATTAGCAAGACAGTATAAAAGGGAATTCAGCAGTTCGTTTGTTACCTTTGTATGGTTCATCAATTTTATCTGTTATGAATTGTTGTTACGAGCAAGAACTTTATATATTACTAGGAAATCGCCTTCACTTTGCTTCGGGAAAAATAGTAAAAAAAAATATAATATAGCCTATGTCACCCGGGGATAGTGTAGCTTCCCAACAGTGAAAGAATTTTTCAAATCGGTTCGGTAGTTTCGGAGCCTATTCAATGCAAACAATCAAATCTTTCCTCTTTATAATATTAGTATAGATTATATCTAGACGGCAAGTTTTGAAGAGGTACATGAAGACGGATCACATGGCATTGGATGCATGTCTGTGCCCTATAATTGGTCCAAGTTATATACATCGACACCCTACGAGTGGCTAAGGTCAACATCGATCAGGTCTATTATTGGACCAAATTGTTCATCTAATATTACGTGGTCTGTCTTCAGATATCACTTCGAAACTTCTCGTTTAGATGTATAATATATCAAAAATATAATATTCTTGGTTATCAGTCTATGGTTTTATATAGAAAAGCGCTTTTCGTTTTTCGTACCAAAAGCAAGTAACTAAACATTTCATACTTCACGTGGCTGTGACTGATTATCCAAAGGTCTTCAGGCTTCTGGTTGTCATAACGGCTTTAAGAAGTTTTAGGTAATTCCTTAATGTTTATGAGTTTTGCCATAGGAGATCATGATGTCCGGACAACTGTAAAATGTTTCTATCTGGTTAAAAACGAAATAAATGTTAACACTACCACGAACCTACTAACCTACTCAAGCAAAACGATAAATCTTCTCCACTCAATAAAGTTTCTCCGTAAAACCCTACAACATGTTTATATCTAAAATAAACAAGCTAAGTAATTGTTAGCAAACCCAAAGCGTGGTATTGCGTGCGGCCTGCTAATTACACGAACGCCTTCAGGTGGGATAAATCTGCCGGGAACATGGGTGCGGTTCCCACGTGTGAGGTAGGGCTGGTGTGATGGCGGTTTCACAATGTATAACATTGACATATCTTACGCTTTTTAGCTTACCCTGTATGTGGGATCCAATCTTGATTATGAAATAAAGATGATAATTGAATTAGTTTTATTTGGGAATCTTCTCAAGTCGATGAGCTGTCAAGTTGGTTAAGTCGCTGTAATGACGGTCAAGCTAAATGACAAGATCGCGTTAACCTCATAGCAGGTGATCCAAGAAATGATTACACTTCCATTATGAAGATCATTTCGCTTATCGCTCCGCTGACAATGGAATCCTACATTTACGGTTGCGTTCGTAAATCACACATGTAGTTGTACGATGTTTGCATGAGCTCTGCACTGTGTTACATATGTTCAAATCTGAAATACAAAAATATATCATATTTTCAGCATTAATGTTAGGGCTATCTATAAACTTAAGTCTCGGGAATCTTTGCGTGAAAAGTTCAAGGTAATAGGTATACTTACAGTAGCTTCCCAGTATATCTTTAATAATGTAGTTTTTTTATGGAAGAATATAAACGCGTATAAACAAAATTTTGATATTAATAATCGCCAAACAAAAAGAATGTATCAATTAATTACGCCTTCGTTCCGCCTAAGTAAAGTGCAACGATCTTTCATAGGGCTTGGTGTACATTTCTATAATAAAATCCCAAAATTAATACGTGACTTGCCAATATAATCTTTCAAAAACACAATTGTTAGGCAAGGGATATTACAGTGTAGACGAGTATTTAAATGACAAAGACGCATGGAAATGATTAGCTCTGCAACCAGTTCCACTCAGAATAGTAAACTTTTGTATGATAATATCTTTTTTTGTAATATTTTTTTAAAAGATGTGCTGAGGAGTTTCTTTAGGATTTTCTTCTCCTCCATGACAAAGCACCTTCCGAAAAGCCAAAAAATGACGTGCATAAGTGTATCAATGATACCTATATGAATAAAATATTTTGACTTTGACTTTAATATATGAAAATCTGAATTTGAAATTTGAAGGAAAATGGCACTGAACTAAATTCCAAATCTGTACTTAATTAATAGTTTTTTTTCCACTGCAATGTGGTAATATGTTATCTCATCAAAAACATAAATGTGAAATGAGAGCCAAGTTAAAAAAAAAGAATTGAGATCTAAATGGGTGCCAAGTTCTGTGTAGAACCTAAAATTTAGTCACAAGAACATGTAAATTAAGCTCTACATTTGACTTGGTTAGTTTTCATACTTACCTAGGCTATATTATATTTGTATAATTATCTTCGTTAAGTCTGTTAACCTATCTATGTTGCTTTTCTAAAATTTGGTTTGTTGGTTGCTAACTAACTAATGAAAACTAGCACACACATGTAATTTTTTTACATAAAAGGATGTCTCAATAACGGAACAACGTATTTGTTAAACTCTTTTTCCAATAAATCATTTTCGTTTCATTTCATTACCTTTCGTAAGTTAAGCATTCTCTTTTAAACAAAGTTGTCAACTCGAAGCCTCCATTAGCACATGTTCAAACGACCTTTTATTTCAATATCTGAAAGCAAAAGGATGAACAGTTCGTTGTAACAAATTCGGCTTCAGCTCAAAAGCATGCAAATAAGCTCCGATACCCTCACACCTATCACGAGTCACGGAATGGCAAGTCACATTCTTTGGCATGTGAATTACACTGTATTGCAGTTTTTCGACAGGCATGTATTATACATTGTACATACATTGTATGTCCAGTGGTACAATTTGTGTACAATCGCTAACCTTAACTACTGATCCATATCCATGTCAAACACATTGTTACATCAAGTTAACTTGGACTGGAACTTTTGGGAAAAGTTTAAGTAGTTATTGAATTTTATATGTGTATTGTGTAATATTGAAGAAATTTAAAATTGAGATGAAAAAGAAACTTGTATTACGTGGATTTATAAATATAAATTTGTATCAACCCTGTTAATTTGATGGACATGGCGCATTTAAAAAAGTATTTTGGATTTTGTATTGTATGCGTTCGCAATTGTTTGAAATTATCTAAAAATAAATAAATAAACGCTTACACAATAGGTTATTTAACTGTGTCGCGGGTGACATGGACTATACATATAACACATCACAATAACACCCATGACTTGAGAACAAAATATTTATCTGTCACATAAATATCTACCCCGGTCGGGAATCGAACCCGGCACCCCTCGCTTCGCAGGCAGAGTCGATACCAACTAGGCCCTATATTAGTTCAGAATTTTAACATTTCCCGTAAAAGATTCAAGGAAAATTCAATTTGACAGATGGACAGACACAAAAGTGGCCTAACAATAGTCACAGCTTTACAAAAATCGACTGCGAAAATCTAATCAAGGTAATCGTTATACACACAAGAAGAAAACCAACAATATGTACAATCCTGTGAGAGAAATTTCACACCAATTAATCCTCAATTACTTATTTCCACTCCGGTCCTTAATTAGAATAGAACCTTTTACCCCCAGATGAGCCAGGGGACCGAATGACTGCAGTTAGCATGCAATTACATTACAAGAGGCAAGACTTGATCGTTTTCTATTTGACTAATGAATGGGAATAAATTGTGTTCATTGTTTTATAAATTAAGTGAATAGTGGACTTACGTACTGTATGGTTTTTTACCAATCTCAATAATGGGTCATTTGTTGATTATTTCGTTGGCTACATCATGATTATATACTTGTATTCTTCACTAGTATACCTACTATTATATGCCTACCATCAGTTAAAACTACATTCAAATCGGTTAAGTTGTTTTTGAGATTAGCGCAAGACGAACAATGAAAGTCATAACAATGATTATAGAGTGCCTTTGTCGGGAACACCAACGCTGGCCAGCTACGAGTACTCTATTCTTGGCAGTACGCATAAAGGTTTAAATCTTTAACAAGGCCAAATTTTCATCGATATTGACTTTTTTTTCTTTTTATCGGACTGCACTCTGAGTATGTAGGTATACCTACTTACTTATATTATAGAGCATTATCTAGCATATTTTGAAATCCAGGAAATGGATCTATTCCCGTGGGATATGAGATAAAAGGAAGAATGGACACTGTAAAGGGGTTAGTAAATAATTTTGCTGGATAAAAACATTGCGATTGAAAAAATAAATTAAACAAGACTTTTGAAATCTTGTTCATTTATTAGCGCGCAACATAAGGTGATTTTTACAACCAGATATGAAATGTACAATGAAACCTATACTCCTAAGGGACTTCTATACCATTCTCACGAGTGTATGCAGTCAACCTGTCTGTTTCCGCTTACATTATGAGAGGATATTAGGGTACCAATGAATGGGACTGTAATGAATCCCTTAAATGACTAGCGATGATGACAGTGGTAAGCAAAAGATATGATAAAAACAAGGCCATAGCCTGGCCTGGTGACCAAAGGAAAGACAAATGCGTAATTATTTGAAAAAATGGCTTATATAAACGTATAACGTATAAAGATATCTTATATCTTAACATAAATATTTTAGGTCACACAATATCCTAGGTCTTTGTACAATTCCTAGACGAGGGGTAACACCACTACCTGGAATTCGACACCGACAGTGACAAATGCGACGCTTTGTGATGTGAACTGCATACAAATACTTATCACGTATTGTGGCGATAGGTATTCATTACACTCGGAAATTATTTCTTTTTTTTCTCTCTTACTTGGCCGGCCTTTCATTAGTGATGCCTTTGGTGTTGCTGATGTCCATGGGCGACGATAGCCACTTACCATCAGGTGGATCGTCAGCTCGTTTAACGACTATTTCCATAAAAAAATTGATTTCAGTGTATTTTGTTACTGGTAAAATAATATAGGGTTGCAAAATGTACTTACGAAGGTTTTTTTAAGTAACTAATATAATTATTCTACATAAATTTCTAAAACAACTACCATAAATTTTTTAAATATTATTATAATTATTTGAAGAAACATTATATAATAATATTATGAAAGTTATAGTGTAATAGTCGAATGAAATTAACACATGAAATCATAACAATGTAAATTATAATGTTATTATTTTATTTATTTATTTATTAACAGCAATAAAATATATGGGAGAGATTAACACAATATTTTTTTGCGTCGTCGCTATAGATACTACATAACCATATAAATCACTAAGATTATTGAAATTATAATTCCTTACTTAAACCTCCCTTCCATTTATTTTTATTTTTTGATACTACACACAATGGTATCTTACAGTCACCGTATTTGTTTTTTTTTTTTAATTTCACTTACTTATCTAAGAACAGTTGGGATATCAAGTTGCATCTAACGATATCTAAATTATATTATTTGGTCCAGCGGTTTGAAAAATATGAGTTAATAAAGAATATTATTATTACATATACATAATATTACATATATGCGAAAAAACATAACCCTTCCTTGGCAGTCGGGTACAAAATTAAAGTGGCTTCGGGTTAAATGTTAGTACTTTACACTGCATTAGAACCATCGCTATTTAGTATCAACAATGTAACGTACCAAAATACACGTAATAAGTAACGGAACGAATTTGAGCTGGGTAGCAATGCGAGCCGTTCCGCGCTGGCGGCCATATTAAAATTGATTTTACAGAGCTTTATTGCTGCAGTTTTAACCGTTGATTGTTGGCTTTGTTTCAAAAATGCAGGCTGTTAGTGAGCGTTTCGGTCTGAATGCTTGTCTTGATTGGATCCTTTTACTGTGAAATGCTTTTTAGGTCAGTTGTATTTAAAATATTGGTGGCAGCGGTGGGATTCTAAAATCAATATGTTGTAAAGACCAGCGTCTATTTTTTAGCTTGAGTAGCTTGTATATTAGCAATTTAAAACGTTACTATAAAGTAAGTTCTTAAAAGATATTTCAGTACAAGCGAACCTAGACCGTTTCCGTATAAAACTTTAGCGGAGGGAGATTTCTCACCAGTTTTCCTCGTAAATCTATCTGGGGATCAGCCGTGTTCCGATTATTAAATTTTGAAACTTCGACATATGTAAGATACGTAGAAAAATTCAATAGCATGGTATAGGAATATGATTGCACCATTTCTTATTAAAGTCAAAGTGAAGTGGAATCTTTTGAAACTTTTTCACTTTATTAGCCAACTGGACCAAAACTGCATCAAGAACACTAAAAGTAATTTTAGAAAACAATAATATGCAGCTAAGGCTTCAAATCACATAACATAGACCACGCGAATAAACCAAAGATTGCCGTGATCCATCAAAAAGTAAGCTCTTATTATACTGACAAAATATACATTGTGATTGTTCCTGGAAGTGGTAAATAAATCACTTGACAACGTTCGAGAATTTCTGATATCGTGTCTTTGAACATGCGAGAAGACTTTTACGTATGGAGATATTGTTCAATTTATTCAAGAAAGAGTCCCTATCTTGTAAGGTTGTTCAAAGAACAGCGGGTAAACTTAAATAATTTATGATAATGAGGATAAGGATAATGTCAACATAAAACAACAAAATACCATTGCACACAATAAAAATATCCTATATTAATATTATATAAGTATACACATGTAATAGCGTGATCTATGTAAGATAAATATAAAAGGCAAAAGACCCTTAGGGCTACAAACTTAAAATTTCGCACACGTATTCCTCTTATGACGTAGGCATCCACTAAGGAAGTATTTTTCAAAATTCATTCTCTAAGGGGGAAATAGGAGATAAATATTATGATAAGCATAATTTTCGCGTAAAAAGCTGCAGGCAACAGCTAGTTAAAAATAATAATATATGTTCTGCTTTAGCATAGTAATGTAGTTAATCAGGCTGTTAATCTTTGTATGGTGTAGTTGTACAGTATTACTTTAAACAATATTTTAAACAACAGGGACTTGTTTTTTGTTATTTTACGCAGTCGGGATTTTTTTGTTTTTTATTATTATTTTTATTTATGCAATTATTTTTAGTTTTATCAACTAAGACCAGCAATTTAATGATATAAATATAATACTATACAAAACATACCTATACATTCCCTTAATTTTGCAAAATAGTCTAGTGATAACAACCTGGTGATATTACGTCTTCTTTGTGAAAATAAGATGACTTTGACAAATAAAACAAAATACCACTGAACTCTTTTGAACACAAATGCTTCTACGCAAAAAGTCGAACTGCCATTTCGCTCTTTGTCACTTGGTTGATTTATAACGTAACTTAGCTCGGAGTGACGATACCCTTGAGATGGTAAGTGACGTAAAACCTAGCTAACCTGCTTCTAACGACACCTTTATAGGATTGATACTGGATGCTATCGAATACCTTATTGTGTTTTAATAGTTTTTAATCATGTTTCAAGCAATGATACCTTACTAACTTGAATCCATTTTGACACTGAAGATCTGTATTAATTTTTTTCTTGTAATTCTACAAGGTGGCGCAAAAGTTGTCACCCGCTGTTCTATAATGTTCTGTTTCGTCCTTCCACCAAAACCGTTGTTTGTTGATGAAGTAAACGTCAGCTTGGAAACTAGGATGGACAGAACCTCCGTTAATACAATTCTACATACATATAATACCTGACCTTTACATTAGCCGGTATGAGGTAACTCTCCAAGATACTGAATGATGGCTCGATTCTTTGTCACAGAAAAACTTTGATTCTTTTGTCAAAATGCCATATATTATGGCTCCGTTACTTATTCGTGGAATTTAGGTCGAGAGCTGAATGACAAGGATTTCCATAAATCTGTTCCGTAAATTCTTTTATAACCTGAATAAAGATAGATAATGCTATAAATTAAAAGTTGGTATAATTTTTACGTGCTTCATGTGAGTGTAACCGTGTTTTATAAATAGTTATTTGAGATTTTAATAATAATAATAATACAATAATATTACAATTGGAGTGATTTTTTTTAACACAAGAGTACTGGTGACCTCCCGATCAAAGTGCACAAGTCCACAAAGACATAGAACTTGTATAATTTCATTGAAATCGTGATTAAAATAAAGTCAAACATTAGGTTTGCGAAACTTAGCACAATGAACGGAGTTTTCAACTTTAACTAACTCGTAAAAGTAGGTATTGTAAACTTTCACCATTATAATTTTCTTCTCCAATAAAATTCATTAGCCGATTACCTTTCGATAAAAAGGATGTATAAAACCTTCGGTAGGGTAAGGGATGGTGGAAAAAAATTAAAAGGAAATCGTCGACGCGAGCGCGAGGCCCTCGTAATAAACGTTCTGCCGTCCTATTATTTTATCCCCATTTACCCTTGTTTTTTACCCTGGACCTTTAAACCTGGCTCAAGTAAGGAGCGGCTGGGTGAAATTGTTCTTTGCACCTCTTAAAATGTAATATTAAACTCTAGGAAACATTTTAAAATTTGTTGTTGAATATTTTCAAGATTTACGATACTGACGATACCGTTCCGTGGACAGATTTAATACTTTTACTATGCAAGCTGCAAGCGAGTGAAGTCGTGGGTGCCATGAACAACACACAGAGAATAAATAATAGTTAAAAAAAACTAAAAAATACGCTTTTACAGAAAATACAACTAAAAAATAGAAAATAAAGAATAAAGAAACGTGTAATTGTAATAAAAGCGTGGGGTGCTTTTTAAGATACATTTACAATTTACAATTACACTTAATTAATTAATTACATTTATAATTAAATACAATAGCTCGACCACTATGCATGCCGTGGTAACCTATAATTAAGACTACATTAAGTTTTAGTCTACCCATGACTTGGATGTATTCATAATGTAATTGTCTTGTTGGTTACCCTAATAAAAAAAAAAAAAAAATTATTAAAATGATAATCCTTTTACTGATTGAGACCATGCACCTCACGCTTGTATTACGTTTACACGATTCTTAATTCAAATTTGTTTTCTATTTTTAGTTAGATTTTCTTCAAAAGCGTGTTTTTTACTTTTTTTAACTATTATTTATTCTTCGTGTTGTTCATGGCACCCACGACTTCACTCCTCATTTAAATTAAACCCTTGGGACGAAGATCCGGCATGGTAACCATTGCTTCATACAGTTTGTCAATAATAATCTCAGCTGGGAATTAAACCTGGGATTCTTTATTTTATTGGCAATCACTATCAATCATCATAAACTTAATCAATATAGATTATAATATAAACACATTTTTTATGACAATGTCCTTTATAGACTTTGAAACCATCCAACCGATGTACTCTAAACTGGTTTCATTTGGAAGGCAATATTCCAATTAATTTGAAGATGGTTTGAGTTAGACACGTTCGATCTATTCATGAAATCTATTTTCGACTGACTTTTCCCAGTTGAAATTGATTTCTTTATTTTAGCGTATTAGCACACGCCGTGTATCTACTAATAGTAGATGAAAATACATACATTTTTTTAGTTTTATTTAATTATTTATATTCATACTTAAATCTAACATGACATATAGATAACCTAATGCGTTAGTATAATTATACGACATACTACATATCTTATATCTAAGTATCTTGGGCCACACACGGCAAACCTTCCGAAAAACGTACGCGCCAACACACCTCATTACCAGTAATTCATGTCCAGGAACGTGTTTCTGACGTCACGCTCGCTTCCGCTTACGTGTTCTGTGATACAGTTGACAGTAATACTAATATCTGAAAGACGGATAATATTTCCCGAATAACATTTTTCGCTTTTGATCCGGCAAAACGTTTGAATCTCGATGATGAATTGCTATCGAATGACCGTTTACTGTGAAGTGACCAATCTGTTCGCTTGCGAACTATTAACGTTAGGAAATATTTACACATTTGGGATTTTATTACCGGCCACGACATTATCCCCCATATTTTTATTACAGTGCTGAAATAAGAAGTCCTTACATAATATTCGACGATAAAAATCGTAGCCACACTAATCAAATGTTATTTGACAGAAAACATCAAGCAATATTTAGGCACATCTCATGATAATAATATTACCACCGTCAGCAATAAAAATAAGTAATTAAAACTCTACAAATAATTGTGATTTCATCACCCGTAGAGGTAGCAGAGCAAGATAATTTAATTAAAGTTCATATGACTACGGGCTGAAATGACTTGCAGCCGTGTCACGTAACTGTAAAGAGTTCTTAATAATATTTTGATGTCGTTACACCACGTCATATTAATCCTACTTGAAAAGTGCCAATTATGGTGAGGCAGCGTGTTGAGAGCTTGCGGAATTAGAGGTTTGGAGCAACCATTAATTAGTTCGAGCTAGCTCCCACCGCCATCTTTGTTTAAGTTTTAATACAATCTAGAGCTTCTAATCTGTAAGGGTGTTATTTTAGGCTGTAAAGATATTGATATGTCCTGTAAATCACTTCATAGCTCAATTTTTTTTATTATGATACTCGTATTTCATGGTTTGTAAATTGTTGGGTGTGTACTGTGTAACTATTAGTCGTTAACTAATCAAAATTAGAAGAAGCTCTTATGCTTTTCTTGAAAATTTCTATGCACCAAACACATAATAACTTACCACAAAATTCCATTATAATTTATAATTATAATTTAAGTCTTGCTTTGCTGACATTGTAAACCTAGAATTTCCAAAACATCAATGTAAAAGGTTTAAGCTATTAGGAATGAAACACATCCTCACCGAATAACTCTACTGATTTGTCAGGGTAAACAGCTTAGGTACCAAAGTAGAATTGAGCTAAGCGGTGCCAAAGATCTAAGAGACTTGTACAACTGGAGGTTCTCGAGCTAACCATTAATTAATACTGAGCTATCGTCCGCGGCCGTAATTACCGTCTGCGGAGTCGTGTTTGACTTACGACGCCCTCCTCCAAT
Source organism: Thymelicus lineola (assembly GCA_963932265.1). Classification (NCBI taxonomy): domain Eukaryota; kingdom Metazoa; phylum Arthropoda; class Insecta; order Lepidoptera; family Hesperiidae; genus Thymelicus; species Thymelicus lineola. The sequence continues at coordinate 15,792,599 of OZ010697.1, forward strand.
ATCCAAGAATCCGAGATCGAGTATTTACCGAGGAAACGTTTAATAAAGATGATGTTGAGGAATTCAAAGCAGGCGGCAGTTTCTAAGGAAATTTAATATGTTTAAGAATCCGACCAGCTCAAAGGGTTTGTTGATGTTATTACTTTGTGTAACACGAGCCAGTTACATGAAAATTTAGCTTATGTTTTTTTTAATAAATGTATGTAAATACATACCATAAAACGGGTTGATTTTGCGTTATATTATATATTTTTTTATAGAAATAGCCGGCAAACGTATTGACGATCCACCTGATGGTAAGTGGCTATCGTAGCACATGGACATCAGCAACACCAAAGGCATCACTGATGCATTGCCAACCAAGAAAGAGAGAAGAAAGAGAAAGAAAGAACTGGCTCTCAAGCCCCCAGACGGAACATGACGAGTCGTTTGGCGGCTGACTCATGTTCAAGGGTGGTAGCTATCCAGGCGAACCGCATGGAGAAGGAATAATAGTAATCATGGTATTAATTAATAATTAAAATCAATATTACCAATATAATTCCTCCGACAGATCCTACCACCAGCGGGCCGGATTTAGTCGCCTCTTACGACACCCATCTGGCGTGGGGTTGGGGTTAGTATTCTAAGCCACCCTAATACGGCTAAACATTTAACATTTCTTTTATATAAACAGATCCAAAATTTAAAGGTATTAAATAACATTATCCAGTACTTACTGGATATTGTTACACAAGTTTATGAGGCAGACAAAGATAGTACAGGAAAAATAACTTGAATCTTTGCAATGTATTGTACTATTATATTTTCTGAAATGCAGTTTTATTTTAACCCAAGACTATTTTAAAGCCAGATGAAAAATCTGTAATTATAGTCTTGTACATCTTATAATTCAACTCAGAATTCAAACTATCCGAGGCGAAATGTTCACCAAGAAAATGCTTATTAATAAAGTATTTGCTGAAGAAACGTTTATTAAAACAGATGATGTTGAAATATCCGAGGCAGTTGCGAATTTCTTAAGTATTGCAAATGTAATACGTTTGGAGATCCGATCAAAGCGAAGAGTTTCGATGCTTTGAAGTTCTCCTCCTCAAGATTGTTTACTTGACTTTTTATTTTTAATTTTATACTTTGATTTTATCAATCATCTTTAATTACATTTTTAGATTTATTAAACTTTTTGCCGCATATACTCAGGTTAATGTAGATAACAATTATTTTATGTACTAATCGTTGATTTGGAAGAACAATGCTAGATAAAAGCCATATTATTATGAGTGTTAGGTAAAAGGTAATTACGTTTTCGGAACTTTGCCAACTCATTAATATTCAAGGAAAAATTTTATGACATATCAATTGATTGATAGATAACATAACTACGTTTAATAATAATTACATTTTGACTATAGTATTTGTATACAACATATTTTTTAATTAAACTTGAAATTTCTAGCTATATTGCGCTAATCATAGTTTTAATAACAAAATCCGCTCACCGCTATAATTCTGCGTTGCTTTGACCGTAGCTGTTCCAGTAAAAGTAATATCTCTGTGAGAGTAAGAAGATACAGTTTTGAGGAAACGATAAACCAGTTGCGAGTTCGAGAAACGTTTAAATTTCTGAATAGAGATGCCTTACATTTTAAGTATCTTTCCACAGAGCTAATGCATTTTATTGGGGAACGTTTTGTAGAAGATGAATCTTAAATCAAAATCAAAATATTTTATTGTGGACTGTAGGTATACAAATGTGATACAGTGTTGGTAGTTTTATAAATCGCTACGTCCTGCCCATTAAGGGCTTACAATGTCAATACAATCTTAAGGTTTACATTTATATAACAGACAGGTAAGGTTAGGTTGGGTTAGGTGACGCAAGCAGAGACGAGAGCGGCCGTATCGCAACTCCGGGCTAAGAACACAGCACCCGGACCCGATGGAGTTCCTGGTCGAGCTCTCGTCCTGGCTCTGAAGGAGCTAGAGCCTCAGCTGAGGGGGCTCTTCACAGCTTGTCTCGAGCAGGGTCAGTTTCCCAGTGTGTGGAAGGAGGGGAGGCTGGTCCTGCTCAGGAAGGAGGGGCGCCCCGCGGACTCGCCGTCCGCGTATCGGCCCATAGTGCTGCTTGATGAGGCGGGCAAACTTTTTGAGCGTATTATCGCAGACCGCCTCGTCAGCCACTTGCGCAGGGAGGGGCCGAACCTGGACGACAACCAATTTGGTTTTCGTCGGGGGCGCTCCACCATAGACGCCATCATGCGCGTGAGGGCCCTGGTGGAGGAGACGGTGTCCCGGGGTGGGGTGGTGCTGGCGGTGTCTTTAGACATCTCCAACGCATTCAACACCCTACCCTGGAGTTGTATTCGGGAGGCTCTGAAATACCATCGCGTGCCTCCCTACCTCCGCCGTACAGTAGGGGCTTACCTGGAGGGTAGGTTCGTCACCTATCGGGGACGTGACGGTGCCGGTCAGCACCTCATGTCGTGCGGTGTTCCACAGGGATCGGTCTTGGGACCGCTTCTGTGGAACATCGGCTACGACTGGGTGTTGAGAGGCGAACTCCCGTCGGGCGCCAACTTGACGTGTTATGCGGACGACACGCTCGTAACTGCCCGAGGGAGTTCGCACAGGGAAGCGACGTTGATAGCCACGGCTGCGGTGTCACAGGTGGTGAACCGCATCCGGCGCCTGGGCCTGGAGGTGGCCCTAAACAAGTCGGAGGCCATGGTGTTTCATGGCCCCCGACGTGCGCCGGCGCCGGGATCACACATCGTGGTCAGCGGGGCCCGGATAGCTGTCGAGTCCACCATGAAGTATCTGGGATTGGTGCTCGACAGCCGATGGGAATTCGGGCCCCACTTCCGGCGGCTGGTGCCCAAGCTGATGGGCGCAGCGGGCGCGCTTTCAACGTTGCTTCCCAACATGGGGGGCCCGAGCGCCGCCTGTAGGCGGTTGTACGTGGGAATCGTGCGGTCCATGGCCCTTTATGGGGCCCCTGTGTGGGCAATGGATATGACGGCCAACACTCTCGCCATTCTGCGCAAACCGCAGAGGGCGATGGCCGTCAGAGTCATCCGCGGGTATCGCACGATTTCCTACGAGGCGGCTTGCGTCCTGGCCGGATCCCCGCCCTGGGACCTAGAGGCGAAAGTACTCGCGTCATTATATCGATGGCGCGAGGAAGAGCGGGCACGGGGCTCGATGCTGGTGCAGCGGCAGATCGCGCTGCGCCGAGAGGAGCTCCGGAAGGTCTTGGTGGCGGAATGGCGGCAAAGGCTTCTGCGCCCTGCCGCCGGCCTCGCTACCGTCGAGGCGATCCGGCCAGTACTCGACGACTGGCTCGGGAGAAGACACGGCTCCCTGTCGTTTAGGGTGACGCAGGTGCTGTCGGGGCACGGCTGCTTCGGCAAGTACCTGTGCCGCATAGACAGGGAGCCGGACGCTCGGTGCCACCACTGCGTCCATTGCGGGGAGGACACGGCGCAACACACGCTTGCCGAGTGTGTAGCTTGGGAGGAGCAGCGCCGTGTCCTCACAAATGTAGTAGGAGACGATCTGTCGCTGCAGGCCATAGTGCGGAGGATGGTCGGTAGCGCAGAGTCGTGGGACGCGGTGGGGTCCTTCTGCGAGGACGTGATGTCGCAGAAGGAAACTGCGGAACGGGAGAAGGAGATTTCGACTCCCTTCCCCGGCCGCAGAAGACGCACCGGGCGCAGGAGAAGGGCGGATAACACCCTTTTCCAGCCCCCATGAATGGGTCCAGGGGCGAGGGACTTGGGGAAGTCCCCACCCCCTATTCGATGGACCCGAGTCGCAGGCGCACGCGGGTGTCGGCGTGCGCCTCCGAGGCGATGCACGGGGTAGTTCAACACCTCACTACCTCGTGCAGGAGACGAGGCCGGGATAGACCCGGCCAGCACTAGGGTGGGGCTGCGGAAGAATGTGGATTCCCGCGGCCCCGCGCGCACGTGCGAGGAGACACCGGGGTGGTTTTAGCCGGTAAGAGTCCGGCACACTCCTCCGCCTTACCCCAGGCGGAGGTAGTCCATGAGGATTTCCCCCCGAAAAAAAAAAAAAAAGGTTGGGTTATTAGCTTATAACTAATTCTAACTCTTGTCAAAATATTATATATAATAGATACCATGAATGTAGCATGAATGTATGTGTAAACCAGCTTGTAAGTAGTATGAATAAAGCAAGGTTAGGCAAAACTAAATAATGGTAGAGTGACTGACGCGTGACGCCCCAACTCAGTCACTAATGGTTACTTTAATCGCTCCTTAGTAAATAATCACCATACAAATTGTGTACTAAGGAGCGATATAAATAACCGTTAGTGACTCTGAGTTGGAGCGTGAATGATCCTGAAGTTTCCTATTCATAATTACTTATCTTAGTAACTTTAGAACAAATATTAATAAAGCCCAAATAAGATGAAAAACTGGTGATTTTCAAATGATAATAATATTGTCAAGATTTGGTATTACCTACAGTTAATTTATAGCAATATTATACATTTTGAAGGAGGCGAGATCTAAAGGATCTGTCCGTCCATCCGGTAATCAAATACTGTGACCCAATTATATGGCCGTGCTCGCTTACCTGGGACGTTTGTCCGAATTACGTAGAATAAGGTCAAACCACGAATTCAGCAACATTTACTGACAGAGAACATTATATATAAGCTAACTACAACTGTCTTGAGTTTCATTATTTCAGTGTTTCATAATTTTTATTGTACATAATGAAAATTTATATTATCTGGTTATGGATCTGGATATAATATCTGAACAAGGCGTTCTGTAATTTATTTTTTCTACCAGTTATTAGTTCTTCTATTAGTGAATAACTTACTATAACCATTGTAATGTATGTGAATATATTGAAAGTTGGACATCAAATAAAAATCCCGTACGATATTTTATTAAACTACAAAATAGACAAATATTACAATCAACTTATTCTCATTAAGCATACCCTAAAAATGTGCTATTAGATGAAATAAACGATAAAATCTTTCCAATCAAACTGGAGAGATTTACGAGGCACGCGCAACCGGCCGTGAGCGGCCCGAACCGGTTATATCCGGCTTAATCCAGTTCGATGCGGAGCAGTCTGGAGCCCGTAATAGGCGTAATAGATGAGTGCGGTGTAAGCTCTGATTGCTTAGGCTCTGATATAAGAAATTAATGCTTCGGCTCTAAAAGGATTATATAAACAGTATTTAATATGCATGAATTGAGAATTGAAGGTATTTTACAGTCAAATCTGAAAGGAGTTAATACGAAATGATTATTATAATGGTTTCATTTTCAATATACATTCCATTTCCATTCACTACGTGTTTGTTTTAAGACCTGGCAACAACCCATACGGTAGGAATTTTAAATATTCACTTACCTATATTACTTAAGATTGGGCCGGTATGGTAGCCGAATATTTGAAGCAGAATACCAATTGAATCCTAAAATTTTAAGGCATTTGAAACTGATTTCAAGTTGCTGTTATGTATATTTTTATTATAATTAAAATTAAATAACTGTGATGTGTGTGTAAAGTCGTGATCATATTTAGGCACAACTACCACTCAACATTAGGCACTTGCTATAAATATTCCTTTTCTTACAGACTAGATAACACGAAAAAACGTATCAAGGTAAAGTTAATCTACAGCATTATAAGGAAAAATGGATAAAAGCAAACCCACACGAATAATGAAACTCATTTTGTATGATTTATTAGCAAACTATTGGTTAGCCCACTATCTCCAACGAAGGCTATTCTTATCAAACGATAACAATAATGATCGACAACCTAATGTGCCTATCGAAGCGTGATAGGGGCCATGATAATCCGCCATTATGACAACCCATAAAATGTATTACTCCAGTTCCAGTCTCCTTTTTGTATGAGAGCTAAGTTGGCCGAATGCCAGTTTGTAGACTTCGTATACCTTTGGGATTATAACGGTGAACTCAGATTTCCTCGTGACGTTTTGCGTCGTAGAAAGAAGTGGTAATTACTTTCAAATACACTTTGACAGCTTGAGGTTCAAGCAGATTTGCTTCTGAAAAGCCTGAAATTTTTGCCACGTGGTCGATAAAATTTTTTACATTGTTATCGCAAACGGTTTCCTCTAGGTTTAAATCGAATATGGTGGATAACTTTGATATTTTCTAATGTATAAAGAAAAAAACTTAATTTAAATACAACTTTTTTAATGATTGATTGATCAATACTTGACTCTAAAGACAAACACACACGTACAAGAAGGAAAAGTCACTGATGTCAGTAATAATTAAAACTCAAAATATTAAAGTTGTTTCTTTCATGTGGGTTATCAATACACTTTATTATTATTTTATCAGTCTGCCATTCACACTAATCTACTTAACGACATAGTCGACCATTTGAGAATTGTTTCAATTTGTAAAGTAATTGAAATACTCTGAAACCGTGAATAATTTAAATTCACAGTTCGTCGCTAAGGTCCTCCGTTCCGCATTTAAAACAATAACCGCAACTGCCGAAGCGAAAGCTTTTTTAATAAATGATTACTTATGCCGAAATCCGACACTGTTTGTCACGGAGACAGAATCTTTTTCGGGAAGAGGAAGGAGTGGAATCGGAGATCACAGAACCAAATATCAGGTAGAGGTGTCTGTTGATGGTTATCGTTTCGGGCCGAGAATAAATGGTTTCGAATCTTGGAAACTTTGGAATCGAGTATAAATGGTTTTGAACCCGGCTTACTAAAATGGTGGTAAAAAAACTGAAAAAAAACGAATAATGGTGGTAGGTACGAATCAAATTGAAAGTGGCCTGTATTTAAAATACATGATTATAGGGATTTAAGTGTCCCTTTCTAGGCAATACACAATAATCAACAAAATGTACACATCAAAAAGGGAATCCACCAACCTTGTTCTGTAGCGTGGCGTCGGTCAATGCTCGATACCTCGGCGCCGAGATGATTTTGACTGTTGTCCTGTTTGACTTCAACACATTACACCTGTTTGACTTCAACTTCACACAGTGGCCCGTATAGTAGTAAGATATTTGCGGCTGAATTACCGAAAAGACTACGAAAACAACGAATTGCAGCGATGCACCCAACTATGAGTACATAGTTCTGCACTCTGTGGCGATCAAAACCGCGAATTGAAATGACGCGGTCGGTGGCGCTTTCGCGCGATGAACTAAAAATAAGAGGGTAGAACCCAAATCGATGCATAATAAAATATTCATTTCGAATGTTTTGCCAGAATGAAAATAAACTATTTATGTATATTACGAACAGTGTCTTAATTACCTAAAATCACTACGAATGTGAATTCAGAGAAGAAATTGGTATCTAAGAAATAAAGTGAGTGAAGTAACTTAGAATTTTTATAATAAGTGAGACATTTTCAATCGTTCTTTGAACTTAACTTTGATATGTTAATGTTATGTACCTTTTTTGTTCTAAAGCAATTTAAAGTTGTTATATATCTCGATTTTATCCACATAATTATGTAAGTTCTTAAGTTTGTTTGCTCTATGGCACAACGATAAATCGCGGCGATCCTCCGCAAACAATGTTTTTGAACGATATTAATGGTCCGTCCCCGGGGCATCCCCTGATATCATCTGTGTCATTCTTATTCTTTTGACGGATCGAAATAAAGTAAAATAATTCCGAGCTCGGAAGGGTTCTTATTTTCAATGTTATATTACAGAATATGGATATATTTCAAATTAGAATTTTCAGATAGCACAAAATTATATTATATATTATAATTATATACTATTTACGATCATCGACGAAAATAATTAATGTCTGATTTTGACGTGACGTGAATACTTCGTATCACAGAATACTTAATAGTACCTGGCGCAAAAGACTCATTCCGCAAAATCATTTAAATAAATAGGGACTCTTAGGGGTCCACCAAACCCCATTTCCTGATAACTGACCAAAACAAGTGACCATCGCTATCGATTTAATCCCCAATTCTAATACGATTTACATTCAAATGAGCTTCTTGCTTACACCAATTGCTTACATTTAAGTAATAGAGCCAAGTAACAGACCCTGAGGGCCTCTTCCGACATAATCACATCTTAATGGTCCGACAGAATGGCTCCTTCGAGGCCCGCAACAGAATCAGTCCAATTGACTGTTTAATTTTCCAATGACAGTTCCATTTGACATAATGAGGTCTCAGCCAATCAACGTTTTTGCTTTATACTATTTTATTCCTGCCTCTTGGGGTTCGCGTCACGTAATAAAATGAATTGGAGGCGGATTTCGTTTCTTGACAAGTCTCAATAAAAACCATTTTAGTGGCTACCTATGAAATATAGGAAAAGAAAATTAAATATGCTGTGATGAGTTTTTTATAATCGGTTATTAAATTACAACACTATCACATTTCCATATCAACATCACTTACTGTGTGTGATTCTCATACAATATGTTTTCACAATTGGCAATTATATTAGAACTACTTATGCACTTTTTGAGTATTATTTTATAATACTATAATTTATTTAAAATTTTGCTGTATTATGTAATTACGAACAGAAAGTATTTCTAGTATTGTGTAAATAACTCTATAATAGCAATACTAAGACAGCAATATAAAGTAATGTCGTTAAAATTATACAGCGGTTCCTTGTGACAATAATGCAAAATTGTGAAAAAATATTCCTTGTTACAATATTTACATACTAACTGCAAGATTTCATGATTTTTTACTCGATAAGTATTCGAAACCCGTGGCGCTTAACGAGACCCTTAGGTTTGAGTACAAAACAAATTATTATCTTGTAAACAAGGTAATCGAATAGAGAGGGTCGGCTCGTAAGGGCCACCCTGATGTACGTACGAGTATACACAATAAAACTGTTAAGAGGACCATATTTTTAAAGGGACTATACTGGGAATAAGTACCTGTTAATGTGATACTTATGGATAGGTACCATCTCTCTGATCTAAAAATTTTAACAGTTAAATAACGCTATTAAAAGATTAGAATTTAGGCCATTATCAGAAATAACTGTAGCATTCATTGACAACCTTCCACAGAAATATTCCGTCAGCAATACCCGCTCAAGTTTGAAAAATAGCACGGACATGACATTTTTACAAAACTATTTTATTTAAAAGAGATTTTATTATACCTGTAGTCACTACAATAGCACAACTGCGATATATGGATGTGGTACCACATTAATGGTCGTAGCACACATAATTATCAACTCGTAAACGGAACGTAAACGTATCAACTCTTGCATGTCAGTATTCTTTGTATGAAACTCCCTACTGTAAAGCACACTTATCGGATTCGTAACGTAATCGCCTCGCCTTGAGACAAACTCACGAACCGCGGTACGGTGCGTGGACGACTTGCCGTACCCGCGCTTACGTCTCACCGTACGCTATCCTTCGACTTTCCGTTTCCTCGTGCACGCCCCGCGCCCCGCGGCGCCGCGGCTACCGCTGCGTCGGCGAACTGCTGTCATTCGAGCCGTAAGCGCGGCGTCACCTAGCCGTAGCCGAGTCGATTTGGAGCTGTTGGTCGGTTGGTAACGCGCTTACGTTAGGTTGACGGCGAGGCGATCCGGTGACGATCCCTTTCCGAGTTGATATGTGCGCTACGACCATTAAAGGTATACAGAAACGAAGTTAAGAGCCATTTCGCGGTTAGACGCGCGGAATGAAGAATTTGATGTCAAAAATTAGTATCATAAGAAAGATATTAATGCTGGCAAATGAACTCATAAAATAGATCAATCCTTCATCTTGGATCTTCATTTACCGGAATTTTGAAAATATTAATTTGTTTCTGCGTAACTGTCAATCTAGCATAACTATTTTTCAGCAAAAGGACGACAGAGTCAATTTCATACACTGATTTTCTTTATTAAGTTTTATTAAATTGAGTAAAAAAAAATGTCTAGAGAACACTCATATATTATATTTTGCATTTATTACAAGGGATATACGATTACTATAATATTCGTTTCAAAATTAATTCAATAACATTACCAATTTTCATGGTTTATGCCATGACTTTACCATCGATTTTTGTATTCAATAAAGCGTATTTCCCATCAAAAATTTATGTAGTAATAAAATATGGTCTTTGTCGAATATGACACGTAATTTTTTTTTTATCTTACTGCAAAAAATAATTTATTAAAACGAATTTACTTTACCATATAAAGATACGAACTTACGCGAAATCAAATCAGTCGTGCGGCAGCACTCTTGGACGTCGGACCTATGTCAATTTTTGCTTTAGCCATCTAAGGAATAGATTTCGTAAAAGTAACGTAATTATATTGCCATTGAACAGTCTTGATCACGTGAGAATTTTTAGTTACAGTCAATTGTATTATTTTTAGTTTTCTATAATTTTCAGGGTTTTGTAGTCAAATCGGAATCATGTCTAGTCCGTTCGTTATTTCAACCGGCCGGCTAGCCCGTCCGGCCGTCCGTCCTTCCGTCCGTCCGTCTGTCCGTTCCGTATGATTTTTTCTTCGTCTACCCCTTAATGTGGGGTATCGTTGAAAAGGTCTTTCAAAAATATTATAGGTTTCAAAAGACCATTTTTCAATTCAGGGGTCCGTTTGCGTAATATTCTGCTTTAAACATCTTTGGTTTGAAGAAAACAATAGAAATTAAGTAACTATTTCTTTCCAATTTATGTAGTGTAAGTAGTAACGGAGAAAATCACGAACATACATATGTACAAAATATAACTATATCTATACTAATCTATACTATTACTATTGTAATATTATAAAGCTGAAAAGTTTGTTTGTTTGTTTGGTTGAACGCGCTAATCTCAGGAACTACTGGTTTGAATTGAAAAATTCTTTTTGTATTGGATAGTTCATTTATCGAAGAAGGCTTTAGGCTATCGGATTTTTGGAAATTCAACCCCTATTGGGTTGGAAGTCACTGCTGTAATTTGAAATAAAACATTGTCCGTTTTTAGACATTAGTTACTGTTTACAGTATTTAGGTTTTTTGTTATATGTGTAAATTACATATTTACATAGAAAAAAAATAATAAATAATTATAACTTGTATACACATACCCTTTATTTATACAACTTTTAGATCAATCTGTACTTTATAGAGTTCCGTACCCAAACGGTGTCAACGGGACTCTATTGCTAAGCCAAAATGTTGGAATGATAGAAGCTCCGACATTAGTCAGCTATAGTCACTTATTATTAGTCAAAGATAATACATTCGTTGTTTGGAAACTCTCGTGCACCCAAGTTCCGTCAACTCCCCAAAACTCACGTATCTCAAATACACAACACAAATACAAATCACCCTCTCATTTTTTCCCTTCACAACCCCTCGCCTCTCCCTATACCCCCCCCCCCCTCAGTTCTTCACCCAAAAGTGGAATTTTGCGTCGTGATAATCTGGGAGGCATCCGGGCAAATACCGCACTCATCAGGTAGGCGCAGATCGGCAGATCAGGATATCGGGATATAGATTTTTGGAAAACCGGAAATCCCGGATATCTCGGAGACGGTGCGTCCTAGACAAGTTTAGACGGAAATTTCAACCCCCTTTAGTAAACCCCCAAACCTTATTGCTAAATCTTACTGAACCCACTTTTACCCCCCCCCCCCCCTCCCCAAATTTTCCTAAAATACCATATATCTCCTAAACGGTACGTCCTAGACGATTTCCGACTGAATTTCCATCCGCCCTGTGGAACTCATACTTGCAACATTACCCAATCTTATTGGGCCCAACCTTAACCCCCCCCCCCCTCCCAAATTTTCCGAAAACTCCTTATATCTCCTAAACGGTGCGTCCTAGACGATTTCCGAAAGGATCGAGTAAAAGTTGTAGCCCATAAAAAGATTGACATTTTATGTGCCATACATTTTTCTTGTAGAGCAAGTGGTTTGGGAGGAAAGTGCGAATTTCGTTTCTCATAATTTATTATACTAGACTATTGTCAATATTTTGTTTTGTAAACCAACAGAAAACAATAAAGAATTCGTTTTTAACATTCAAAGAATAGTGTTCTGAATATCTTCTTTTTAAAGCTGTAATCATTTTTGTGTATGGATTGTATTTACCTTTATTTTTACGTTATCTTTTGTATCACGGTAATGATTAGGGTATCGAAAACCGATCCTGTTTTAAATTACCGGGATTTTCGGTACTCGCCTATGCTGGAACCGGGATTCCCGGGATTTTCAGTTCTTTCGGGATTATTTTACCACGGCTTTCCCCGCGTGAAAATAGTTAGTATCGCGTTTCCTATTTTATCTCTCAGGAGCATTAAATAGGGAAAAACTGTTTTCTACCCAAATCCGTATAGTCGTTTGCCGTGATTGAGTAACCATCATACTATTATACCTTACATGCAAACATAAGTTTCGTATTAATTGTATGAAAGCAACACAATTGTATTGCACAATTCAGCACTGCTTGGACGAGAAAAAAGAGTTAAATCATCTTCATTTATATTAGAAAAATATCGATCTGGGTTGTGTAAATAATATTATATTAGTATAGCTGCTTCATGTAGCCGACGTTCTGAATATCTTCTTTTTAAAGCTGTAATCATTTTTGTGTATGGATTGTATTTACCTTTATTTTTACGTTATCTTTTGTATCACGACGCGACATATTTTTATTTCCCAAAAGTTCAGAAAATCCCGGTTCTTTTATTTTGTTTCCCGGTTCTTTTATTTTGTTTCCTGGTTCTTTTGAAAAGTACCGTATTCCTTTGTAAATCCCGGGATTTTCGGTTCCGGGATTTCCCGGTTCTATACCCTCCGATTGATTTGAATTTAGGTATACCTATGTATTTCGACGCGCTGCGAATATCGCAGGCAAAATGGACTCATATTGCATTTTATAGATCACCTTGAAAAAACGTGATTTTTAATTTTTCACGTTGATTTGCCAAAATATTGATTTTTGCAATATGCATCTATTGGACATCTTTATTGTGATGTACCTAAGTAGGTACCTAAAATGTATTATGTAAATAAGTTACCGATAATGGTACTACTACATTGTACTCTTAATTGTTATATAAACTTATATTGTCACAAACCAGATACATGTATGTGGTCACAAAGTGTATAATTAAAATTATATGTTCATAATTTTAAAATTTTTACGTTTGAAAGTATCAAGAAGATTACTCGCACAGAACTGAGGTCAAGCGCGACGCGAGCCGCGCGAGGTAATATCACGCCGCGGAGCCGCTTCAAATACCTATAGTTTATCAACCGAGTTTTGCGAAATGGCTCTTAAGAACAAACCGAATGGTATTACAATACAATACAATACAATATTCTTTATTGTGCACACAAAAAGTACATAAAATATTACAATTTTAGTATTATTAGACACAATAGGCGGTCTTATCGCTGTAATAGCGATTTCTACCAGACAACCTAAGGGTAGAGGACACAGACGTTCAAGAAATGCGTAGGTAGAGGTGCAAACAGTAAAAAGTTTACGAATTAATATTTAAAACAAAAGATAAAACAAACTATGTAGAAGCTATGTATTGCATGTAAGAAGAGAAAAACTCGTGATTTACACAAAGCACGAAATAAAGTTTAGCTTGAAAATTTAAAAAATTATGAAGTGTACAAATTTTTAATTTCCAAGTTTTGAAAATAACTTCGGCTATCGTAATTTCCTACGGAACAACATGCTTTGTACACTAAAGGTTCATACGCTGAAGTTGTCGCTTTAGCCAAAATGTTAATTTAGGCAAACGACCGCCGAGTCTCCGCGGTAATTAAATAAAAATACCTCTCCCTACAAGTTGCCGTGTCGTACGAATGTGTACAATTACACTCATGGCCTAATAAAATGTGATAGCGGTAGGTGAGGGTGCATTTTTTGCCATTCTACACTTCGTATTACCGTCTGGTAATGCTTACAATAATGGTAAATTGCTTTTCCCCGAATTTATTAGAAGATAAATTAGTTTAGGAAAATTTCAAATTGCCTGGAGGTACGTTATGGTCAAACAAGTAATGTTTTGAAGCTACATAATTGTTTGAAGTAACGTTCGCTTGTAGTATTGAGCTTTCTAGTAACTCTGCTTTAGAGTTTTGATCTGTAAGCAATCCGCTCATAAAAAACTCTGGCTTACGAAAGGTGTAGTGCCTACTTGCCAACGAATTAAATCCTTTAATAATCACTTAAGAAAAATAAATAAATAAATCAAGGTAAATTTAAAACTTTAAAACCACTACACATTAAGATTGAAAACGAAACAGCAACATTTTTCAATCACGATTTCTATCACACACGCCACATGAGTTTCTTATTTGGTCGTTTATTCTTCCTTCGACTAGCGGAGTGAGGATAAAAGGAAATAATTCCGCATTCGCACTGCGGACTGGAGCGGTTCGGAGGCTATCAATTCAGTTCGTCCAGACACCAGATAAATACAAAAAACGTGCCAAGTACGAGTCTGATCCTCGGGTGACGGGTTCGTGGTCCACACTCATTTATATAATATACTAGCTGTACCGGCGAACCTTGTATTGCGTTTTTTCTAAAACAAAAGTAGCCTAAGTTACTCCTTGTTACATCAGCTATCTGCCAGTGAAATTCCCGTCATAATCGGTCCAGCGATTTCAGAGATTAGCTGTAACAAACAGACAGACAGACAAACAAAAAATGTTAAAAATTGTTGTTTTGGATGTACCGTGTATACATCCAAATGCACTTAGTAAAAAGCGGTTATTTTAATGTTACAAACAGACACGCTAATTTTATTTATTTGTATAGATTTTTTTACAATATAACACCAACATTTTTATTACTGACCATTTTTCTAGTATTTTGATGGTCACATATCACGGTTTATGACCTTGATCCATGATTGAATCATGCCTGATAAATTTTATGATCTCCATGGATATATAAATGAATACTCAGTTTAAAACACGTTAATATAACATGAACCGTACGTGTTTGGTTCATGAAACAATCAATTTAATACGTTCACTATGACATAATAAAAAAAACTCTGAGCATTGAGAATGCATTCAGCATTAATCATTTTTATAACTTGCTGATCTCAAGATTGAAGGCCACAGTGTATTGCCAAGTGCGTATTGGAAGACTTTGTACTATCCACGAGCGATTTTTGAAGAATTCTCGTAATGATATACAGTATTCTATAATATAATAATCCTAAATAGAAACAATATTCAGTACCAAAAATAATATGATTAGCAACTAGATTACTTTACCAACATAATGAGTATTAATATTAATATTATGAAATTGATATAATTTCATCAAAATTTAGTTCACAAAGTGTCCATTTCTTGTCTCGTGGCATTTTGAAAATAGTAGTAATTCTAATTATCGTATTGCATGTCACATTTGAAATAAATTATCTAATTCCCTAGCCTATGGGAATTCAATAAAAATCTGAAAATAGTATTATTATGATCTAATCATGTGACGGCAAAAGACATTTTCAAATCAAAAACATAAAATATGCAAGGAACGTTACATAGAAGTTACCTGCTTGAGGTATTGAACGCGAGACTCCAGTTATGGACAACCGTCTGTTCATTGTAATGATTAATAAATTGAATTGATTTAACTTTTCCAGTTTACCAATAGAACCCTGAAACACCAAGAAGAAACCCTTTGGGCACACCACCTAACCTTCCAATAAAACTCACTCGTAATAAATAAACATAGAGTTCAATTTACATTGAAATTTTTTTATCGAAGCAGGTTCAGCCATGTTTACATCGCGGTCAAACAGAATGGGGCGCGGCCAAATAAAAACAGATCTGCTTCGTTAAAACAAATTTACATTTTTCTTGTCGGGGTTATATTATTATGTATTTATAAAGGAGTATCGACTGTCACACTGCTTCGGGATTAAAGATAGCGATTGTTTTCACTGTGACGACATTACATTAAACCTGAATCACGCTATCAAAGTTTTCCACAACACATTATGATCAAGAGCCGAACACATGAAAACTCCCCAGGGAAATAAGGCAAGCAGCAGATCTCGCGTCGCTAAATTACAAACAACGCATCTTAGGGGTCATGGCCTTTAGAACACACGCATTTTCGAACGGAGACCACTCGCCGGTCGCAGCATGGATCTCCCACTATTTCTATGGATCTATTTTAAAAACGATCGAGGGCTGAGTTATGGCACGTGGCGGTCGGCACAAAGGGCTCCAGTTATGAGTCGTATAAATTAATCGGACAATTAAGATTCATTAATAGGATTTTAGAAAACTAAAGTCTCTCCAAAATCTGGAGTGGCCCAGTCAAGTCAAGTGAAGCAAAGTCCAAACACGCTTTATAGATACCACCCTAAGTGTTCAAATTTTTGTAATATAAAAATAATTAAATTTTATTTACTACTACAAACACGGTTAAAATCGCGAACTGAACTTGAAAATACCTATTTCTATCTTTGTCAATAAATAATTCAATGTATTAATAACAAAAAACTTTTGTAACATTACTATTGCTATTCATTACGTCTTTTCTTCTCCTTTAGTGGCTACAGCGTCAACGGTTAAACAGAGGCCTTATTCGATTCTTCTTTCATTTGTGGGCGTCGATTTTATAAATTTTCAACCAACGGCGCGTCCTAATTAATTTGATTGGAAAGTTTGTGATCAGACGCTATGTTTATTAATTGAAACGCTCATTAATTCCGCCTTATCACAATAATGTGAGTCAAAGAAAGTCCCATCAAAGGATCTAAGGAAAGTTTGAATCACCATTTAAATAATTGAAGTTATTTCGGAGATAACAAATTAATTTGATGCAAACTAACTTTTGATGAAGCTTACTTAACTCACAAGTGACAGGAAGGCGGGCCTTATTATTATTATTTGATTGCGACATCGAACATCATTATAATTCCTACTTATTCAATGAACTAATATACCTGCTTACTAAATTCGTTCACTGTACTTATTACTATGGTGAATAAAGAGTTTTTATGAGTTTATAAGCAGTGGTTAGAATATAGTTAAATAACATCTGAAAAGGTGTAACATATTTGAATATGACGATGTGTGTTAGTAGAATTTTGTCGGTGTAGATTACAAAACCTGTCATATTTGAAAAGGGGTGATCTCTTTAATTACTTTTTCAAACTTGACGTGTGCATGATCGAGAACGTTGGACAAAGTTACGGGTAAATAAAAAAAAATATTTTGATAAATACCTTTTCAAAGTGAAATATTACTTCAAACGAACGAAGAAGTGAAGATTTTGTGTTTGTGGGATTCCATATTTAATTTGGTATCATGCTACTTTCTTCGTTCATAGATATGCCAAGAATATTGAACGGAAACCTCATCGGTTTATTACACCACGCAACGCTAACTCAGATGGACAAAGTACACATACACATCACTAGTTCGATTTACAACCATCAAATCAATCACATCCATACTCAACTTGCTACTAATTCCTATACAATAGACAACTCTTGTATGTAATACACTCGATCGAGTGACTATTGTCACTATGATTGGCTAGTCCAGTGCGGTGCATAACATCGAGCAAACTGTAAACCACACTTAATATCGAGTATTGTCGATTATTATCGAGTATTACACAGTATTACTGACCGCGCAATTACGTTCTAACGAGAAACCTTGTGATCAATTTACCTGCACTAAACTAACGGTGTAGATTCTAATAGCGCAAGCTGTTTTGAACCTTAGTTTAGTTTGACATGGGCTATAGTTCATTGCGCGTAAATACTGGTAAGAATATCCGGAATTATTGAGCCCACATCAATGTATAGTGAAGTTTATTTGAAGGTGTTAAAGTCTTATTTTTCTGTATAGATAACATAAGTGGGGATGGAATAGCCGAAAAAGGAAGAATTATTGCTTTGGTAGGTAGATAAAAGTATTTTTAAGATTGTAGTAGTATCCTGAGGTCTAAAACTATGTTTAAAATATACATAAAAATAAACTTTAACGAGTAATATCGAGAGGGCTCAGAATACTACTAAGTCCACTTCCACGCCGTACGTGTGTCGTAAGAGAGGACTAAATCCGACCAACTGGTCCATAAAAGTTTGATACCAAATACTAGCTTTCTTTATGACATCAACTTCTATGTAATGTTCTTTGCAAGCTTTCATCAAAAATATAGACAAACATCGGTTGGATTTTTAAGAATAGGTATTTTCCTACTAATCGGTTATAAAAAAAAATTACGATAACTACAATTAACATAATCTAAGTATTTCAGTCATAATTATAATACATCTTCGTATAATACGAGACCATAACGGCCCATAAAAGCGTTTAAAAATAGGAGATTAAGAGCCCTTTATGTTTCTGTCAGA
This sequence comes from Thymelicus lineola, assembly GCA_963932265.1. NCBI lineage: Eukaryota > Metazoa > Arthropoda > Insecta > Lepidoptera > Hesperiidae > Thymelicus > Thymelicus lineola. Next base: position 15,810,967 of record OZ010697.1, read on the forward strand.
ATATATCAGGGCGTCGCCATAGATTTATTGGTGAAACGTTTGCGTAATGGGATTAGGAGATATGCCCTATCGGTAGTTTATCTTAAGCAAATAATATCGGGCGCATTATTCGGATCGGATTATATCGGCGTACGGGGAAGACAGAGCTTGTATGATTTCATTCGAATGATTGAAGAAGAAATGGAGGTGGCATGTTGTATTGATGTATTTAAATGCTACGTGCACAGTTAGTAAGCACAATTATTTTTTAAGAGATTGTCAGTTCATATCAAATATGTCAAAATGAAGTGACAGTGTAAATTGGCCCAAAAATAATAGTAGAATAATAGGTACCTAATAACATTATTTAATAAACTCCAAACTAAAGTACCTTTTACATATCTTTTTTATTGATTTTATCCAACTCCCTACACCTCAAATCATTTAGTTCAGTATAGCTGTCACGGGACTGAGTCAAAATGTTTGCTCTATTAGTACCACTGCATGGAAGGAGACTTTGAGATACTATTTCTTCAGGGAGAATGTTTAAATCATAGAAAATTAACAAATTAACACGTACTCCAGATTCATAATTCAGATTCATAAGTAATAATTGTAATTTAAGTGTGTGTTATTTGTTTTCTGAATTTATAATTTTAGCTTTATAAAAAATCATTTTTACTTTTATTACCATCACCATCAAAATTTAATACGTAGCTGCTGTTTCAGTCATTGAAGGATAGTTAGAAATATTAATAACACACACAAATATCACCTCAAATGTGATCCAATGCAGTGGTAAAAACGTTAAACAGATGACCACATGGCAGTTTACTTGAGGTATTGGCCGTTATTCTCTAACTACCAAGTGTAATACGGCGTCAGAGCTTACCCAGGCTTTAGTGCTAATAACGTCCTATCTCAGTTTTTATAAGCATCACTGCCACTTTTCCTAATAATAAAATTCATAAATCATACCTGTAACACAAATTACATTACCTATTTTCCAAGCCCAAGCTGGGTTCCAAAAAGCAACACATGAAAACCGCGAGCTTTGCGGAAATTTCTTCGATATTGAATTTTCGAGCGGTATGAAACCCCGTGGACGTTGACTAATGTTGCTTTAAAATCCCTTGTAACGTATATTTGAACCTCTGCATCAACTTGAACCTTATTTAAAACCCCTGCAATCTAAACCCCATTTAGAATTTGGTCCAGGTGGCTGTCAATCGTTGTGACAACCGATGTAATAGTTTCGATTCTGTTTTGAACAGAGATTTATGGGGAAGTTAGGAGTGTGATACAAGTTAACCCCGAAATAGGGGATTTTAATTACTTTTGTTAGAAGTTTGTGTAAATGTCTACATATCGATGAATATAAATTAAGTTTTTGTGTGCTTTGGAATTTTAACTAATTGTTTGACTCTAATTCAACGGTTTAATGGAATATTTGCTTTATAAGGTCTGTTTACAATGCGGTTTAGTGAAAGTCGTTTGAAAAAAAAACTCACGTGTGTAGTTATTACGCCAGTACTAAGCTATGGAAAACATATTATTTTAGCAGTTAATCAGAATTCTAATACCCATTTTCTGTTATGTAAACTTCAGAAAATAATGTTAACGACAAAACTCCGCCGCGTACTGAATCCAGATAATAATTAGCAGCGATAATAAAAAGCATTAAATCACGCATAATTAAAAGCCCTCATATTTCCAGCCAATAGTCTATGTGATTACCATTTAGCGATTGGCTAATGAATAGCTCAAATAGATCACGCCGATGATTAGCGATCTGTTTGCTTGCTCCCACATGTACTAGTTGCGTGACTGTTTATTGAACAATTGATTGATAGACAACTGTTTGCTCTTTATTAATTTGGTAATCTTTGATTGGATCAATATTTATCTTAGACTTATATTTGATGGAATCTTTTGATTTGAATTATCACAACAAAACAGCTGTTGTTACCTTTCTAGTAAACGGTCATGGGTTCGATTATCAGGGCAGACAAATGTGACAGATAAACGTATATTCTCGGACTATCACGTTGTATGTATAATGTATCATTTTCCAGAAGATTGTGACAGCTTTCGTTATTAAAGAATTGCACTATATATTGTTGTGTCTAGTATGACTGACATCAATTGACGATTTGCTACGTATCGTCTTTAGCACAGATGCGTATATTAAATCAGATCTTTAGATTTTAAACCCGAAAATTCAAGTAGGAGGCAAAATTTATGATATTATAATAACGACTACCTAAGAATATAAAACCAGCCATATTTGATTTTCGAATCCATGATTACTTTCCCAAATTTTAATTTACACTGAAATCTGTTGCCGACAAAATTCGCTTCCAAATAATGGTGACAAAAGCAAATGACCTAAGACGCAATAATATTTCCGCAAATCTACAAAAAGCATTGTCATTCGGTGAAAGAGTAAACCCTGAAGAGCCGCGACAAAAGCCGAACTATTGTAGAAACAACGAAGACGCCAACAACAAACAAATGAATCCAATAATTTGAAGGCATTGTAGCGTTTCCTTTCGCGCGGAAAATCTTTTTGATTTCTCGTTTGCTCGCTAATTGTTAAATTTCTGTCTTCATTCCTATTAGTTACTTTTCAAATGCTTGAATAAATGGGTTTGTATTTAAATGTTTGCCATAAAAACATTTTTATTTCAATTGTATACTAATATTAATTTAAATTGAATCGTGGATTTAAAAAAAAATCAAAATGACATACTGATCCGTCTTCGTTAGAATTGTTTCATAAGTACAGAATGTTTTTATAATGATTATGGTATTTTTAATAATTTCTTCTACATCTAAGTGATCCTAATATCGTATATTGAAATTCCATTTGGGTTAAATTCTCATGGCTTTATTAAGTAATGATGTTTCTTATAATATTTTTATTAACATCATATTTGTTATTTATTGTCATTTTTATTTTCATTTTCACCACAACTAGCTATTTTATGTTCAGGAACAAAATCGTCTATATCACTTTCTTTTCCATTGTCACTTCCAACGAGATGAGTTTTAGATTTTTTACCCCGTGATCTACTTCCGTCTTCGATTTGGCTGCGCGCTTTAAGAATAGCGATGCTATTATCATCAATCTTAATTCCACTCCCCTCGTCGCTGCAAATGATCGGACTATGATATATTATATGGTTTTAGCCGTAGGTACTTACTTACTATTCTGCATAAAATAATGGTCTCAATTTTGGAATCGTTTACTAATCTTATAGAACATTTAAAGACATTTTAACTGAACATTGGCAGGCCCAGTTGGCTGTGTTCACAAAGTAAGTGGTCCCTGGTTGATAAAACAGACGGATAGTGACATCATAAATGTTTTTTTCTAGAGCTGTAGGTAATAAGGTGTTATAAATAAGTGATGCTGATGGATGGATGGATGATGTACAATAAGCATAATGTAGACAGAAAACTACATAAATATCGGCTCGAAAGGAATTGATTTGAATAAGTATTCATGATTTGTACTTTTTTAATTTTGTTCGTGTGTGTGGGAAAATAAAATATATTCTATCATCATAATTCAATCGTTATTTATAAAATTATACGCATGTAATGCGCGATTGGAAGTAAAATGGATGACCGTTTACAATGAAAATTTTGGATTTATTGGACTTGTAGGAAACGCTGCTTTCCGAACTTAAAATGCTTTTGGTGGCTATTTGACCTATTAGCAATTAATGTTACATGGGATAATAGCTGAAATACTTGTTCGATGTTATTAGATCATTTTTACTAAAATAAATGTATGAAAATATATTTAAGATCATTATAATTTATGTGGTGTAATTCCCCAATGTGTTCCAATTCCACAATTAGCAATAAAAGGCCCATTTAAAAGTCCCCATCGATACAACTTCAAACAGTTTTCACTTTACCTCTTTCTTTAGTGACTAAATTTCGCAGCGCTTTCTGTCGCTGTTTTTGTATACGGATCGTTAGAACGTATATGGTCTGAGCGGTAATGGATGTCACGCCAGTGAATTGGGCGTGAAATGGGGGCTTAGGTATTCCGGGTAACGTCGACTCGAATTTGTCAGTTTTGTCGCTTTCAGAGCTAATGTATTCGCGGAGTTGGGTAAAACCGAGTTGGGTCTCGGAGGAAAAACGTAGGTAGCTAATGGAAACAAGTTAGTGCGATGGATGGCCGGGTTCAAGGCGACATGGGGTGAAATGTGAGAATTTTTTATAATTATGTATTGTAACTTTTTGCTTTGAGGCAAATATGTTAATTATTGAAAAGATTAGCTCGTTATCAATGGGTCACCTATATTACAATGAATTTCAGCAAATTCCACGATACGATTACGAAAAACGGCACACTCATGCAAGGTGGTACAGTTTTTTACCAGCTTGGCTAGAAAGTCAGAAGTTAGAGTACCTACTACTCAAACTAGTACTACTACTAGTAATATTAGCCATGAACTGAAAAGCCAATCAAATTAGTGATTCAATTTTAACTCCACTAATTTGCCACTGAAAACTTTTACACGACAGTAATAAAATCAATGTCACTTGTTTTAATTTTATTGCATTACACATCAATGTCGTTCAATTTGATAAAACTGGATCAAATATTAATAGAATATTATGTATTTAAATAAACAGTTTAATGACTTTTATGACAAAACAAATGAACTAAACATAAATATCCAATATGACATTTTAGTGTAATCTAAGAGATGTCTACGAGTATGTTTCAATTATTCATTTAATTTGTTTCCTTTCTCCTTAGCAATGCCACTCTCGTTCGTATAATGGTGACTTCCTACCGTTTATACGTCTCATTGTTAGGGTGTTGTAATATTTTAATTACATTCTCACCACGCCAGTGAGCCGTGCGTTGATTATACACAAAATTCATATGAATTAATAACGCGATGTTCGTTTAATTCGCGTTTTGTATTCCTCGTATGATTCTAATTTAATTGTGGGATGAATTCATACGTAACGTTTTTGTTGGCTGTTTTAATAGCTTTACTTACTCGGTTTGCGTATTATTATACTCGAAAGCGTTTGTTTTGTCCTTGGAGATTTTGGCAACGAAATGTGTCAGATATTTTATTAATTTTATTATTTTATTAGTTTTATTATTTTTTCAAACTGTTGAATTTTTCGTATGAAATTGTCGAAGTCATTTATTCATATTTCAGTGTTTTTTTGTTCATTATCAGCTTTCTTAAATTGTGCACCTTCATCATATTTTTTGTAGCTGATAAAATTAATTATAATTTTTATTAACAATATTATTATTTACTTTATGATCATAATTTTCTAAACGTGGACTTAACCAACTAGAGTTGACAACAATGTTATCTATAGCATGAAAATAATTGAAAGTATGTGCACAATTACTGCGCTATGCCGCTATGCTGCGAATGCTTTGAATTTTAATTAACAGTAGGAAATCAAATTTACTCTATCACAAAACCATTACGTAATAGAACTCAATTTGCTAATATTAATTAATGCAACCAAAAATGTTTACCAAATAAACCTATTTACAGCGTTCGCTAAACAATGGCCTATCACAATATTTTCATTATTCTGTAACATGGAATAAAAACTGAAGTGTCTGTTTGTTGTATTACCATTTATTTTTGATTATATTTAAAACCTGGCTTAGTTTTTAATGTAATAAAACCAAAGCCTTGTTTATCGATTCGGGCCCAGATCGCTGGTCAGATTGCCAATTGTTCCTTTGTGTTCTAATTGTTCTGATTTCATTATAATACTTATTATGTGTGCAATAAAGATAATTTGTATTGTATTGTACAAATTCCCTGCATACATATGTATGTCAAAGAAAATATTTTGGATAATTTCAAATGAACGCTAAATAAAGTCAATAAGGCTTATGAAATTACACCGAAGACACAAAGTTAATAATTTCGGGTGACGACATCGGAACCTTTTAATTTTTAAAACCAATTAGTTCAACTTTTAGAAGCAATTATAAGTCAGATCGCGTCGCGTTGTCTTGAACCATTCATTAGTAACAGCTATTGTCTTTATAAAGATAACTTTATAACTAGTAGGTATAAATACTTATTGCGGGGATGCAAAAGCATTTACAGGAGTAAATGAAAACAAAATCTTAAAGCGTGAAACGAGTGTGAAACATTAAAGATATATTCATTTATGGTTTTGTAAATAAGATAATCGTCAAATGTAAGAAAGGAAAAATAAAGGTCTCTTAAGTGAAGCAGGCAACAATATATGTATAATAAATGCTATGCTATGGCCAAGGCGGAGGTTCTCAACTCGACTATATTTTTTATGTATTTACCTTATATAATTTTACTGGGTGTACCGATTTTGATGATTATTTTTACATTAGAAAGCTGGTGCTTATCATCTAGTCTCACTTAAATTTGAGCGAGATCTAACGAGTACTTTGTGAATTATCCCTAATAATATGTATTTTTCGAAGTCTGCTTCTTAGAAGTGGTTATTGTTTTAGTACAATTTAGATTATTTATACATACAAGGTATTGTTATGTGTGTATAATTAAAGTTATTTGTATGACACTAATATTCTAAAAATTACGCCAGTGACAATAATTCCCACTTAGTTGTTACAATTGTAATGCCTTTTCTCGCTACAAAGGGTTTCAGTTACAGTAGTCAATAAACAGGATAGATTTACGAATTTCACCGAAAACCGGATAAAAGCGGTCTCGTGTTTTTCCAACGTAAGAGGCAGTAATGTTTTGAGTGTCTTCATAAAATCGGGCTTTAACCAAATTGATTTTTGCTAATGTTTAACTCTCACTAGGAATTGTTTTATAAGTCTGACTCTTAAATACGATACAAAGAAAAACATTAGAAGTAAATATCTTTATTACTTCGCAACATTGTTATAGGATAGGAAATCCTACATTCAACGTAGAAGCGGATTCAAGCGGTCGCTTTGAGCTTATTTAGAACTTAGTCAATATTAATTAAATGATTAATAATACACTCTCGGACGCCTGAATACTCTCTTCTTAGTTTTATTGACTTTATTAAATTTGAACTCAAATAGTAAAACATTTAAAACAAAAAGTGCTCTTAATTGTTAATTATGTTTTTTAAATATAACATAAGCGAGAGCCTAATTAGAAATGAACTAAAAAATGAAAGAATTGAACCACTTCATGTAATCTAGATTCGAAGCAACTTTTTTACCACGATTTAATTCATGTGACACGATCACTATTCGTCTGATCAGTAATCTAATCGTACCATCTCGAGTAGTGTAGTGCGTGCTACTTGAGCTTAACCCACTTTGATTCCGCTTAAAGAATTCCAACTCTTGTTAAGTTCGATTGGCGAGTAATTGGAAAATTCTTCTGCACTTGAAGAGTCAAATTTATTGAACTAGTAGCGTACATTTCTTTACCATTATAAACATAAAGACTGAGTTTGATTAACCACCGCATTCATCGTTGGTTCAATTTTTTAACCAACTTCAAAAAAAGGAGGAGGTTTTCAATTCGACTGTATTTTTTTTAATTATGTTTGTTACCTCAGAACTTTGGACTGGGTGAACCGATTTGGATGATTCTTTTTTTAATAGAAAGCTGGTGCTTGTCGTGTGGTCCCACATAAATTTGAACGAGATCTGACAATGGCATCCATGTCAAAATCATATAAGTCTTAAATATGCATTAAGTATTTGCGCGATAAATGGACGAATAACTCAATATCGTGCCAACCGATTTCGATGATTCTTTTTTTAATTGAAAGCTGGTGCTTGTCGCGTGGTCTCACATAAATTTGAGCGAGATTTGACAATGGTATCCATGTCAAAAGTACAATGTACTTCATTTGAAGTCGGTTATTTTTTTCATGATTTTAGACTTAACTCATCGCGGACTGAAAACATTTTAAGTATAATACGGGTACTCACGATATATATATTTTATATTATACGCCGATATTTCGACCCCGTTACAGGGATCGTGGTCACGGCTAGACTGCGGTGGCGCGGAGAAACTCTTGACAGGTTGACAAACGACGTTGATATTAGTCTTTGACGGATGACGGATGTCAAGAACCGGATGCTGGATGTCGGATGACGTTTGACACTAATACATCAGTCTGTGTACCTTACGTCTCGATCGTTTTTGAGCTTTGTGAACCATATCACGACACACTACACTGATTACGAGTACATCTTGCCGCACAACACTCGACACTTTTCGAGATTTACATAAACTAACCACTGGATTCCACGTCGGTGCCAATTTAAAACCGTCCTCCCTATTAAAATTTTTGGGGTGTTTTTTGATTTCTATGACTTCACGTACTAGTCTTGGTAGAGTTTCTCCGCGCCACCGCAGTCTAGCCGTGACCACGATCCCTGTAACGGGGTCGAAATATCGGCGTATAATATAAAATATATATATCGTGAGTACCCGTATTATACTTTAAATGGTTATTTTTTTTGTTAAAATGTTAGATTGTAAATAGTAAACTCGATAAAAACACAACTACATACATAATTACAACAACATACATATTCATATTACGACCGACATTTTAAATTTTAAGCGCGTGAGATAAGATATATTTTATTTTATTTCACTAAACTTTAAATTACTGCCTAGAAAACAAACGACATAAGGCTACTTCAACCAATTTCCATCAGTGTGTCGCATAATGTTCATAGACCCTCGCCCTCTAATTGAACTGTTCTCCGGTCCGATAATTGGAACGTATGTCGGATGGCCAATAATTATTGGGACCGTCTCTTCCTTGCTGTTAGAAAAAAGACTTGGCAGCAAAAAGTTCAGGCAATTAATCTGATCGGAGAAAGTAATAAACTTTGTGCCTTATTTGTCGACTTATCTGAAGAGGTTTTTCCTCCTATTTACATCTAGCTTTATCGTTAATCGTATTAAGCGAAAAATAATAATTAAAGTAATTCTGCTTCTCTTACAACCGGAAAATAATAAAATGCTTTTCATTTGTTTCAGATTGTCTTCACTTGCAACTATACAGAGATCCAAAAGATCGGTACAAGAAAGGACAGACTAAAGCCTCTCTCTCACTTCAACACTTTTTGGGGTTTGAATCCGGATTTACGTTAGATAAGGAGTCGAATACCATCGCTATAATATGTCAAGACGTCATCGTTGTTCTGGCGTTTGAGACTCGAGAGAGGTTGATATCTTGGCAAGTCAAAGTTGGTGGGCAACTCGGATCTTCGAAGGAATTTTTGGTAATGATCGGCGGAGGAGGTTCTAGAAAACTACCACCAGGGCCAGCGAGGCTACATATCCAAGGACGAAAATTTGCCTTGACCAGTGGTGTTCCTCCACGTCTTCTTGGATTGTGGGAGTTAGCTCATTTAAGGTAAGTATAACTAAAGTTAATTATATCATAAAATTTGTTTAAAAAAATTAAAAAACACGCATTTATAGAAAATCAACCTAAAAATTTTAATTTTTTTTAGTTTTGAATTATAAATAGTGCAATTGTAAAAAAAGCGTGGGCTGCTTTATAAAATATTATGAAAATGATAATCTTTCTACTCATTGACACCATGCACCCCACGCTTTTTTTGTTACAAATTTTTATTTGGATTTTGTATAAAAGGGTGTTTTTAAGTTTTTTTTAAATATTATTTATTTTTCATTTTTAGTTAGATTTTTTGGTATGAAACTTAAGTGTTCTGCGTTTTTTTCTTTCTTTTTAATATTGAAATGTCGGTCCTTGATAACTAAGCCAAATTTCGATTTAATCCGACGTTTTGAAAGAGGTCAAAATCATGTTCAATATTTCCGTTACAAAGATACGTATGAAGCTAATAAAAGCGTGTTATAAATAAAAAAGGATAAAATGGTATTTTATGAACACACATAATTTGGTTAGAGTGCAAACAGACATCACTTTCAACTACGATCCATCACAAGTTAGAAAATAAAACTTAGATTGGTAATAAAAGTGACTTAGTGATAGCAGTTCACAACTACACTCAGTTGAATAATAAAATGCAAACATTTCACGGTTCGTCCATAAACGTGGCATCTGTCGGGTTTATGTAGTTCGTCTGCACGCCAGCGTGAGTTAATAGCGGCTGCTTCCGGTAAGGCAGCCATTTTGTCGGCTCCACCATTTTGTTCGCGACTCCGTTTTGGCCGAGTTAGCCCCCCTGTGTTGCCAACTCCTGCCACAGGCGGAAATTCGAAATATTTTTGAATGACGACTCCTTGGGTTTCCGAGATTGCTTAACGTTCCGTGTCTGTAACTATAACTATGGATATAACTAGTTAAATCTGAACATTACAGCTATGCAAGTTGCTTGTTTCGATGGCTTTGCTTGTTTCCACATAATACATTCATTTTTTTTCAAATTTGATTTAGAATACATTTTTACTGCCTTAAATATCTACAGCAGTTTATGGAAAAATTAGCAGCTTTGGAAAAAATAGAGGTAGCAAACATTAACTATTTCACATTACCACAGACTTATTATATTACGTTTAGATCAAATACTTCGCCATTCATGACGTCCTACTCCTAATAAAAGTTAAATTATGCGAAAAACAAAAATAATTTTAGTATTAATTATTTCCTATCAACCATATAGCGTCAATAATGAAATGGTCTTAAAGTTTATTTTATCTGAATAAAATAGAAGTAAAGTTTTATTTCCTAGCTTCCATTAATTCACACTTTTGCCACTGACAGTAGACTATTTTTCCCATTTCATTCCACGCAAGCTGTGTTAAAAAAATTCGTAGCAAAAAATAAGTTTTAGCTCGTTTTTGATTGGAAAATAATAAGTGAAGCCTTTGGTGAATACGGATAGCGATGACCTGTTATCTGTGTTAAGGTGATTGGATGACTAGTTGTAGCCGACAACAATTTGTATAAGAATGATATTATAATATCAAGCGCAACATAATACAAAGGTCTGTACCGAAACGCATAAAACAGTTTACTAACCAAACTAAAATTGCTTCCGCGTTTTGCTGAGTATTATAAGGGAAGCACTGTACGAGTTAGTCGTGAATTAGGAGCACTGCTCGGCTATTAATACAATTTCAAATAAAATTAACCAAACTGCGGTTACCAAGTTACGCTCGAGCAAATGCAAGCTAATGGACAATAATGAAAGTAATATTCGGTGCAGAGGAAACGTAATTTATTGTTACAAAAATATTTTTTGCACTTTGTTTGACTCTTACCCATTAATAGTCTAAAGTGGGGCACGCCTCTCTTTTCATTTCTGAGCAGACCTAGAGCATTCTCTGACACGCTATTCTAGTATGTGGTTGGAGAGGTAGCAGAGGAATTTATCTATGGCGCTCGAAAGCCTTCGACATGGAAGCGATAGTGTTTAGGTAATTTTGCCACTAGCGGTCACCTATCCTACTACTGACCGCGCTCGCTGTTGCGGAAGATTATTAGCCGCCAGGTAGAAACCTTATTTAATTTGTTTGTAATATAGTGATTGATAATATTTTATGATAAAACATCCACTGAAAGGGCTAATGAAAGCAATTTATTTTACTTAACAGGCGTTATGGCGTAGTGGAGGGACGATTCTGCTTTGAAGGTGGATCCCACTGTGGCAAGGGTGAAGGACTACATTTGCTTATCACTGATCAAGCACAAGATATAACGGATGCCTTCGACCAAGCTGCTCATGGAACTTTAACCCTGCAACGACCAAATTCTTCGCGGACCGGCACTGGTAAATTATTTTACCATTGATAAAATAAACATGTTGTAAAAATATTGAAGTACGTTAATTTATGTAAACTATTCTAATAGGCGGTGAACGGGGACAGAAGATGCGAGCAAATACGCGACTTTCTGATCTTAATACGGTCGATCAATCAATACCGGACACAGCAAGCGCTTTATACGAAGAAAACTACTTTGGAGATGACTGCGGAGAAACATCACCGTACTGGCCATCTGATGAACGGCGAGGATTTGATGAGCACGATTATAGAACAGAAGCAGAAGTAATATGTCCAAAGGCTCCGTGGGGTGGTGCCGACCATGTAACCCTAGAACGCTGCAACAATTGTCAAACAAAACTTGGTGCCATGACTCGCTCGTCGACAATTGCTTTAACGCCCGGTACTCACTTTAATCCTGCATGGACTATGGAGGCTGTCCCTGAAAGTAGCTCGGATAATTCTTCAAACAGCACGGAATATTTTACACCAAATGCGAGGAAAACCCTTGACACGTGTCAATGTCAAGAATGTCCACCGCAAAGACCACCTAAACCAAATAACTTAGAACAAAGAAAGCCACCGGCTCCATTACCTTCAAAACTTTGTCCGTGTGTGAATGAAAACTATCCTATCAAGAATCCAAAAGTAGGTCCTTACGAGAACTATGATATTCCTAAAGCAGCACATGCCGAAGTAAGTACAATCCAAATATTTTTTATCGAATCAGTCATACTATGTTATATAATAATAACAATTTGTTTAATATTTCAGGTTGATAACGCAAAATACTACGACACCCCTAAAAGAATTAAACAAGCCCTAGCAGACGATTTATTCCAAGTTACAAAAAGTTCTATGCCAGGATCATTAGTACTAACAAAAAAATGTGGATGCATATTGAAATTTGGTTCAAAGAAAAAACCTCTTATAGTGGAATGTGAAGAAAATTTACAACCAGTAGAATGTCCCTGTCAAAAAGTTACAAACTGGGCAAATACTTTGATAAGTCTTCCATATTGTAAAAAAAGTCCCTCTGGAGACAAAATAAGTACTGATGTTGTTAGTGACAAGTCAGATAGCATGGCTTTATATGCTACGGTAGACATGTCAAGAAAAACTAATAGACAAAGTGCCGTTGCCGATTCAGATAAGGAATTGAGCATTGCCCCAGATGCTGGATTTACAAATTATGAAAACATTAAACCTAAGGAAGAGAAAGACTTTGATGGCCCATATGCAAACTATGAAAATCTTGAATTTGCATTATCGTTAGAGTTTTATGAAAATGCTAAGGATTTATTGAAAAAAGCTGGTGTAACACAAAGTGAATTAGATGCTTTAAGTGCGAATATTGATCTTGCCGTTAACTCCCTACCCAGAAAACCCAAACTGTGTACAAAACATGTTCAATGTCAAAACCCTGCTCATAAACTGGTAGATATTAAAAGAAATAGGAGCGATGAATATTTACTTATGGAACCATCTCGTGAGGGTAAGTGTGAAATGGCTAGTCGGGATCTAGGATCCAATCCAGGGTATACACCTATGTCACCAAAGCAAAATTGGTCACAAAGCTTGAAACATCCCATACACAAACTATATCGAGCAGACATCGAAAAATCTTTGAGTATACCCACTTTGAATGGAAGTGGAAATAGAACCCAATCTTTTGATGAAACAAATACCAATAACAATAGAGAGTTGATGCAGAAGCGATCTAGTTCTGTAGATTCAGCAAGACTTTTAGAAGATTTAAAAGAATTTGACAGTAGCATTGGGAGTCATGCAACTTCATCATCTTTGGAGACTTTACGAAATTTAGCTCTTGAAAATAGACTGGCATCTCCACCTTGTGACGATGAAAGAGTTTGTTATGACTGCTGTAAGTCATCGGGATCTGAAAATAAAACTTCGGAAGAAAATTCTTCCAAAGAAGTTCCGCACTTAAGAAATAAGCACATGGATAACGCGCAAATTAAGAGATCATCAAGTGTGCCATGCAAATCTGGTGGAAATAGGGACTCATCGAGTTCAAACGATTCCGGGGTATCAAGTTGCTCATTGAAACATGGCCCTGGTGAATTCCAGGAATTTGAAATGCCTTTGACTTCAGGACATTCAAAATATCAATACATGTTACAAAAAAGAATGAGAGGTAATTTGTCTGGATGTGTACATTCATCATTACCGAGGAAATCGAAATCATCTGATCCTTTACGAGATCTGTCAATGCAAATACACCGAGCAAATTATCCCGCAAAATCATCGTCGGCTGAAGCAGAAGTACCTGTTTTGCCGCCTAAACAGTTCAAAGGTAATAATAGATTAGGTCGAGTATTTTATTGCATGATGAGCATAAAATAATGATATTTTATTTTTATACAGGTATCATGGATACACACAGCACTTCAAGCGGTACATCTGACATGTCAGACTATATTGAAACTTTGTCTCTCACTTCATCACATTCGTCTTCTGATACTCCAACAGGTGTAAGGTAAGGTTCAATTTACGTTTTAGTTTAAGTTTAAATTGTACTAAATATTTAATAATACCGCTAATATCTTATACCATATCCTTATAAATGACAATAGCAGGCGTTCCGAAATTCATCTGTATTTATATTATTGAATTCATCCGTTTTACGTATCAATGGTCACTCCGAATTCTTTAACAAATTCAAAGCAATGCAAAGTTCATTTCAAAAGTTTTCCTTTTGATTCAGTGCCATAAGAGATATTTTTTACAGTTTCATAATAATATTAATATTATATTGTAATTTCCCAGTGTGGATGAGTGTAGTGCAGAGTGATTGAGAGTGAGAGTGATTGTGGATTTATTTATTTATTAGTATGTTTTACTCATTTTGTATTTCAATAATAATATAATAATAATATAACATAATGTATCATGTAATATTTGCAGGATTAATCGGCAGCCAACCAACACGTTGCGGCCTCGTTCAGGCAAGGAATACCACAATCTCGACCCCATCCTTACATCGATGTATAAGAATGGCAAAGAACTGTCCAACTACACTAATATACCTTAATTTACTTTTTTGATTTTGTATTGGACACATTACAGACAGCACGTTTATAATTGCGTGATTGTTTCATTAAAAAACCATTTTGTATTACGTATTTACGTCTTCATAGATTTTTATACATGGTTTACACAGACGTGACTGCGATTAATGATTTTGATACAAATATCATAAATATATTACTGAGTTTCAGTTTTATTATATTTATAGCATTGCTAATATTACAAGTATAAGCGTTTATTAGCCCCCTTTTGATATTTAAGTTTACTGTGCATAAGACTGAATTTAATACATTTTTTGTGATGCAAGTTGTAGATTACACTACACAGATTATTCTAGTCACTTCAGATCACTGCCATCCAAAATCAAAGATTATAATTTTAAAATGATTATTTATTTTATTTTATTTTATAGTAGTCCATTGACCTTGTATATTAAACGAAGATATTCCAGTTCTTTTTAATGATATTATAGTATGTGTATAAAATATGTACGTAAGATAATAATAACGAATAGAGTTAATACTATTGATGAAATTGCAGTTATTCAAATAGATTAACTCACAATTTTTAGCTTAGGTTTTCTAAGTTCGATATATCTCGATTTAATAAGAGATCTATGATATCTATGGAATTTGCAATTTCATCAGAATATCGTTTGGAATTAGATGATTTCAATAAATATAAAGTGCAGTGTAAAGTTGTAAAAAGGTTTGAATAAAGTTGGACAACGATTTCTAATCAACATTAGAACGTAGTTTGTAAAGAGCGAATTTTGTACGTATTTTACATCCTTGTAAAGATCATCTTTTAAATTTATATGTACTGCAGTAAGGTTCTTCATTAGTTATTAATAGAAAATCTAGATTTAAAGCGCATGAAAACAATATTATTTCACTCAAACAGAGCAATTATTAAATTGCTTTAATCTAATTTACTACCTATTTGTTGTTATAGTTGGTAGTAATAGTAATTGATGTTGGTATCATTGAGTTTGCAAGTATTTGCTTTTTTATTATAACTTTGTTAATTCATGAGTTTAAACTTAACTCGTCGTGGACTGAAAACATTTTTAGTATAATACGGGTCAACCTGTCAAGAGTTTCTCCGCGCCACCGCAGTCTAGCCGTGACCACGATCCCTGCAACTGGGTCGAAATATCGGCGTATAAAATATATATCGTAAGTATTCGTATTATACTAAAAATACTTTGGTAATTGTCAAACTTTTTTCATATATTTGCTTAAACAATAATGTAAGGGAACATTTTTTTGCTATAGTAATGTGTTACTGATTTTGATCAAATATGATTTTGATTTTGACATTCATTTAGGTATATAGTTTGGCTAAATTACGGTAATAATTTATTCAACATTGTGTAAACGAATATTTGTGTTAATAATAATAATAGTAAATTAATTCATTTATATTATTCAACTTTAATATTCAATTAACTGTCACAAAAATAAGTGTTACGCATAAACCGACCCATAAACCGAGCCAAGCAAGAAGTTCATTGAAACAAAATTTTGTTGGTGCGATTTGGATGATATCCAATAGGATTTCCTTCTAAAGATAAAGGTGACATGAACATGAATACATTGTTCTAAAAACTCATGGATATTAGATTCAGTATTAAGGGTCATGGAGTTTATCACGCACCATAAACAGATATGAAGGAGCGTTGCCAACGATGCCAACGCGAACATCGCTTTAATGTTCATAAAACGGCTTATGCTGTTAAATAGTGTTTGTTTTCTCAATTCATCAGCTTCAATAACTAAACAAGTTTTGGGTATTTTAGAAGCCTCATTATGAAGTATTCGAACGTTTATTTGAAACTATCCAGATGTTTGAAATATGGTTGAGCAATTATAGTGTACTATTTGTGATTAATTTTAATTTATTCTAAGTATGTTGTAAAATCAATTGCCTTGAATGTAATAGATGCTAAGTACCTATACGAATCACAATGTTACTGTCTATCTCAACGTGATGTATTAAGTCCACCAGATTTTCTATTAGTAGCTATTGGTCGTTGTTAAACTCATATTTCATGGTTATCCTCGTGACAGGTTTCGTTTAACTTATTATTAACCTGTTTATCTTATACTATTCCTATTATATTAAATTTATATTATTTTGGTTATTTAATTAGAGTAAGGCGTGGGACACATCAGTGCAATAAGTAATGCTTGATCTGAGCGATACTGTATTCTAAGTACATGTGAATATACCTTTGATGTCGTGAAGCGTTCGTATGTTGTATACCTACATATCTGTAGTTATTTCGCTAGTGTATACCCACCCGATACCTACTATCGTTCAAGTTACCTATCTATACTTACGTATACATAATGAATAAACATATAGTTATTTGTAACATGGCTTTTATTTAAATATGGTACTTCCTTGAATTTTCATTAACCAGATAAGCATTTAAAAACTTTTAGAAACAATTTATTTATCCTCTGATACATCGAATGCTGAGTGGTTGCTGTCTCCTATCACTATCTAACAGAACTATAACAGAATATTTAGCCGTAGCATGACGAAAACCACAAAATTCTAAATAAAAAACCGCGATTAAAAATGACTTTTACTAATTAGGAGTTAAAAAATAATTAAATTTGCAGTTGAAAACACTGCGCTTAAAATCTCGGTAAATTTCAAATATGACACATTATACCATGACAGTATTGCTTCATGACACCTACAAGTAATAAGTAACAGTGACAAAACCAGAATAACTAATTGGAAGCAATGGTTTCAATTATTCAACTCCAGAAGGCACGACGTGCACCTTCAATAGTGTGTTCTTTACCTCCATTTTCAAATTCTCGTGTGACTTAGTGAAGTTTGCAGCCCATTATTTAAAATCTACATAATTCACCATCACTTTCAAAGGATCATTAAGCAGTAAACAAAAAATAGTGCAATCTATTACAGAAGTAGATAGTAATTCAAGTCAGTGATATCGTAGCATCTTCACGTAGTCTTACTCACGTAACTTGTGAGGTTCATAAATTATACTGATACAGCTTCCTGCATATGCTACCGTATTGTCTTGCAGTTCACTGTACGAGTGATAAGACCTACTGCGGTGCTGGTACTGTGAATGGCTGGATTGTTATGAATGTTCTTTTGGCTATTGACTACAATCAGAGAGAAGAAATAGTATCTTTGTACGATATTGCGATGAGACTAATCCACATTTTTAATTTAGTGAAGCAATACGATTGTGTTGTGGTATCATTTTTCATTTCCATAAATATAACGGTAATACTTTCATAATCTCCAGCTTCGGGTTGTAATATAAAGCTACTGCTGCACGGGTGCTGGGTAAGTAAATTTATGGTTATCACGGAATTACACAGAATCAATCATGAAAGAAATTATTCTAAACTTCTTCGCCAATTACAGTCAGGTGAGATTGAAGTTAAACACTATCTTAAAATTAAAAAATGAAACAGCGAAGGAGTGAAAATAATGGTTCTTTATTTGTTTGATACTAGTAAGCACCCTCGCTATAATTCAGTTTTCATAAAGTTTTTTTTATTATTGAAAAATAGTTCATATTACTCAAACAATCAAGCAACCTATTGGCATTGAAGTATTATTACTAGCGTATAGAACAGACATCTCGAACAAAATGTGTGTCCCGCCCGGAGGTTCGATTTTCAAAATAGAGCCCCGATTCGCCTTTCAAAATCGAACGAATCCATTGAAGATTGAAGCCACGTGGCGCCAATGCATTGAGACATACGCGGTGTCCTACGTGGGCGACTCAACGCGAACGCGAAGCGACGCGGCGCGATGCGAAAACAACAAACAGTTGAAATGTGTTGAAGTGTCCTACGTTACAAAACGCACATAGAGTGCGATGCGGCGCGGCGCGATTTGACGCGAACGCGATCAGTTGGTTTGATATTTTCGCGCGAACTTCAGCGGCGCGGCGGATGTCAGTGGTGGTGAAGCGACGATTCGCGTGCACGTAGGACAGAGCCGCCGCATCGCACCGCATCGCACTGAAATCGCACCGGATCGCTTCGCGATCGCGTTCGCGTTGAGTCGCCCACGTAGGACACGGTGTTACATGGTGTTCGCGGTGTCGGTCTATGACATTATATTTCAATGCCTATTGGTGATTATTTTTTTTGAATCGGTCCAGTATTTTTTTGAGATTGTAATGGATAACATTACAAACAAACAAACAAAAAATCAAAACTTTCTTCGTGTTCAGATTAAGGTCTACTCTTTTTCATCAATCAGCCCTATAACGTATTATGTTTGACAATATTGTAACTATCTGTTATGTACCGAAGCGCAACTATTTTCATTGCCGCAAAATGCAGTATTTCACAGTCATATCAAATCAATTGATCTTACCAAGCATCACGAACTTTCAGCACTTGCAGTATGACAAGAGATTATTTTATTCTGAAGTAAAATAATCAGAAAGTTTAGGAGCTATAAAGTTTATTCCCCAACCCGCTCGGTGTAGATTTGGTGAGGCGTAAAACAATCAAATAAAATTATTTATCTCGCTCCCATAAAGATATGGTAATACAATATCAAAGTGTTACTTACGAACGCAAATCGTCAATGCTAGGCTCAATTTGTAGTCTTATTTTTGGCGATAAATGAAAATATTAAATATCTCGTAAATAATTTGTTTCATAACGTAGTGTAGTTAGAACTCAGATTAAAGAGCAATCTAAGGGTTAGAAGCTATCTATTACAATTAGTAGATTACGGCGATTTTACCTGGCTATCTATGTTGTATTTTTTTAAATAGCGAAATAGTGTAGATATTGTCATTTTATTATTTCATTAGGTATTGTAATATTTACACGTTCTAAATAGTTGCACGCTAGTGGCAAAATGACCGCTAGTGGAAAAAAATTCTTGAGCGTTTCCGTGCTTCGGAGGGCACGTAAAGCCATCGGTATCGGTTGTTATCATAAGATAACAGTCTTATATCTGTGAGGAAAAAAATAGTAATTAAAAAATTCTGCAGCGTTACTTATCAAGTTGTGGAAAAATTTCAAGCGGACAGCTTTCTTTCCTAGAATACGTAAATGGCTTAGTTGTACAAACAACATCGGAACAAAGGAGGTCAACAGCCGAATCCTACAAGTCAGCTATGAGATGCAGGGTCAACAGCTCACGTTCACTGGGACAGCGCCGACCTAAATCCTCCGCTTATTTTAACGGCTCTGCGATTTTTCATAATAATTTCATTGGATTTACATAGTAGTGAGCACAGAACATCTAATAATTAGTTAGAAAGGAATTGTGGGCAAGGTAGGCGCGCCAATACTGTGATCAAATGCGCACATCGCACAAAAACACGCGATTGCGCTGTTTAGTGACTCGCAAACTCCAACGGAGAAAAGTACTGCAAAATACTGGGACTTAATTACGTAAAAATGCCTTCATGTGCGGTAATTGGAAAAAACTTTGTTTCGGAGGCCATGATGAAATATGAGTCTGTCGACGGAGTAAGTAATTTCAATCAAAAAGTATAAAAGTATATAATGAATAAGTATACCTTGCGAAAATAAATACCGATAAAAATTTATCGACAATCAATCCCAAGCTACAGAGTCACGCCTACTTCATGCACACATAACAATCCTCGTGCGTATTTGTTCATTTTCGTTAGTAGTGTTTATTGAAACGGCGACAGCGGTTCCCATACAAATTACGTGCTATGCCCCTTCTAACTAATTATTAGATGTTCTGTGGTAGTGAGAGTTTCATAAAAACGGTTATTTCTTTTTCTTCAAAAAAAATTAAAAACTGAATCAGATCTGATGCTTTATGATTTCTCTAAATCACCAGTGTGTTTTATTCGGCAATGCCTGTTTCCCTATTTTCTTATATATTAATGATTACAACCACATTTAAAAGCTATAGAATATTTTCTTCAAGAAGCAGGTGAAAATATACAGCTCAAATACTTAATATTTATTACTTAAATATAAGATAAAATTAACTCAAATAAACAAAATCCTATTGATAGGTATTATAAATGTGAGTTTGTTAATATGTTTGGATGTTTGGATGTTTATTCCTCAATCACGCCACAACTACGTAATCGATTTGGCTGAGACTTCTAATGGAGATAGTCTACACCCTTGATTAACACATAGGCTACTTTTAATCCTTGAAAAGTTCAGGGTTCCCGCGAGATTTGTAAAAAATCGATATCCACGCGCGCGAAACCACGGGTGTATCTATCTAATCTAAATTAATTAATTAAAAATTTTGTTTGGAAACCACTCTACCGCTCTAAAGGTTTACCTTTGAACGGAATTTTTATATCCCATATCCCTCGGGAATCTATCCATTTTTCGTTTGAGTCATACAGAAGGATAAATCTTTGAAAATTGTTGTTTCATATTGAATAAAATATAGTTAATTAAAATTACATTTTTATATCAAAATGTATATACCTATTTTTCATAATATTTGTAATGAATGATCTGAGTATAAACTCTATTCTATTGTAAATTGTCATATAGCATTTGATAGATACACTATCCGACTTAAATTATTGTTGAATAATGAGTAATGACAATATAGGACCATAAAGGACACCAAGCACTAAGCCCATAGAATTACCATCACAATAAAATTCCCCCGCACCTTTGTTACAGTACGCCACAGTATAAACAAAACAATAATTGTTCTAGTTTAAACCGCCGCGATTTATTTTGGTTTCGCAAACATAGTGAAGTGGCTTACACATCATCAAAATACGAGACGAGAAAGCAATGTAATTTCTTTAGCCATACTAAGATGAAGATGATAATGTAACTGCTTAACTGGAGCTGATTTAAAATTAATGTGACTTGAGTAAAATTAATGTGATTTTCTGGAGTAAAATTAATGTGATTTTCGCTTAAGCAAAAACAAATTTCGGTATTCAGTATTATAAGAAATCTTTCACTATAATACCGAAAATGAGCACGGTAGCTATTTGATTAAAATTATGAAGCCAGAAGCAAATGAGCATGGTACGTGCAAATACTGCTTTAGTAACGGGTAAATGAAAAGCGGGGAAATTAAAATTTTTACGGTTCCCACCGGTTGTTTAATTTTCGATTCTTGTTATGAATGTATATTTTTTCGTTTGGTTTTAATTTAAAGAACGCAAATCTCGCAGTTACAGAGAGGCCGAGTTTCGGCTTATTTAACTTTAGGCTAATTAGTTTCTAAAAGTAACTAGTAGTAACCGCTCTTCGAAAATAGATGAATAATTATGTACAGTACTTCAAAAGCACGATATTAATATAGTAATTGATATAGTTCTTGCTTATGAGTTCAGTTGCAAACTCGGTTCATTATTGATTATGCAATTTGTGCATTGGCAGTAAATAACAATATTTGGATTTTTGGTTACATGTTTATAGTAAAATTATAAACATGTGTCTATAGAGGTACTTAGAAAACCCTGATTCTTAACTGAATCAATGTAGATAAATATATGAATGACAAGATCGCCTGAAAATAACAGTACCGACTTGAGCTCAGGTTAGTAGAATAAAAAATATGTTTATAAGTTTATCAGTGTAATGATTAAAAGATTATTTGCAATTTGAGTTAAATCTTGTTACGTGATAAGGCCGCCTCATTCGCTGGGAATACAAGGACATTTGAGGGAAATAATCAAATCATATAGACCTTTTGGAATCGTTGACATAGTAAACACAAAAGAGGATTACTGACCGTGAGTACGTCAAGTTACTTAATATTTTATTCAAATTCAAACCACAAATATTTTTATTCGAAATGTTTTAGCATTTTTTCCTCCCGCTTCCACCATGTCCAGCATGTCCACATGGGACCGTTCTGTTGACCTTTTTTGAAGTTATACTTCTTTTGGCGCGATGGTGAAAAATGATGAGAGTGAATTTCTACGATGCGCGCGCACACCGACACCTAAATTCTACAACGTGAAGTTAGCTAAATTCTGTATTTTTTCTGTATGCAAAAAAGTTTTCACAGTATTTACCTCATTACAAACGATTTTATAATCGATTGAATTGATTCATAATAATCGATTGATGGAATATAATAATATATTTTATGTATTATTTGTTAATTATAATATTAATTTATTTCTTACATGTTTTCGTATTCCATACATATTAAAACTATGTAATATATTTAGAATTACCATTCAATCGTTACGCTAATTTTATTAAATTACATTTCGAATATTTTGACATCGATTAATCGATTGACAACAAAGATGATGTAATCCCTAATAATGTCATTTTGGTAACCATAGTATTTATAAATAACACCACTGTACTGTCATATTTGTCATCGATCTTTCATGTTTCTACGCGTGGTTTTTTGTATTTTTCTATTAAATATTTTCAGCGTACCTATTTGGAGTCCTATTTACTATTGAAACTCATCGACACGCACACAGTTATTTTAATTTACTGTTGTATTCGATTTCGTACTTGTGTTTTGGTGAATGTGTTTTCGCAGTTTCGCTACAATTTCTGGCAAACCAATACTATATGAATATGGACTACTTAATCGCCTGTTTTGTGACTGACAAAGGTTCAGAATAAGTCCTGAACACTGGATAACGTACCCTATACATCTTTAGAAGATCAGTAGTTTGCTGTGGCCATACTTACAATGAGTATGTTATGGTATCTTGATTGGGCAAGGTACCAACGAAATATAGCGCCTCCTGCACAACTAGACGAAATATTAATATAAATGATAACTAATAAAATCTCTTGAAATATGCAATAGCTGTTATTATACAACCTTTTTATGACATTCGTTTTGGGTAAAAAACATTTAAGTAGTAGATAGTATAATAGACACCCGCCAACTTAGTTTTAACCATTAAACTCGTAGATTCTATTGGTAAGTCACGTATTAATTTTGGGATTTTATTATAGAAATGTACACCAAGCCCTATGAAAGATCGTTGCACTTTACTTTGGCGGAACGAAGGCGTAATTAATTGATACATTCTTTTTGTTTGGCGATTATTAATATCAAAATTTTGTTTATACGCGTTTATATTCTTCCTTATAAAAACTACATTATTAATTTATTAAGTTGGTTAACCTTAGCTGTGTGTTGTAATGTTTAGTTTGTACGATTCCCTAACAAGAAAAATATTACATGTTTCTTCTGATGTATAATATAAAATAAATATAAATATCGCTTCACACTCATAGCCCCACACTAGGATTCCCTGTGTCGTGGGTGCCATGGACAACACACAAGACAAGGACATTCACACCCAGACCGAGAACAGAAATTCAAACTCGTCGTTCAAATTTCCGCCTCGCTGGGAATCGAACCCAGGACCCTTGGCGCGGCGATCCGGCATGGTAACCATTGCGCCACACGGGTCGTATATAAATATTATTTACTAGGTTGATCCAAAAGTAACGATAGTAAAAATGATACACGTTCAAATAAAATAATGTATTATTTTACAGTCTCCTAGCTAATCAGTTCACATTCTCGGTAGTTATATTAAAATTACAACAAATTGAATTGCTTTAAATTGGGTTGGCATACGAATGATCCAAACGCACGCCTAATGATAAATAATCACTATCGGACGAACATGAATCATCAAAACTGCTCTCAGATTCCGTATCACACTCGTCTTTCAATTCTATAATAAATTTATCAATTTCCGCGTCTAAGCTTCCATCCATTTTACAAAACTTATCCTCAATATGTCGCACATGTTTTATACGCAGTCGGGTTTTTTGTATTTTTTAATTTTTTTGTGTGTAATAGACGTATCATTGATTCAGTTGGAAAAATTATTAGAACACGATTTCGTGAGTCATGACCACGTTTTATGCTATAATATGTACCTACGTTTGCCCAAAATTCTTCTGTATTTTAATTGAGCGACTCAGTTTCTTTTGTTTGTTGTATTTATAACACTATTTTCTATTTTAATTTTCAATATTATATTACATTGGTAGAAAATGCAAAAAATCGGGAGAAACGGTCGCTAAGACGGGATATCGTGAGACGATAACCAAAATCAGTAGATCTCCCGATAAATCGGGAACTTTTGCAACACTCGTCACTTGACAGCAAGTAATGCTAATCTAATGGGAAGGTAATGACAGCTTGTCAGAGGTAAAATAACTGTGAACGGACTGTAGTAGTAAATAGTAATCGATACTTGTCTTTGGGACTAGGAGCACATTCCTTTTCTCTCCTTAATCTGTATTAAAGTTTAATGCCTGTCGGAAAATAAATTATTCTTCAACTAAACTGAATAAAATCTTTCATTCCCTCCCCCCCCCCCACAAAAACTGGTTTTACAGCATGGTATCGTAATAGTTCTCGTAATAGAACATAGATGGTGTTTTTACAATTGTAAAAACAGAAAAAAAAAAGATTTACAATTGATTTGTTTTTGCAGTTTTGCAAACGCTTAACACATATAGTTTGGCTATAGAGATTCGTAAATTAAATTATTTCAAAATATTATTTCATTTTTATTTTTAATATTGCTGTTTTTGAATATTGTATTTTGAACAATGTTTTTTTAATATTGTTTTTTGATTTTTTTTTCATGTCAAAGAAGTATAACTTCTCACGCGCGTACAAAAGTACACGCACCCTTTTTTTTTATTTGTCGCTGGTGTTTATGTTTGGTTTGCAGAAAGCACAGTATATTCTAGTTTTGGTCGTTGAAAATTTTACCAACTTTTCCCTTTACGGACCAATTTTGTTTTGGACATGCCGATATCTAACTCTAGTTTGTGGATAAACGGCGAATTCATAAAATTTTAACACCAAACTGGACAAAAATTTAAGTGGTTAATTTTTAGTTCTGCGTGACTGCATTTGCGTATGGGTTTTTCCAATACTGAAAAATCCACCAATTATGGTGCTGTCATCTTCTGACTTCAATGTAATGCGCGACCATACGTTTGGTTTGCAGTTAAAATATTATAAAGTTTACGACGTCATAATCTTTGTTTATATTATTATTTTTTTGTTGGAATTCTACTTTTTTCACAATCTAATTTTATTTACTTCGTACTTCTATTTATAATTGGTTACAGTTGGGCTTGATGAAGCAGTATATTACGTAAACGTATTTCAAAAAACATTTAACCTGAAGATCCTCAGTAAAGTCTTTAAAATAAATTGATAGCTCAAAGTAAACAACACAATAGTTACAATTTTCTTATCCCTGTAAATTCTTTGAAATATAGAGGACAGAAGTTTATGCATCCTTCACGTTGGCATCATATTCATAGTCATACGGTACCTCGGTACCAATTTCAGCAAACAATGTGACGTGATACAACGGTGTCATCTTCAAGCTCGGAGCAGGTTATGGAAACTAAACAATCTTGAGGAGCTGTTTTTGTTGTTATAAATGAGGAGCTCCGGGACAGAATAGGTTAAATTATTGCACAGAAAATGTAGAATGTGTCCAGCGAATACACACCCACACTCCGACCAGTCTAACAAAACTTATAGAAGTTCCGTTTTACCTAAGATACCTTCAACTCATTAATGACTTATTACAGAGCATAGGTTTCTCCTCTAAAGGAGGCTTAGAGTATACTACCACGATACTCCAATGAGAATTGGTCAAGAGGTCAGTAGCCAACCCAAGTGCCGAAATTTTCATGCCACCCAAAGACCTCGCAAAATGGCATAACCACTGTAAAAAAGTAAATAAATAAAAATAAATAAATAAAGACTTAAACTATAATACACTTAACTACATAAACCTACTGCCTAAGGTGTTTCATTTGACGATTGCATACAAGATGTATCGTTAACCATCTTCTTTATACTTCTTCCTTTCCGACGACGCTGCTCCGTGGACAGATTTCATACTTTTACTAGACAAGATGCAAGTAAGCTACAAATAAGCGACAATTGACGAAGGTATGACGTGCGTATACGTGGAGGGTGCGTCTAAGTCCATCTTTTGTTACTAACTTTATACTCGGTCTTAAGACAGATTTCCTGAAAAGAGATTGTTTAGTTTCCTTATCCTCTAACAGAAAATTACAATGACAGTGCCACTGGTCACATAACAGATTCAGTTCGAAACCGATATAGAGTAAAGACTTCACACCCTGTTAGTGTCGGTTCACCCATTCAGGTTTCATCCAATCTGATACGATGATCTCAATTCTATTGAAGTCGTGAATAGGTCGAGAGCTGAACCAATCCTTTGAAAATTTCAACCATCTTGACCCGCTTTCTCGGCGGAGATGACAAAAGAATTATTGTCGGAAATGGCAGGCCACAAATATTGGCAAGAGAAAAATGTTTATGAGTGAAATAGCAACTTTGCACTTAATCATCTTTTTATGTTTTTTGTTGAAAAAATTGAAGTAGCTGATGTAAGTTGTTCGTTTGGGATTAAGTGGGAATAAAAGTTAGTTTTGTTCTTTGTTTGCAATACGTTGGTGATCTCGACACTTACAAATTAGAATACCCTGTGAAGCTTATCAAAGCCTTAGGTGAAACGCCTTATGTAACAAAACAAAAACTTTTCAATTATATCGCATAACAACATCTATTAATACGAGAGTCGTCTTAGGACATTTATCTAGTTGTTTTGATAAATAAAAAAATATATTATCAATTAATCAAAAATCTAAGTAATATTAAATAAAAGTTTCTTGTAGATAACAGCACAAAGATACCCGCTGAAGTAGATAAAGCTGTAATCAGCTAGAAACCGGTTCGGACTGGTTCAGTCCGGTTAATGGTCCGCCGCTCCAGATGACTCTCCATTAGCGCTATTAGTTCGGTTTCGATTGCGTGAAATCGAAGAGAGAATCCATTTTCTTGATTCCTACTTCAAGTTAGTTTTAGGATTTATGAGCCGATTTGAAAACTTGATAACGATATTTATTAACACTTCCTGCACTACGTAGATGCGTAGTTAGTTTACAAGTTGATTACAATAATATAGAATGACTAAGTTAGTGCGTTTTATCAACCATGATCTCGTACCATCAGGTGGGATTACCACTTACCATCAGGTGGGATTATTGTCAAGCATTATTAACTTATAAGATATAAAGAGCAATAGACAGTTTGTCAGATATTTAATGTTAAAATATGCAAATTGTAATAAACTCTTAAAAATAAATGGAAACAATCTTTTTTGTAAAAGAGTAATGCTGGCCATACACGATCAAGACAAGTATACTTATCAAGTTTGTCACTCCTGTAAACTTGACGGTGTATGACCAGTATGGCCACGGTATGGCTATCTGGCCATATAGCTATCTCATACACACTAGGTGCCGCATCAAGTCAAACTGCTAACTTGACAGGTTCACTTGATTCATTTGTCATCTTTTACTCGACTTACCTTACTTCAAATAATATTATTGCCCTATCTGATTTTCTAACGTTTTCTAAAATTTTATATGTCTATTCACATTTACCCGAGCACTATAGATGATAATTGATAATGGCAACGAGTTTTACTGAGGGGTAGCCCTCTACAAACCGTGTTTATTAAGTAGTGTAGTTTCCGATAACAGCTCTCCATTAAGGCTATTAGCTCGATGCCAAATGCGATAATTGAGGGATAGTCAATTTCCCTGATTCCAGTTACAACTAGTTCGGTGATTTATTCGGTTTCGGGAACTGGGTGAAGATGGGTAGCAATTTTTGGTGTATTAATAAATGTTTGTCGAAATAATATTTTAATAGTAATAAAATAATTTAGGTGCTTGCTTGAAATGCTACGAGTATATTAATTAATTTATTTTTTCTAAGGAGCCACTCCAAAGTTTGTAGTAGCATACGATTTATAACAAAACTATCTTATAATTTTAGCCAGTTTTACAACATTTTCTTTTATATTCGTCATAAAAATCATCAAAGAACTCTCAATAATCTTTATTACTGGCGTTAACAGCAAATATTTCAACCAAATCATCATAAGTCCAGAAGGGATATATGCAAAGTACCTACATAGAATAGGCATTACGCATTCAACGGTTGGTAAAAGTCAACATTTTCCATTAAAAAGCCGAACTCGATTTTATTCCCCAAGCAACAAGTAGGTACTCCGAAAGGCACCTTATTTCGAGCAATCAGCAATTCAAAACTGGCTGGGGCGGACATTGGCTACCCTAGAACCGTTATTACGCATTCCAGATTATTTTCAAATGAAATCATTAGCATCTATTCATCGACGTTTTCGCTTTGCTTTAGAATACTTGATGACTACAAAAGAGGCAATGGAAGGAGAAATTGGATTGATTTCAATTTGTTTCTGTCGTTTAGTTGAGACTGGGGCGGGGGAGCCTGGGTTCCGTATCAGTGTGGTGGTACATTAAAATTCATTTTTGCCAAACGTCACATTATACTGTAATACCTGAGGGAGCCCGCGGGTGGTCCTTTTTCGTCCCAAATTATAAAATGTATAAAATACAATACGTAGTTGTGCGCGTCGCGTATAGGTAGGGTATATATAACATAGAATATTATTTACAACAATATAATAAACTTTAACTTGTGTACAGAGTTCTTTTGACGTAATTTATTTACTTGTCAGTCAAGTGTTAGAATGTCCATGGGCTGATGTGACTTACTAAGACGGTACAATTATGTTTATTTATGTGTTTGAAATTGAAATATAAGAGGCACTTTACTATATCTTTAATAAGTTACTTCTACAACAGGCACAAACATTTTTCGTTATTCCTTGATATGTTTTGGCCGGGTTAAATCAAGTATTTATTAAGCTGAAGCTCTATTAAAAATATTGTCCTGTCAAAATGAAGGATGTTTGTGCCAACCTTGGCTATAAAACCTTTCACATCCAGGAATCTCTAAGGGTTACTCGCACTCATTATATATTTCCTATTTGCCATTGAGCAATAATGTTTCTGAGTACTCCATAAATATTTAAACTGTAATGTAAACTAAGTGCCCATAAAATAGAAAAAATATGATTTTCCTTCAGTCGTGGCAGCACTGGAAGATCACTTAATTTTATTAAAAATCTGGCAGATTATAATTTTCGCCCAAATAGATGGCAATTAAAAGTTTTTCATTTCCCTCGCCTGCACGCTAAGAATTCATTAAGATTAGAACAAAAGCAAAAGAATACGGTTTTCGGACATTATTATTAGCTAAGATTGTAATGATCGCTGGGAAAGAAATTAATTCATTTTTAACTGTGTTGGAACTTTTACCTGATGTTTTATATGGGACTAAAGAAAACGGATTAGTAGTTAGATATTAAGGTCTCTGGATCTGGATCAATCAGAGATCCAGATCCAGAGCCCTTAATATTTAACTTTTCACTATTCATATATCAATTTTAATCTTTCATTGTGGTATGTATGTACTTACTATTCATCTATCAGTTTTAACTTTTCATCTATCACTTCTAACATTAAATAATCAGCTTTTTTAATTTTAAATAAAACGAAAAAAGGTGTTTATTATTATTATTATTTATTATCTATTTATTATTATTTAGTGTGGGTACAGAAATACTACCTTTATGTATAAATCGAATGAAAGGAAAGGAAACTTGTATAAAATGTCTACTAAAAATTTAAATAAAACAACTGTTAAAGTTTCATTTATATATTTTATTGTATTTTTTCACATTATACATAAGTATATTATTCAACTGTTTCTTTTTTATAATTTTTCCATACTGTTTTGTATTTTTATCATCAAGCTTTTTACAGAATTATATATTTCATCAAAGTACATATTATCGTTATCTACAACATATTGCATGCATACTCCCGCATTACATTCACAAAATACTCTACTTTGAATATTATCAATTTTGTCGACATCATATATTTCCACTCTAACTATTTTTGTTCCGTATTTAGGCCTCTTAATGTAGGAATAAATTGTTTCATTTTCCTTTTTCTTCTTTTGGTTTGCGACCGCCTCAACAGCATTATCTTGCTGCTGCATGTAGTTGCCTACGCGTTGTGCAAGAACACTTTGATTTTTTAATTGAAATGGAAAAATATCTTCGGAGTCCTGAAAAGTAAGTAAATTAAACATGTTAATATTGTAGAGAAAACTGTGTAGTATTATTAATTTCTTATTGATGAGTGGTTTTATTATTTATTTATAACTAACTGTATCCACACAACATTAATACTTCTTCTTATTATTTATTACAACTTTGTTAAAAACTAATAAGTTAAGACTAACAAGAAATAATAATTTTATTACTTGCCGACATTTTAGTAGAGTTTACACGGAGCGTTGTGAAGATTGAATGAAATTTCGATTTTTAATGCGTATTTATATTGTTTCCGTATCTTTGAATAATGTTAATAGAGTTTAAAATTGCATTTTTTCGTAACCTATTCAACGCTGTTACAAAAATGGTGCGGGTGAAATAGGATTCTCCCGACAGACGGACGCCGGAGCTGGCGCCCGAGCTGGCTATTTGCTGGCAGAGCACTTTTCGCTCTAGAGTCAAGCGCACAGGCGTGCTTAGACCGCGGGCTGCATCATCGCTTGATACGTCGAGCATCGATAGGCCTACCGATCGAGCCCCAAGTCTAAGCATCCCAGCCCCAGTCCATACTAATATAATAAATCTGTAAATAACTTGCGTTCGTCTGTTTGTGTCTGTCTGTTATGCTTTCACACTTAAATTGTTGAACCAATTTTGTTGAAATTTGTAAGATAAGGGAATATAATATGCTAAATAAATGCTAGATAATATAATAAATGCTAGATTTCTTTTAATTACAATGAGTACGAAAATAACCATGCTAGGTCACCTAAATAAAAATATTTTTAAAACCTAAAATATTTTAATTAATACAAGTATGAGCGTAATATGTCTAATCGAATTCCATACGGGTGAAGCCGCGGGCAGAAAACTAGTATGAACGATACAAGACTATCTCCTTATGATTATTTTTGTCGGCAAAGCATTTTCCATTTTGGGTAAGGTTGGACTTTGTACTTTTATCACGTGGATCTAATGATATTTAAGTCATACGAATGCACAGGAGCATCACTGTGCTTTCTGGAAGCGGAACACCAACAGTTAGGATCTCCAAAGTGGATACCAATTATTCTGGAAAAAAAATGTAAGTTATGTTTTCGTTTATAAATCAATATACTTATTTATTTGGTTATCAATGTTCGTTTTTCTTCGATTCAGTATTCATCAATTCAGTATTCATAACTTCAGTATTCATTTAGGTACATCAGTTTTAGTTTTAATCAATAATGCTCATGATCGTTGATCGATCATTTATATTCTGTTTAGTCTTACAGTACCTATTTATTGTTTTGTGCAGTTTTCTTTTTTAATTAAGTAAACTTTTCGCTCATGCTAATCAATCTGGTACAATCATTAAAACTGTAGGCCTTGTTATTATTGTTTTGTGTAAATAAATTAAATATACCTATATATATAACTATATATTTTTTACAGGTCGCACGAACGAGCAAATGCCGACTTATTCCCGTCCGACGATGAGGCTCCGCGTCCGCGAGTGGAAAAGAAGCACAAACGAAAACATTCACCGGAAGCGAGCACCTCGAGCGCGAGTCCTGCGCGCTCTCCGATTCCAAAGAAGAAGAAACCTGTGTTCAAGCCGATCGACCCCGTGAAGAAACCCTCTGCTCATGATCTCTTCGGGAGCGACAGCGAAGAAGAAGAAGTCATCGTTCCGGCAAGTTCTGGTAAAAAACCACCACCTCTCCTTTCATATATAACGCGTAGGCTCGCCAACGGACATTCCCGCCAGGTGTTTGATGAGAAACCCGGAACACATTACATCGACTTACGAATATATAAGTGCGATGAAATCGAAAAAGTACAGCCGATGAATCGTTGGCGGCACTCCATAATATGCGTGAAAAACCGCACCGATGAAAACTCGAACGCCTGGCAACATCTGGCCAATTTCATAGTGGCCACACGTAAAGAGTTCCGGGGCTGTCCCCCTACATTCATAAGCAATTATTATTAATTTTGCATAAAATATTGCTCAAAAGAAAATAAGGGCCATTCGTAATCCTACGAAAAGCAATGATGTTTTTTTTGATGTTAATAATTATGATAAAAATGTAATTAAGGTTTTTCAGACAATTCAATCACACTTATTAATTTTCTCGACTTAAAAAATAGAAACAAACTAAGCAGTAATCTAAAAAATTAACATAATTCGGATGTCCCTTATTTTCTTTTGAGCAGTTTATCATCGTTTAATAAAATGTATTTACTTCACTATTATTATTGTAATCTGGTTTTATTATGCTATGTAAAACTCTGTATGTAATATATACTCAACTAGATTAAATACATACTTGTTTACTCAATTAGATGTAAGGATTATATTCAATTGATAAATATAGGTGCCAACCCAATATAAAAAGAATAATAAAATATTATATAAATAAACATTAATTTGGCTTGTCTTTTTTTTTACAGTACAACCCACCGCCAGGCCAAGATCTGATTATAATTATTTATTGAATAATGATTTAATGAAATGTGAATACTGTCAAACTGAAATGTCTAAAAATAAATACCGATTTCACCTCAGAACTAACTTACATAAATCTAATTGCGCACTGAAATCAGAATTTGAAAATGTAAATATTATAGCTACAGCATTTAAGAATAGAATTTTGTCTTACAGGCTAAATCCATTAGAGGAGTACCTCATGCCAGAGGCTTTCTTAATGGACAGCCAAAAGGACATTATAAAATTAATTTCAGATTGTCTTGCGAAGCATAAGTGTATTAAACTGAATTTCGAACTGTTTGCTTATTTTATGAAGTCAACGTCAGATGAGCAACATCTCAAATCATTTATGACGAAATATGAAATAGTTTGCCAAAATACTGATATCGAAGAATTATTTATGAATGCTATTTATACATTTGAAAGAAAAATATCTGAACTTGAACATTGCGAATCTGGTTGGTCTTGTGTTTTAATGAGTCATTTAGAGATAAACATAAATAAATATTCTCCAATAAGAGGTGGTTCTTATATTGGTTTACCAAGTAAAATAAAGAATACTAAGAGTTGTATAAATATTAAAAACAATGATAACCATTGTTTTCTATGGAGCGTTGTTGCGGGTCTATTCCCTCAGAACAAAAACGTATGTAGAACTAGCTCATACCCATATTATACTACAGTGTTAAATACAGACGGTATGACGTTTCCGCCAACTTATAAAGATATTAAATTGTTCGAAAAGATTAATAAGGAAGTGAGTATAAATGTGTATGGATTAGATGATAAAGATAATGTAACTGGCCCTTTATATGTAACTTCATCGAGAAAAATAAATCATGTAAATTTGTTGTATATTGAGAAAAATGGAAGCGGTCACTACTGTTTAATAAAAGATTTATTACGTTTGGTTAAACGTCAAATAACTTTCAATAAAGGTAAATTATTTTTATGCGAATTATGTTTACAATTTTTCACGAGTGAGATTAAATACCGTTCACATATGTGCAATCAAATATTAACAGTCCTTCCAGAAAAAAACACAACTTTGCGTTTTAAAAACTATGAAAGAAAACAAAAAATTAATTTTGTTATATACGCTGACTTTGAAAGCCTTCTTTTGAACCATGATGTATGTAAAACTAAAAATACAAGAGTTTATAAACTACACAAGCCTTCTTGTTTTGGTTATTACATTTGTTGTTCGCATGATTCTAATTTGAACAAGTATGTTTCATATAGAGGATCAGATTGTGTAAAAGTGTTTATCGAATATTTACTAAGAGATATAGAAAATATTTATCATGAATTAAGTTTGAAAAAGCCTATGGCCCCTTTATCACGGATGGAAGAAGAAAACTATAAAAGCGCTTCTAAATGTCACATCTGTGGCCATTTCCTTTTTGACGATAAAGTTAAAGACCACGATCACATTACATCACAATACAGAGGTGCCGCGCATTCGCGTTGTAATCTGATATATAAAGTTTGTCAATTTGTGCCTGTTATTTTCCACAATTTAGCCGGTTACGATTGTCATCTATTCATTCGTGAATTAGCAAATTATGAGGGTTGTTTTAAAATTATACCTCAATCAAAAGAAAAATATATATCTGTTACCAAAATTATCAAAACAAAAGAAAGCTCATATCCCATACAAATCAAATTTATTGATTCTTTTCAATTTTTAAGCTCAAGTTTAAATGATTTATCTAGAAATTTAAATGAAACAGATTTTGTTTCTCTTGCAAAAGAGTTTCACGATAAAGAACAGATCAAATTATTGTGCCGCAAGGGTATTTACCCATATGAGTATATGGATAACTTTTCTAAATTTGAGGATGATGTTCTTCCTCCTAAGAAATCATTTTACAATAGCATTAAAGAGGAACATATAACTGACGAAGACTATGAACATGCACATAATGTATGGCATAAGTTTAATATTCAATCTCTAGGTGAATATACTGATTTATATTTGAAAACAGATGTCTTACTACTTTGTGATATATTTGAAAATTTTAGAAACACTTGCTTACGGCATTATAAACTTGACCCTGCTTATTATATTACTGCGCCAAGCTTGAGTTGGGATGCCATGTTGCTCTATACAGGTGTTCAACTAGAGCTTATAAGTGATTTAGAGATATATGAGATGATAGAAAAAGGAATACGTGGTGGTTTATCGCAATGTTCTCTCCGTAATGCTAAAGCAAATAATAAATATTTATCAGATTTTGATAGCTCTCAACCATCAACTTACTTGATATATCTTGACTGCAACAATCTTTACGGTTATGCAATGACAAAAAAATTACCGATATCAAATTTTCGCTTTTTAACCTCCCAAGAAATTGATGCATTAGACATTGTTAACGTACCTGATGATTCACATGTTGGATACATTCTAGAGGTTGATTTAGCTTACCCGAACCGTCTACATAATGCACATCGTGATTTACCTTTCGCACCAGAAAAATTTATTCCTCCCGGAGGAAAGGCTCCTAAATTAATCGCTAATTTATATGATAAATTTAAATACGTAATTCATTACGTTCATTTAAAGGAATGTATAAAAAACGGGTTACTTTTGAAAAAAATTCATCGCGTCATAACATTTACACAAGAAAACTACTTACAAAAATACATAGATTTAAATACTCGCTTACGTCAAGCTTCATCTTCAAATTTTGAAAAAGATTTCTTCAAACTATTAAACAATGCTATTTTTGGGAAAACTATAGAAAACAGACGCAAACAAGTAAATGTCAAATTAGTAACAAATTGGCGTGATAATCAAAATGTGACAAATAAAAAAATTGGTGCAGAGAAACTAATTGCTAAACCTAACCTAAAAAATATTACAGTGTTTTCAGAAAATTTCGCAGCCATACATTTGACTCCTGAAAAATTAATTCTTGACCGACCAATATATATCGGGTTTACAGTTTTAGAATATGCAAAACATCATTTATATCAATTTCATTACGACTTTATTAAAAAAAATATCAAAACAAAGCAAGACTATGTTACACTGACACTGATAGTCTTTTATATTTCGTAAAAACTAGAGATTTTTATAATAATATGAGAGAAGAAATAGCAAAATTCGATACTAGTAATTTTGAAGTTAATAACTGCTACCAAATACCTAGAATTAACCCAAAAATTCCAGGACTATTCAAAGATGAATTAGGAGGTGAAGTTATCAGTGAATTCACAGGATTAAGATCCAAGTTGTATTGTATAAATACTTTGAGAAGGGAAATTAAAAAGGCTAAAGGTGTAACGAAATCAGTAAAGAATAGACTACATAAGAGTAATTACAAAAAAGCGCTTTTATCTGATAAAAGTTTCAAATGTAAAATGAATGTTATAAGATCTATAAAACATGTATTGTACTCTCAAGAATTAGATAAAGTAGTAATAAATCGAAACGATGACAAGGTGCAAGTTCTACCCAATCAAATAGAGACCATACCTTGGGGTCATTGTAGTACTATATTTTAAGTTCATTCAATTAAAAATATATAAAAATTACAGAAATGTAAACAAATTGTTTAAGTTAAGAAGATGATTTTATATTTTTAATACAGATTATGATTATAATTATAAATAAATGTAATATATTTTTTATAGTTGGAAATAAATTTAATATAAATATAATGCGTATTATCTTTATAATACAATAAACATGTTTACGGACTACCTTTTGTTTTCATTTATAATCTCACGTTGACCTTATGCAAAACGCAGACCATCGTCAGGCTTTGAATCGAGAACACAATGAAATTTGTGAAGCAGTCGTTAGATCTTGAAGTTCACAATATTAAAGTCAACAAAAAATCTTGCAAAATAAAACATAGTATTCTTTTACCTAGCACAATCCGGTGTATCATCTGTGGTCCTTCAAACTGTGGCAAAACTAATGTTATGTTAAATCTTTTATTTCATGAAAATGGTCTTAAATTCAAGCATGTTTACTTGTACTCGAAGACAGCCTTTCAACCAAAGTACCGTTTTTTGAACGAAGTAATGAAGAAAATTCCCGAAGCTCGATATTTTATTTTCGATGATAATAAAGAAGTGATTCATCCTAATGACGCTTTAAAAAATTCAATCATGATATTTGATGACGTTGCATGCGAAAATCAAGTAAATATACGCAATTACTTTGCCATGGGGCGGCATAAAGGAATAGATTGTTTCTATTTATCACAAACTTATTCGTAAATACCTAAACAATTAGTGCGTGATAACGTGAATTTCCTAATAATATTTAAACAAGATGACATTAATTTAAAACATATTTACAACGAACATGTCAATACAGATATGGAGTGGTTAAAATTTAAGAAACTGTGTTCTTCCATATGGCAAGATCGTTTTAGTTTTTTAGTTATAAATAAAGACTGCAGTCTTGACAAAGGACGATATAGAAAAGGTTTTGATACATTCATTATTTTATAGAAATTCAATATAAACTGCATTCTATTTCAAATTTGTCATTTGTGTTTATGTTTCTGTAAATAACACTTGCACATCATACCCTTATCTCAGATGGATACCGACATTAAAGAACAATTGTTAAAGTCAGTACATAACATAAAAAATAAATTAAAAATAATTCGTAATGAAGAAGATGCTTCTAACCTTAGGTATAAAAAAGTATTCAAACCTATAACTGAACCTTTAGAAACTCTTATTAAAGTGAAAGAAAATGATATTCCAACTTTAAGAGTAAAAAATGATGAAAATTTAAATTCTTCTTTCGGATGTGACGAGATTAAAGAAGCGATCATCCCAGATTACAATACAGGTTCAGAATACTACAGTGAAGATGACAAAAGTTTGATAAGAAGTAAGAACGACACATTAATGTCACTTGATAAAGAAGACATTTTGGATATTTATGATAATATAAATTTGGAATACGTAGTGAAAACAAAAAATTGATGATTGGAAACTCTGGGGTTAAGATTTCTTTGTCAAATAGTTCTACAAACACAGACAAGGTGTACATAATAAGCATAAATAATAAGCATTATGAATTAACCCCTGGCTTACAAGAGCTCTTGATTCGAAATAAACCTAATCTTAACTTAGTATCCGAAATGGATAAAATAGTTTACAAAGATATACTGTCTATAACAAATGTACACAAAATAGGTTTCAATCCTAATGGAAAAATAAAAGGTGATAAGGGATTGAAATACCGTCAAATTACAAAACCTCTATTTAATCAGATAAATGAGCAAGGAGGTGAATCATCCCAACCTAAGATTGGAGGTTACATACCGATGGTCAAGAAATATAAAACAAACACTGATTACGTTTATTGGGATGACCCAAATGAATTAGTTGAAAGGTTAAAATTATTAATTGCATCACAAAGTGCTGGCAATACTAACCATGACAATGAAATTATATCAATTATTGAAGAATTAAAAGAAGCCGGTATTATAAAAGACTGAAATCTTAATATACATTTCATTAGCAATATATTCATGAACATGAATACTCATAAAGATAAACCTCATATCCATGTTAATAAAAATAATAAAAGTGATTATGTTAAATTAACATCAAAAAACACTACATGTGGAAATATTCATAATGAGAATTGTACCAAAATAACTGATAAATGTATTTATGAGAAGCTAAAAACTATTGATAAACATTTAGCAAATTTAAGTGAGCGCATAAAAAATCTCGAAAGATCAATATTTTTAAGTGAAATTGTAGGGAAATTGAAGAAACATTATGAGCAAACTAGACGTAATAAGTGAAATTCACAAAAATGTACGAAAAAATTTCCCCCGTAGAAAAGTATTACTCAAAGATGTTGATGACCTTTGGCAAGCTGATTTAATTGATATGCAGAAAATGTCAAAAGCAAATTGCGGGTATAAATACATATTAGTTATTATAGATTGTTTTTCAAAGTATGCATGGGCTGTTCCACTTAAACAAAAAACTAAAGAGCTTGTGTCAAAGGCTTTTAAAACTGTATTACTTGAAGCCGCAGAAATATACCGCCACATTCAAGTTCTTTGTTCAATATTGAGGGGTATATAATGCACACACAACTCAGATTAAATAGAAAGGGAGGGGGAATAATTATATATGTACACAAAAAACATAGATTTAAAACAAATAAAACAACTACATATCACTTTGAATGCTTGACGGGGACATTAACTACCTTATCTCATCAGAAAATAACTGTGTGTGCAATATATAGACCACCAAACACTAACAAACACTTATTCATTAACGAATTAGATTGTATTCTAACTTCTCTTCCTTCAAATGATCTGATTGTCTTGGGAGACATGAATATTGATCTTAAATTAAACACTAGATGTAAAGAGGCATACTCAAATATCATGAGTGAGCACGGACTTGTATGTGGTATCACGGATTACACTCGAATAGAGGCAAACAATAAATTTATCAGTAAAAGTTGTATAGACCATATATTTATCAGATCCCAGATACAAGACGTGTTCACAGCCGCGCTCTGCACCATACTGGCGGATCACCGAATGACGGTTGCAACGCTGTGCAACAATAAGCCTATACAGGTTGCTCCGAAAATGATTACCAAATTTAACAATAAAATTTTAAACGACAATCTGCAACGTATAAATTTTGACGCAATAAACTATATGAATAGCCCTAATAAAATATATAATTATATAAAAGAAAAATTTAAAGAGTGTTATATAAAAGCCCAGTACAATATATCGAAAAACAACTCGAAGAGAGATGAGGGAAAATGGATCAATAAAAATATAAATAACATGTGTGAAAAAAGGGACAAATTATTTAGGAAATGGAAAAAAGACATAAATAATATGGTATTAAAATGTGAATATAATAAACAAAGAAATAAAACAATTAAATTAATAGAGTATTCAAAAAACAAATATTACAGAAATGAAATTTATAACAATAAAAATAATCCTAAAAAGATTTGGTACATATTAAATAAAATAACAGGTAAAATAAAAACCTCAATAGATGAACTAGTATTAAACGCCTTTAACAACGGCGATGAAAAAGTTATAGCTACAAATTTTGGACAGGCCTTTAAAAATAATGTAAAAAATATAATTCCCACTTGTAAAACCACGTTATTGGATGACAAAAGTTATAGAAAACCTCTAGATAAATCTCTTTATTACAAAAATGCTACTGCAACGGATATTAAAAAAATTATACGGAAATTAAATACACAAAAAGCAGGAGGCATGGACGGAATCCGTGCAATTGATATAAAAGCGTTATCAAACAAAATCTGCGGTGTGCTAGCGAGATTTCTCAACCTATGCATATCTTGCGGAAGTTATCCTGAGGAGTTAAAAACAGGAATAGTTCGGCCCATTCATAAAGGAGGTCAACACAACGATATGG
Organism: Thymelicus lineola; assembly: GCA_963932265.1. Classification (NCBI taxonomy): domain Eukaryota; kingdom Metazoa; phylum Arthropoda; class Insecta; order Lepidoptera; family Hesperiidae; genus Thymelicus; species Thymelicus lineola. The sequence continues at coordinate 15,851,645 of OZ010697.1, forward strand.
CAAACTACCGTCCAATCACAATTCTTCCAGTAATTGATAAAATTTGTGAAAAGTACATTAGTAATCAAGTACACAACTTCTACAAAACACACAATGTTCTATCTTTAAATCAGCATGCCTTCCAGACAGGTAAAAGTACAACCTTACTTCTTTCAAAATTTACAGATGACATAAACTCCTTCCTTAACAATAAGAAACACGTTTTACTTATATTTATTGACTATAGTAAAGCCTTTGATACATTGAGACATGAAACACTATTATCGAAACTAGAAGACACGGGGATTCGAGGTCCTCTGCTTAACTGGTGTAAAAATTACTTAGATGGCAGATCTTTTAAGGTCAAAATTGGTAAAGCTGTAAGTGACCCTTTTGCAGTAACAGAAGGCACAGCGCAAGGCTCAGTTTTGGGGCCTTTGCACTATTTAGCATATGTAAATGACATGAACAATATTACCCAACATTGTAAAACATATCAGTTTGCTGATGACACCTGTATAGTTGTAGCAAATAAAGATATTAATTTGGCACAAAAATTGCTTCAGGAAGATTTTGATAGACTATGTAAATGGTCTCATGATGCAGGATTAGTTTTAAATGCTGAAAAAACAAAACTTCTACATATACACTCTTGCCATAATAAAATAAATTCTGAATTATTAATAAAAGCACACTCTCACAACTGCCTACACAGGAGAAAACTCAACAACCTAAATTGTAAATGTCCAAAACTGGAACAAGTATCACAGCACAAGTATCTTGGGGTAATTATAGACAAGCACTTTAATTGGGATGGTCATGTTAATTACGTCTGTAACAAACTACGTGCCATACTAGCTAAATTTCATGCACTAAAAAATAAGGTACCATATAAAACAAGAATTACTACATATAAAGCCCTTGCTGAAAGTATAATCGTTTATGGACTTACAAGCTATGGAAGAACATTTAAAACCTATTTAGACAAAATTTATAATCTACAAAAAAGAATCTTAAAGTCTATAGTACCTAATAAATATAAAAGTTTATTTATCGAAAATAATTCCCTATTTAATTACTGTAAAGTTCTGCAAATACACGATCTGGTTAAATACAATATGTTAAAAGAGCAATATTTCCGAAAAGAAATATTGCATGAAACAACACATAAAATCATTACACGCAAAGTAACAAACAAGATTTTATTAAAGCCAAAATATAACAACTACTACGGAAAGAGACTATCAGAATATATAATACCGGACCTAATAAACAATCTTCCCTTACATATAAAAAATAAAATCACAAAAACGAATATAAACGCTACGCTGTTGGAACACTTTTTGTCAAAATATAAATAAAAAGTAATAAATATATAATGTCATAAATAAAAACCCTAGTAAAGTTTTGAATATTTCACATGTACAATGTACACAGATGGATCGTTAACAGTTTTACAATATTGATTTTAAACAGTAAATAATAATAATAATAATATTATTTACTTAAAATATATTAATAGTAATTAAAATATATTTACTTAAAATAATAATAACATTATTATTTACTTTAAATTAAAACATAAATAATTTATATATTTTTTTTTAAATAAAAAACATGCAAAAATTAGTCGATAGGGGAGCAGCCTGTATAAAGACCGAGCGATCTTTATCAAGCGATGCGTCACGAGTGATACCGTCACTACAGAGTCCGGACATCAGTGGAGCGCGGGCTGCGCCGACTACCGGCGATGTACCGTACATCTTGTTACGACCGAACTACCGACTGCGCTGCGTCGCAAATGAAAATATTGTGATCACTTATCTACACTCTGAGACAAACTTAATTCATTAGTTTTTAAGAGTGTTGGATAGACTAAATTGTAAGAAATATATGTATGTTGAAATTAAATAAATAAAAAAAAAAAAAAAAAAAAAAAAAGGAAGGGTTCCGAAAAACTTACAGACAGATTTAGGAAAAGAATTTTATAATAACATGTTTAAAGAAATTATAAAAACTTTTAAAATTAACCATTACTCTACATATTCCACAAAAAAGGCTTCAATTGTGGAAAGATTCATAAAAACATTAAAAAATAAACTTTATAAAGAGTTTCATTTGAAAGGTAATTATAAGTGGATAGATGGCACGCTTGAGAATAAAGTTTTTGAGTACAATCATACTTTTCACAATACCGTGAAACAAACACCGGTATCAATAAATCAAGATAACAAGGAAATCGTTCTGCAACGATATATTAAAAGATATAAATGTAAGAAAAAAATTAAGAATGTAAAATTACAACTAGGTGATTATGTAAGAATCAGTAAATATAAAGGATGTTTTGAAAAAGGTTTTACCCCAAATTGGTCTACAGAGATACTTAAGATTGTAAAAGTACAAAATACTGACCCTATCACGTATCTATTAGAGGATGCCAGAAAACGTCCAATATTAGGAGCATTTTATAGCCAAGAACTTCAAAAAACGAAGCATCCGGATATTTATCTAGTTGAAAAAATTATCAAAAGAAAGGGTAACAAGGTTTATGTAAAATGGTTAGGGCTATCGAATACAGAAAACAGCTGGATAAACAAATTATATTATGTTGTATAATTTATATAGTTCACTTATGGTATGCATATAAAGAGGTACTTAATGTTTTTTAGTCAGTAAGATTAGATTGTTACTAAAGTAAACAGTTTCGTTGGAATTTATCACGTACTAAAAAATGTCAAAAGAAAAAAAAACTAATAATAATAAAACCCATGAAAACCATACCTTACCTTCAAAAAAACGTAAGTCTGGAGCTGGTTTTAAGAAAACCTTTAAACACATTGTTGCACACACAAAAAAGCATCTCAAAAATCTGAAACCCAAATGTAAGAAGGCGGTCGTGGAGCTAGCAATGGCAGCTGCAAAGGAAATGTCTTCGAATCTACCAATAGAGGTGCCAAGAATTATACCAGTACCGAAAACTGGAGGATTTCTTCCTTTAATACCCATATTTGCAGGCTTATCTGCTGCTGGCAGCTTAGCTGGTGGAGTTGCTGGTATCACAAAAACAATTAATGAATATAAAGCGGCTAAGAAGCGACTAGCAGAGTTAGAGAGACATAATGAGAAAATGGAATCATTATGTATCGGAAGAGGATTACATCTCAAACCTTATAAAGGTGGATTAGGAATATACGTTACGAAGAAAAAAAACTAAATAATCGGCTACCCAAAAGACCTTTGACAAATATAGACTTAATAAGATTCTCGAAAAACATTCCTTTTTTTCGAGGTGTATTTATGAGAGATGAATTACCATACCAGCCATTACCAATAGAATGCGGTATTATTAACTTAGATTCATCTAAAAACTCAGGTACTCATTGGGTAGCCTATGGGAAAATATATGATTATATTCAATACTTTGACAGTTATGGTAATTTGAAACCACCAAAAGAATTCATCAATTATATGGGGTCAAATATATATTTTAATAATGAAAATCTTCAAAAAAATAATTTATACAACTGTGGACATTTGTGTTTAAAATTTCTCAAATCATTTTGGTTAAGAAAACAAATTTAATATTTATACAGAATAATATTGCACTCCTAATCATTCTAATCCTTGCATTCATGGTAAACGTAAGTACACAATATTTTATTCAGGGACAAATATTTAAATAAAAAAAATATGATTATCTTCAATAAAAACCCGAGTGATAAAAAAAAACTGAGTACTTTACTCTCAAAAGCGAAGGTGGGAAGACGGGTGAACAATAGTAAGAATTTTAATAAAAAAATTACTAAAAATAATAAAGAATTTCTTCGTGCTCTTGGATTTAAAATTTAAAATGCTGCAAATCACAGAATTACCACAGCATGATAATTCCATTGAAAGTTACGAAATACATACGTACAATCCCTATAATAATAGCTTTAAAGAGAACGATGAAATCAGAATACCAATTCACCAACAAGACATATACTTGCTGCCATCAGCAAGCTCTATTTACATTGAAGGATATGCCAGTGTGTTTACAAAAGATACGACTGGAACAATTATAAGAAAAGATGTGCAATTTATCAACAATCCATTTTCATTTTTATTTCAAGATATAAGATATGAATTAAATGGTGTTGAAATAGACCACATTAAAAACGCGGGAATCACAACTACAATAAAGTCGTATATATCTTTGAATGATGGAGAAAGTAAAGCTAGTGCAACATGGGGGTGGAATGTAAACGGCACTAAACAAAAAAGTGGAAGTTTTAGTGCCATTATTCCATTAAATAAAATATTAGGCTTTGCGGAAGATTACAATAAAATAATTGTTAATTGTAGACATGAACTAATATTACAGCAGATCCATCATGAACTGTATAACTATGGAGAAAAATGATAATTTTGAATTAGATATACAAAAAGTACAATGGCGTGTACCACATGTGCGAGTGGGTGACCGCAATAGATTATCACTTCTTAAATTATTAGAAAAAGATCGACCACTACAATTGTCATTTAGAAACTGGGACTTGTATGAGTACCCAGTATTACCTAAAACAACTAAACATTCCTGGTCTATTAAAACAGCTTCTCAATTAGAGAAACCAAGGTTTGTTATACTCGGTCTGCAGACCAATAGAAAAAATAATGCCACTAATAGCTCTTCTATATTCGACCATTGTAAAGTAACAAACGTTAAATTGTTTTTGAATTCTCAATATTATCCGTATGACTCGCTAAATTTAAAATTTGACGAAGGCAAATACAGTATATTATATGAAATGTATTCATCTTTTCGTCAGTCCTATTACAACCTTCCTGTGGACCCGCTGCTTGATCTGTCCACATTCAAAGAAAAAGCTCCGCTGTTTGTTATTGACTGTTCACGACAAAATGATTCACTAAAAACCGGGCCAGTTGATGTTCGGTTGGAAATTGAGTGTTCAAAAGATATACCAGATAACACAACAGCCTACTGTTTGATCATAAACGAGCGTCTATTTGAGTACAAGCCGTTAAGTAACATTGTGCGAAAATTATCATGAATGTTATTGTCGATGTCCAAGGATTTAAAAATGAAAACAACGAGTTTATACCCAAAGAAATAGCAATTCAAAATGCAGGACAAATCTTTACACTCTTGATAAAACCTCCATACCCGTTTTATGATTTGACTAAAAAAGAACGTTTACTAGTAGCTTGGATTGAAAAAAATAGAGGAATATTATGGAATGAGGGATATGTCCCTTATTTAAATTACAAGTTCATTATCAGTGATTATTTTAATAACAAATATATTTTTACTAAAGGTGTTGAAATGGTGGTTTGGCTAAAAAAAATATTACAAACTGATAATGTGTACAACTTAGAAGATAAAAATTGTCCGAGTTTAAGTGTATTGTATGATAATTATAAATTATCTTCAGATATTTTAAGATGTATTTATCATAACAAAATATGTGCATTAAAAAATGTATCTTGTCTTTATAAGTGGTGTTTAGAAAATAATATACTTGTATGAATATACTGTATTTTTTAAGATTTCCTTGTATTGTTTCTTCAATAAATAATAATAATAAACATATTTTTCGTTTTATTTAAAATTTGAAAGCTGATAAATTTAATGTTAGAACTGATAGATGAATAGTAAGGACATACATACCACAATGAAAGATTAAAATTGATAGATGAATAGTGAAAAGTTAAATATTAAGGGCTCTGGATCTGGATCTCTGATTGATCCAGATCCAGAGACCTTAATATCTAACTACTCGGATTCCAGTGCCGAAGAGAGTTGGCTTGCGGAAAACGATTTAAATCTAGAAACGGGATAACTAAATATGGTAAGGTAAAGGTTAAGGTAAAAGTTCCAATTTGCTAGACTTATACATTTACATTTTAATAATATTATACTTTGATCAAAGATTAAATAAATTAAAGGATACAAAGAAAACTATTTTACAACTGATTATGTTGGTAAAAGTGGCTGTACCTGTAGCGGCTATGACCAATTACGGTCACCAGTCGGCACGCATGTGTAAAATATGAAAAAGATTTTCTATGGCCAACATCTAAATCAAGTAAATTTTTATAACATACAACTATTACAGAAGCTTCTGTGAAATTGAAACCAATCAAAGGAAAACAATACGTCTTTATAATTTGCTCTTAGGGTTTGAGATTCAACAGATTGTAATTCTCATAATGCGCGTTTGTATACTGTTGATACAGGGTGTCGACTAAAGTAAAAAAAAATGAGAGGTGTCAAGGGACACCCAGATGGAACGAAGTTCCTTTCGATTTAAGTATTGTTTTGTTGTACAGCGCCATCTCTATAAAACGCTTTGAATCACTTCAAAAAAAGTGTCGTCATTCGTAAGAATCAAAAAGTGTCGTAATTTTCCGTCTAGCCCCCTTTCACAACGCGCGATAAGGAACTTCGTTCCAATAATGATGGTGATGTTCTTACATGAAAGCTCTTCTACTAATTCTACTCTGCTACTCTGCTACTCTTCTAATTCTACTGTGAGGTATGTGTCCAGCAGTTAACTTTAAAAGGCTGTTAGTTAGATATCCTTATTGATGTTACATTTTGGTTGGAGTAATGTACCAGTACTTATATCTGTGTAGAACAATTATAGCGGACGCACTCAAAGGGCTCAAGCGGAGACTTGGCAGCGGCTGTCGAGGCACACAAAGGGGCTTAGAGCCGCAGTATGCTATGATAATGTCGGTTTCGTATGTGCGGATACAGTATCAAGTGTAATGGGACGTGAACACTATTGCCACCATCGTTTTACCTCCCGCGCCACTGAGTATGATGCTAAACCATGAAAACATGGAAGTATGAAGGTCTGGGGTGATAGAGAGAGAAATATATCTACGTGACTTGGGGAAAGTATGTGGTTCGTACAGTCCGTTGCTATTGGGTCTTTAAGAATACCTCTGTAGTTTCATCCCCCAGTTCCATGCACGGTAGGGATTTGATGACGGAAAGTATTCTGGCATCGAGATTGAGTAGCCATTACGTGTTTTGTTTATACTGCCAAAGAGCCAACAATTAGTGTGTCTAAGTTCGGTCCCTGTCTGTCCCAGGCGTATTGTGCGGCGAAAAACTGCATTGTTTTGTTCCTGAATTTCGACAATTTTCCGCTGCGGTACTTCACCGCAGCAACGAAAACCTTTTCTCCGTGGGCTTTGATTACTAATGCCGCGCGTTTTGTCGACATAAAGTATTTCCATGGCACTCGGCATGCAGAATTTTAACATAAATCAATTTTCTTGTAGCATCATGCAGACGAAAATTATTTTATATAAATAATTCCCCTCTCTGAACAATAAATACCAATATTGGACACAAAGAAGTCAGAGGATACCTTTCAATTCTCGGTCTCCGATAAAACTGCAGTTCTGAGTTATTTATTATCAAGCAAATGGACACTTAGCTGTAGTGATACGGCTTGCGTCCATCGTCAGTTATCATAACATCGATACCGAAGTAAGTATCAACATCTATTAAAGCCCTGCACGTAAGACACACATCCATTTCGTAATCGTAAAAGTTCACTTAAAAAGTTTTAAGATAGAAAAGCATTCAATATTATTGAAGTACCTACGTATATACTTTAAATCTTTCCAAAACACTCTCCTTCATGCTCTATACAAAGTTCCATTCCCTAAACTAAGTCTTCAGCGACGTTATTTATACGGACAAAAAAGTTTGATTTTAAAGTTTTCCATAGACTTCTGACTGGTTTCAAATCCGAGTTGGATATCCAGAGGTACGGACGGACCACGTATTATGTAAATATTCAAAAGGTTCAATTTAAGCCCCAATCCCGCCCCTGGTCGAGAGCAAGTCGATAAATCAATCTGTGGGTCATTCCCTGCTTGTACCGAAGGCTGTTCAGTGTTTCAATGTTTGAAAACATAAAGATAATAAATACGAGTAAGTAGATGTTCAATTACTGCTCTAGGATATTCTTCGTCGCGGGTGGCATGGCTGCATAGCAAACACAATTAGCACATAACAAACATGACCCAAAAGCAAACATTATTTTATCTGTTGAAAGTCTACACCAGCCGGGATTCAAACCCAGAACCTTTCTTTTTGAAGGCAAGTTAGACGACCTAGGAAGTTTAATACGATACATTTATTGATCTACGTCCAGCAGTAGACTTGAAGTGGCTGATGGAATATTATGGTTATACATCAGCAATTCAGAAAAATTAGTGATTCGTTGCCGACCAAAAAAAAATAAGAGAATGAAAAAAGAAAGAACTGGCTCCTTAGCCACTAACCGGAACACAACGAGTCGCTTGGCAGCTGACTCTTGAGTGTTAGATATTCAAGTTTGATGGTTAAAGTCATCAGAGTCTTTATCGGAAAAGTTGGGCAAACTTTAAAGATAAATGTGGTAAAAACGCATAAAATCTAGGTATAAAAGTATAGTAGTTCAATATAGGATTCTAAAATATAATTTGATGAGATTAAGCCGTGAGTGCCCAGCCATACGAGGGGTACTGAGAGCTCGGGGTATCTCCGGAGCTATAATCCGATGAATCAATTGCAGTCGCTCGGCTGTTTGTTCCGAAGCGACATCATATCGTATTGTTTGTTGACTGCACTGTTTGTTTGTTGTCAATGCTTCCATTTTTAAAGCATTAGTTTTATTTTTGTTGGATGTTACGACATTTTAGGTCCATTTGTATACAAATCATCTTTGTTACTATTGGTGTTTAGATGAGTATTTGTGATTGTTACAAAAATAATGGAGTGTTACACCGCTGATTAAATAAATAAACATAAAAAAATATTAGTTGTGTGAATGGGAACACTTAATTTTGCCGTACCTCTAGTTGTGCGTACATAGTTGGTCCGTTAGGAAACCGCGATTTTAACCGCCCTCAAAAAGGAAGGATTCGTAATTATCCACTAAACCAGGATCTGCTTGCTAGATGATTATTCTCTAAGCTTCTGCAATTATAAGGATATCCGTGCCCTGTAATGGGCAATAATAAATTCAGAACATGACATATTATGAAACATTTTGAGCAAATAAATATTTTTTGGTAAAATTACATTCAGGTTGAACCTGGCTACAAAACCAAACGTCTTCTAAATGAATGGCGAACGCCATTGAGTCTCCCTTTGTTCCGTATCATATACTAGTCTAGCAGAGAAGATCGACTCATGGATTAAGTTATTTATTATACAATTCTTCACGATATTCACCTTTCTAATACGCACATAACTTATTAGATGGAAGAGAAACTACTCTGCTGTCTTTCCACTCCTTCGTAACTCGCTTTCATAGACAATACACGAAATCACTGCAACGGTTGCCAATCCTATCATACACTAGGTTCCTTTCTAGTAGTAATTCTAGTGTGGAGTAGATCACAGTTGTTATAGTGTAGCCATGGTGCAGTGATGCAGCTGCAATGTCCTATGTTAATGCCAGTCTAAGGTGATTCCGGCATAATAGGACACAAGACAGCCGCCCGGAGTCGAGGTCGGAGAGACCTCGGGTCAGGATACATTGGTTGCTTGGCTTATTCATTTATTTTATTCGTGTACAAGTTATAAGAATACGTCCTTTATTGTATCCGATATTAAGTGACGTATTTGCGCAAGGAAATTAGGCAGCTTTTATCAATATGAAGTCAAAATTTAGGTTAAAGATTATAGTTTGAATTGTAAGTATTTGTTTTTGTTAAGCGAAGAAATAATTATTGTATCATATGTGTATATCGGTTGATCATATTCGCTTCGAAGGTGTCAGCAGAAATAGTAACAGAGCCAAAGCAATAAAGTTTGTCAAAGATTTATCAATCGTATAGTGCATCTTGTAACAGACGGCTTATATAATACAATTTACTGGTTGTTAAGAATACCAGGTAAATAACAGGTATTTACCAGGTATATACCAGGTATATACCAGGGAAATACGAATTACATGACTCATAAAAACCGTTACTTTCCTGCATCGGTAAAACGGTACCCAACCGGTATTTAACGCCAGTGTGATCTGAGACGAGTTGTAAGGATGCACTCCGGCTTGTCGCAGATAAATGCTAGTTTTAGCCGGCGGTTCTCTCCGCTGAGGAGGTAGTTTGTTCCCGACAAACACTAAGCTGTTTTAAGTAAGAGTTAAGACGCGTCAGATGATGCAGCTTTAGATTTTATGCCGAAACTCCTACATAATAAGGGAAGTTTCTTGGCTTTATTTTACGATGTTTAGAATCAGGTACAAGTGAAAATGTTTAAATTATTACAATTTAAGACTGAATAATATTTTATAATCTGTTTAGGCTGTTAGTTCAAATATGCAAAGTGTTCAGTATCATATTATTATTGTACTATCTGATGATTTTCATAGCTTTTGCAAACTGTATTTGTATTGTTTTCGTAGTAAATTCATCATATAAGCTATTATTTCGACGACGTAAATAGTGCTCTTACGCATGTGTCGCGTTGGTTCACTATTAATAACTTACTTTTAAATGCAAAAAAAACTAAATGTATAGAGTTTGTGCTACCTAATGTTAAAAAAGTCAGCAAATCTCTTAAATTAAATAATGAAACATTGCATATGGATGAATCAACGGTCTTTTTAGGGGTGACCTTAGATAGTAAACTTCAATGGGGCCCACATATAACAAATCTCGCGACAAAACTTGGTAGGGCTGCTTATGCTGTTAGGAGAATAAGGCAGTATACTGACGTCGAAACAGCTAGGATAGTTTATTTTGCTTATTTCCACAGTGTTATGTCATATGCCATCTTGCTGTGGGCAAAGCAGCCAATATAGAACAAATTTTCATTCTCCAAAAAAGGGCTGTTAGGGCTATCTATAAACTTAAGTCTCGGGAATCTTTGCGTGAAAAGTTCAAGGTAATAGGTATACTTACAGTAGCTTCCCAGTATATCTTCAATAATGTAGTTTTTATAAGGAAGAATATAAACGCATATAAACAAAATTTTGATATTAATAATCGCCAAACAAAAAGAATGTATCAATTAGTTACGCCTTCGTTCCGCCTAAGTAAAGTGCAACGATCTTTCATAGGGCTTGGTGTACATTTCTATAATAAAATCCCAAAAATAATACGTGACTTGCCAATAGAATCTTTCAAAAAACGTGTAAAAACACAATTGTTAGGCAAGGGATATTATAGTGTAAACGAGTATTTAAATGACAAAGACGCATGGAAATGATTAGCTCTGCAACCAGTTCCACTCAGAATAGTAAACTTTTGTATGATAATATCTTTTTTGTAATATTTTTTTTAAAAGATGTGCTGAGGAGTTTCTTTAGGCTTTTCTTCTCCTCCATGACAAAGCACCTTCCGAAAAGCCAAAAAATGACGTGCATAAGTGTATCAATGATACCTATATGAATAAAATATTTTGACTTTGACTTTGACTTTGACTTTATTTCTGAAAAATTTTCAGTTATCCCACTCCAACCGTTTAGCCAGCAGGGGGATGGACACTTGACTGTAACTAAAATTAGCACTTTAAAGCCAAATATTTCACCAACGGACCCCTAATTCCAAAAATGGTCCAAGAAGACCCATAATATTTTTGGAAGACCTTTTCAACGATACCCCACTCTATAGGGTACAAATTAAAAATTCATCCTCGCGTTACGTGTAGGGGAGGTACCATGAAAAAAAAGTTTTTCAATATTTTATTGTACGATTTTGGAGTTTTTATAAATAAGTTTTTATAAATAAGTATGTACATATATCCATACCAAATTATAGCTTTCTAGCACTAAGGATAGCAGCGCTTTTCTTCGGACAGACGGATGGATGGACAGACAGACGGACAGACGGACATGACCAAACTATAAGCCCTAATGTTTCCAAACAAATTACAAAATTTTATAATGTATGATTATTTTTTTTATTGATTTATTCTATTTTGAATCATTGAAAGCATTAATGAATGTATGAATGAGTTACTTTGAGTGTTCACTCTGCATACATTTAGCCAATTTTGAAATATTTTAATGGATACGAGTAATAGTGTTCATTTGAAATTCATCCAAATATTAAGCGAAACAGCAAATTACTCGAAATATTTGCTCGTTACATGCTAGTATAAAGTTAGGTACACACCGTACAATACTATTTTGGCGATAAAAATGACTTATTATTTTACTAAAACAACCATGCAAATTATTTATTTATTTATTTTTATGACTCCCAACTCTGTCATTACAGGAAAACCCAGGAATTAACGTAAATGGGTCGTAATTTTCCATCACAATATATTTTCATGCTTAAAACTAATGTGTTTTGGTGAGCCAGGGTAAATCTGGCTTTTAATTTTGGGCCACAGTTCGTTGAAGATTAAATAATGACATATTGTATTGCACGAACTGTGGGCCAGTGACTTACCTTCGCGTTGTCAATCTGTTTCTTCATGGACTATATTCTTAAAACTACCAAAATGAAGAAGTTGGTATGCTCAGATATTTGCAACCTTTATTTAAAAATAAATAATTTATTTGTTTATTTTGTTACTTTCATTTTACCAAAAAGTCTGTTATGAATATTTATCCATCACATTTATTAAAATTGAACGTTATATTTGCTAACTTAAAATAATTTCAAGCAAATTAAAAATATAAATGCAATTAAAACCTAGGCTACGCCTCTAATGCTATTATTTCTGTTTTCTTTTTTGAACGGACGGTGACTATCCCGCTTTACAGAAATCATAAACTCCGAAGTGGGCTCCAAAACTAAAATGTGTCAGTGGTGCTCAGCAGCTCGGCGCTAATACAATGTACCTCGAGAACCGTAATTTTTGCTTACATTGCGAGAAACTGCTTACTCAATTTTAATATTACCTCGCTTCGCTAAGGAACTGACGGCATGCAGCAGTGTTGAAGCTTGATCGGTACATGCTTTTATCAATAAATATTGTTAATACTTTAGGGCTAAAAATTTGAAGTCGATAGTCTTGAAATTCATGAATATGTACTGTTAATTCGGTTAGTTTAACTTTGTGGTCGCTAAGAAACTGTTAACGGCCATAGAGGCAAGATAGATAAATTAAAAAAATTACATCACAGTTGTTGATAGACCAACAGATTCTGCGAATTTTGTTTATTGCTGCATTTCCAAATTCAAATTCTAAAAGCTTTTAGGTATCACTGATACACTTATGCACGTAATTTTTTAATGTAACAGATTTTCGGAAAGGTGCTTTGTCATAAAGGATAAGAAAAACTGTAAAGAAACTCCTCAGTTAAAATTTGATTTCAAATAGATACGCGGTTTCTTCTAAAACGCAGCGTTTACTCCGCCGTGTCAGAACAAGCTGCCCTATATAGAAACGACATAATTTGATCTGTGCATCGCAATCCCGCGCGAATCGCAATGCTGCGTTATGCCACTATATCTAGTCGTATTAAAATCGCGTGGGTTTTTCGAAAATACTAATTTTAAACAAGCGTGAGTAAGCATGTTCTTTTTTATTTTGATCAAAAAATAATTTTGCATTGTTTTATTTTTTGTTTGTTATAATGTTGTTTATTATAATGCTGTTTGCTATATAAAAATACGAGTCGCAAGTAACCCTTGCATTTAAAATGTTTAATGTCAGTAATGATATAAGTTTAAAATAATAATTATGTTTACATAGTTGTTTATGATATAAATTCTTTTTTTAAGCGTGACATTCCGAAAAACTGTGATAGCCTAATGGTTTCAAAGAAAGTCTCCTGAACCTGGGATCTCGCGTTCGGATCCTGCGAATTAAAAGTTAATTACTTGTTCGGATTAAACTGTAAGTTTCGTTACATAGGTTTTAGCTTATTGATATATGCCAGAAAGTAATCATTTAAAAACATCATAAAAACTACATTCACAAAACCATTTTATAGGGAAATCGATAACATTACTTTTGTTCAACATACACTATTGTGTTGTCTCTCCAATTTGCGAGTTTTTTTATATTTCGATATCCACCGACCCTTGAAATTCTGCTCTTTATTGGTTCAAAACGCGCTCCCCAATTAGCACATTGTTGGGGGAATGACGCAGCTAGTCGAGTGTGGAGATCGTATTGTGCATGTCAACAGGCAGACATGATGTCAAGTGTCCTATACGTACTAATGATTCGAACTTAATCCTCGTCAGAATATTATGCTGTGACTTATTAGGTTGGTGGTTGGTCTAGAGTGAATCCGTTTGACAACTAACCCGTGACCTGTGAACGATGAACCAAGATAGTCTGTTTGTCTGTTGTCAGTTGGCAAAAACAGGGATGATGTTGTAATTTTGTAAAATTCAAAACAGTACAAGGTACAACTAAAAGCCTCAAATATCGCGTGCCTGTACCATAAAGGTGTAAAGCCTAAAGTAATCATCACTACTATCGATACCAACTTAGTATACACAGTATACACACATGCAGGCAAACACTACTAGATACATCAATCTTCCAATTTTTCTTTGCACTTTTCACTTCTGTACTGTGGACATAGAGACTATGTTTATTGTTTTTATTTTATTTTGAAGAGTCACAGTTTCAAACGAGGAATTAAAAAAGTGAAGAATAATTCGTAAGCAACTCTATGTTATAATGAACCCACAAACCCAATGACTATGTCAATTGTCCAAGTCAACTCTGAGTCAAGTGCAAAAAAAGCTTTCCACGTGTAATTTTCAGCTCGTTAGCACTAACCCTAAATTATTAATGCACTGTTGCAACACTCTTTGTTGTGAGCCCCCTTCAATAAATTATATCACCCCTCGACTTACATCTCCCCTTAGATGTGTTTCGGAAATCGCTAGTTACGAAGAATTGTTACGAGTTGAAAGAAACTCATTTATGGGTGTCGCAGGGGTAAAGCGAGTTTGATTGTCACTCTTTTTAATGCTGGCATAGACCTTGGCTATGCTTGTTTCGATGGTCAATGGTAAAAGTATAATATTACAATGTAAGTTTAAGTTAATTAAGTAAACACTCTTCAATCTCTAATGGTGTGGCATTCTATCATGAAGGGAGTTGTATTCATCCTAATATCAGGAAATAATAATTATTATCAGTATATTTAACGCTTACAAAGCACTATGCTATATTATGCTATAGCTATGGGGACTGATCTATTAATTTAATCAGTAATTAAAGTGAAAGCTCCGTGAATTTTCTTTACTAATTTTATTCCTTCAGTTTTAATACTTCGTTGGTACAATTCTCGCGATTAAGATTGTAGCTTAAAATTATAGATAAAGACGTTTAAATGATACAATATTCGTTCACTGAACTTAAAACCACCAATAGTTTAAATCCCTGTCACTGTGAGTAAGAACGGTGCGGAACTCGGTTTCTTCTGCGTATGCCAACTAATGACATAGATATCAGTGTAACAAGCCATTTCTTTGAATTACGTCCCTCCCAGTTATCTCCCCTCAGTAGGAAGTGGTCGTTACCGGTTGTTCTATTTCCTTGTTCTTTGGAAATAAAAAGTAAATTTCTGTGAGGTAGACGAACAGGTTATCTTACAAGCAATCATTTAACGAAGGCTGATATACGAAATTAATGTAGAGTAGGTACTTCCATGATTTGTTCACGAGATTTATATTTTGGTGATGAATTTATTTTAATTATAGCTCACCACAAAATATATAAGCTTACCTATACACAACATAAATACTACTAATTTTCAATTATTTGTAGGTTGTATCTACAGGTACCCAACCTGTAGAAAACTTAAAGCAAAAATACGAACACTAAAAAACTAAGACCAAAAACGGCTAAGTACATGTCAGGACACGCGCAATGTAGGATTCCATATTTTGTAAGTTTATCGACTACTAGTCATTAACTATTAATGCT
This sequence comes from Thymelicus lineola, assembly GCA_963932265.1. Lineage (NCBI taxonomy): Eukaryota > Metazoa > Arthropoda > Insecta > Lepidoptera > Hesperiidae > Thymelicus > Thymelicus lineola. The sequence goes on from OZ010697.1 coordinate 15,867,492, forward strand.
AATCTTATCGTGATAGTTTTCATTTTAAATTCATAGTAATATGCTATTGCCATGAATTTTTAACATATCCTACATCTAACATATTGCTGGTAGGGGCGACATTCAATTCTAACCAAAATTATTTATTTATTTATTTACTAATTAGCATTTAACATGTACTTACTATATTATAAACGTACCCATGAATCGCAAAATGGTCTTTGCAGACATATAAAAATCCATTTTAACACTGTGCCACACTATGCAAAAAGAAAGTTCTTCTAAAAATGTAACACAATTGTGTCCTATATTTTAGGCCATTTCAAGATATTTAGTGGTTGTATGTGGTTAATAAATGATTGCCAATATCCATTTACATTGCTTCAATGTCCGGATGGATGATTATTTATTTACAAATGAATTGAAAACACGGTTGCTATTTAAGAGCTGCTGACTCGGCAAACCACTGCCGACTAACTTTTCTCTTCGAAAGTAAAATTACTGGACAAGAAATCGCTTATCAATGTGCTGAGTCAACGGTTTGACTTGCGACTTCCTTAACTAGACGGAATGTAACGCAATGAATGCTAAGATTTTATGCGCGAAGATTTTATATGCAACTGCTTGTGATGACCACGTAATTATAATGAAGACGTATGTCGATGTTAGTTCTTAAGCTATCATAAGACGAATATCTTATTACTATTAATGTGTGTTATTAGATTTATTAATCAAGTTTAATTCTGGACAAAAAATAACCAATTTGAGATAACTCAAAAACTATTCGTCAGATCTCGGTTCTCACTTAAATGATTTGAAATCGATGGCGTGATTGAGGAATAACCAACCAAACATCTTCACAAACTTTCGTATTTATACTCGTAATATTAATAGGATTGTTAAGTTGAACTTGGAAAATTTAAAAATTATTGATACGTGATGTACTCGTAATAATAAATAACAAGCGCTCTAATTGCGGCCTTTTCGGGGTTTTCCGGGTTAATTGTACCCCATTTGTACCTACCACAGATCATGTTCTTCCCTTGTGCTACTATGAAAATCTATTCAGTAGCTTTTGCGTGAAAGAGTCCTCACAAACTTTTACATTTATAATAATAGTAGGACATGTTAAAGACGGGATCTTAACCCGATGTTTTATGTGATACTGCCTTTATAGAAAAGAAGATGAATGTCACTAGGGAAGGCATTATTTAATTTATTGAGAAGGCTCGTCGCAGTTCCAACTCTATCGAATAGTTCTATTGCATGATAGTTATTACATAGTATAATAATATTGCTTTAATCTTTCTATAAATCTTTCTGGTATTTTGACAGAAATGACCAAAATAGGTTTTTATGTAGATTGTTTTGTATTAATCTATAAACTTTTTGAATTAGTCTGAAACAATATCATGTTTACCTTACCTTGTAGTTGGCTTATAGTTGGCCCTTAATGGCCCACTACTGGGCACGGGTCTCTTCTCTTGAGGAGGCCTAGAGCATACTCCACCACGCTGCTCCACTGCGGATTGGTGGAGGGGTTAGTGGCCAATCCGAGTGAAGTTTTCAAACCGCCCGAGGGCCTCCGATATGGCTTAACGACTGTTATCATATGATAACAGCCGGGACCGACGGCTTTACGTGCCCTCCGAAGCACGGAAACGCTCAAGAATTTTTTGCCACTAGCGATCACCCATCCAAACCTTGCCATCCAAACAAATCCAAACCATCCAAACCATCCCACCTTGTAGTTACCATAAAGTAATGTGTAATTGGGGTAAAAATTTAGTCAACATGATTTTTTTTTACTGTGAGCACTACTTGTTACGAAATGAATAGTTTTCCCAAACATGCGGGGGTGGTTCTCTAACTATAAATATAAAAGAAATACCGTCTTCGTCCTTAATGTCGTTGGTAAGTATTAAGGGTATGAATATCGAGGGTGGTTATTTAATTTCACTTGAGAGTTTAATAACGTGTAAGTCGTTGCTCGTTAGAGTCCCATGCTGTGAGAAAATTAAACCCATGATTTAGGGTCTATGGAGATTGGGGAGAGACAGAATTGAAAGATGAGGGTAAGATATCGAGATAGTTCACGAGGGTTAAGTAAAAATATAACATGACCCTACTTAAAGTGACATTTGAATGTTATCGATAAAACTCACATTTTTCATATACGATTTCGAATACGTGAATATGACAGTTGACATAAACAATTTGCGAAGTAATTCATGTGAAATAATTAAGCTTTCAATCATTTGAATGACATAATTTGTAGAACAATTTCATACCTCAAAATTGATGTTACTTGTTTAGCTTTGTGCCTATTAATTGATTTTCAGGCCCCATTGAGGTCAGGCACGCATCAGATGAAATGTTTTGAATTACAAATGGCTCCAAATTGTTAATGGAGAAGCGAATCGATTTGAAAGTCTCAAGGGTGAATGCTGATGGAGTTTCCGAAAGGATTAAACGTTTATATAATGAAACAAAAGCCATAACGAATACTGATTAACACTTTTAGTTGTTGTACTATGTAAATACTGTTTAATTGCGTAGGTATTTATTATATTTATACAGGCCCGAGATCGTCAGCATAATTTTGAATTGGACAGAAAACTCCTCAAATTTCCTTCTATTCTGGATGTTCGATTTTTATTGCACCACGGACGTGAAACTCATATCAAGCCAGAAATATAATACATTCTATTTGAAGTCTAATATTGTATTTAAGTTGAAGTACTAAGCTATCACGAATCTAGAGTGAGATGAGAGACCACGTTAGGCAAAATATATTGCGGGCTTCGTACTTTACTGGTCACGTATTCGCCAGGTTATTCGTTCATCTAAGTTGGTTACAGGTGACATCAGATCACTTCAAACATTTTAATATGAAGAATGACTCTTGACCTGTATAGGGAAAATTGGTACTGAATTGAAACAAAGTTATATTATGTGTTATTTCACTGTGTTATTTCACTTTCATGATTATCAATCAAACAAATCAAATCAGTATTTGAAAATCAACTTTCAGTTGTACGCACAGACATCTATAATACTAGTGATTGTACTTCACTTATTGCCATCAATGAATTTTTCAAATTCATCGACAATCCGTCAAACTGAATTTTGAACGCCCACTCAGACTCAGGCCGGGCAAATAAACGGCCTGCCTCCATTGGGCTACACGTCGTACCGTGAACATTTCCCAAGAGTAGTTACTACGCTCTACTTCCACTTTAGTTTCCTGAATATCAAATTCAGCATAAATTTCAATATCGCTATTGTTATCATATCGACTAGCTACCTGTATAAATTCGTCTTTTGATTTCTATATTTCAACTACTACTGTTGCAAGATCTCGGTTCAATTCAGACGTAACTATTAGTTAACTGATAGTATTTATTGTGAACAAATTCGTCGGTATTATTATTATGTAATTAGATGCCTTAACATGATAACTTCATAGACATGACGTGGTAACATCTTAAGTATAATACGGGTACTCACGATATATATTTTATTAGAATCATGACGTGGTAACTTATATTTGTTTTGATTTCGTATTCTCATAACGTGCAATTTTTGCATAAGTTTATTTCATTTTATCTATCTAAATTACTGATTTTTTTACTGACAAAATAGTAAACTCAATTTTGTGAATGATTTTTACACTGTCACGTTGTCAGCAACGCAATAAATACCGACGAAGAGCAAGTCAAGTCACGCGTAATGCGTAATTTAGTTTTAAGTTAATCGACTATTTATCAATAACTACTTAAGCTGACCCAGCCGAGACCTTTTCAACGATACCCTACACTATGGGTCAGACGAGGAAAAAATCATTTCATCTTTTCCTGTTCCCGGTAAATATCCGGATTTCCTTAGACACGATTATTTTAAATCTGGCTGTGTACTGTGTAGTAAATAAAAGCCTAGCTTACTTAAATTTACTTTTTTAAATGGTTTTACAAAAATTTTCTTCAATCTATCACTTAATAAGATTTTTCATACACATTATGACATAAACTCCCTGATCGTTTGCAGATTTCTTACCAGGCCCAATTTCTTAAAGCATCATTGCGATGAGGATAAGTAAATAAGGCGGCGAGTGAAGACGGTCCGAACAATCGTGAAACCTTCGCTCCCTTTGTTTAGCTGTAAACTCGTTATTTTACCCTTGCTTCATATTTTTGTTAGTGGTATGGTCTAAGTCTTAAGTTTCAGCGTATGTATTATAATATTACACTTAGTAAAATAAATCAAATGCAAAAAATATAGTTAGATGAAAAATGTAGAGTATATATCAATCTCTATGTGCTTCAGTTTGTGATTTTTTTGTTACTAGTTCGTCACACTGTGCAAGTGATTACAGGCTATTAGGCCTAGAGTCCACGTGGACTAGAGGTTTAATTAGTGGCCAAATGTCTGAAGTTTTAACGGCTCCCAAAGGCCTCCAACATGGCTAAAAACCAGCTGTCTAATGACATTAACCGGGTTCGACGGATTTTTGTGCCTTCCGAAGCACGAAATTGCTCAAGAAAGTGCGATCAAATAAGGAAAAATGGCGCTCGCTCCTAAGGAGAAACTTGAACAGAATTTGAATTTTTTCTTTATGTTGTTATTAATTTTATCTGTTTAAATAAAAACATATTTCAATATTTAAAAAAAATTTAAGTTATTGCTTTAGTAATATTCGCCCTGATGATATTTTATTCGTTCTACCGCTCGATGTTTGTACCACACTCGTGATCCTCACCCCTATGTGTAACGGCGATGGTTTTCTTTCCCCGTTTTATTTGTTTCCGTCTCGCAGCAAATGATATTATATCGCGGGTTAATTTCATCTCCGGATGACGCGGGATTCAGTTTCAGATCTCCTTTACCTACATGACTCCCTTTCTTTGCGCAATGCTCTTCGACTTGCCATTCGCCTTACAATGTTAATAATAAAGTATTCGTTGTATCATTATTCATAATATTATTCTTATCGGCGATGTTGTCGTTAATGTTAGAGATATTTTGATAAAAATCATTTATGTATGTGAAAGACACAATTTATAGGCCGTAGTGAAGGCATTTAGTTTCTTGATATTTTTATTTTATTCTAAATTTATAACTTATTTTTATTGTAGTCAATAAGAAATTTGTTACAATTTTGGAAATAAATACGGAGAATCAGAAAGAAAAGTAAAAAGGAAATTCCACTTCTGTATAAAACTCAAATAAAGTTCTAATTCTTGTTTTGAAGAATCATTGTTTGTTACGCTAAGAGCTGGCTATAAGAGAAAACATTAAAATTTGGATTACTTTGGGAGCCTATCCGTCAAAGTTTTGTACTATTCATGAAAATAAAACAATAAATTTTATTTTGCTAAGAATTCTGGAACTGTAGCAATCTGAAATCTCTTCATTAAGATTGCTCGGCTAGACTTACTTGATAATTTATGATTAATGCTCAAGATAGTAAGAAAAGTGTATCTTTGTTAGCCTCAGTAATTATTTTTATTTTGAGGAACAAAATATGAATATAAGTTTAAAAAAATATAACGGCCACCTCAGCCAGGTATCAAAAAGGAATTCTTGGAGCTCCTCAGGGTAGTTACCACCATGATGGTCACCAACTATAAGGGTTCTTGGTACTAATGTAGGTTGGTACTAAGTTGCGTAAAAACTTTACATTTTAATAGATATAGCTGACAAACGAGCGAGCGATCCACCAGATGGTAAGTGGTTGTCGTCACCCATGGACAGCAATGGCACCACTGATACGATACACCAACCACCAACACCAAGAAAGAGAGTTTAACTTGTCGGTCATAATCACTAGGGATTAAGATTGGCTTAGATTCACGTTAGAATCTAGTCTTCACATCCACAGCCAAGACAAACCCAATACGAATATTTAAATCAATTTTGGGAATATAAATCAATGTCAGAACATCCGGTGACTTGTGTTCACTTCCCGAATATTCCTCGTCTAGTGCTACGCTTGCTCCAGTGAAGTCGTATGATGGAGGAAACATATTTGAGTTATCAATACATTCATGTGAATGATGTGAATAGTGCTAATTAGAGTTTACCTACTGGCTCGAGGCTAACAATAAGAGTATTATATTTATTATATTCAGGCAACTCTTTTGCCATTTATTCTCCTCTATAACTAAGAGCCTTTCCGAAATAGTGGTCGAAGGAAAAAATACGTTTATTGACAAAGTACTTCCAAATTAAAATTAAGTAAATTAAAGTGAAGTAATGTGAAGTTACACTTCAGGTGTCTATAATGTGATATTACACTGATTCACTCAATATTATAAATATGTACCAAATGAGTTTACTAAGGTAGTTAATATTATGGAAATCAAGTAAGATGTCTCTGAAGTTTAAGTAAATATACTTAGAGCATGATTATGACGATATTATCGTCTAGTTTATGCCAAACTTGATGAATCTCTTAGGTAAATTAAGGTTATTAATATTATCGTGCACTTGAGGCTAGAGACAGATTATTACAAAGCTCGACAAGCAAGTTGATATGACATTGGTGAAGTTACAAAGAGGTAAATCAAATTATTTTGTTTTGATAAAATAGATGAGATATCATCTATAGTAGAGCAATATTACTCTAAGTAGTTTACTGTGGCAAAAAATATGCACTTTAATAAACTTTCAAGTCCCTTCTTATATTATAACATCTTCATTACACACAATTCCTTTATTTAACTTATTAAAGACCAAAACAAAAATAAAAAATCAATTTAAATTTCGCCAAAAATCTTAAGTAACAATTCCTAATTGGCCTATCATTGAAGATAAATTGCCTAATTACGAATCCCCGAGGCTGAGGGCTGCATCCCTCGATTACGTTCTATAGGCAAGAAATGGTACAGATTATTATGCAAAGTAAGTTCGGAGTATTTTGAAATGTTTGATACAAATAGTTAATCTGCGAATTTTAAGTGCTCCGTAGCTATTTAAATTTTGATAATAAACTTAAGTAGGAATTTAAATTTTTCCTGTTTTTCATTTCGAAGTTCGAAGTTTTTATTAAAATAGATGTACGAGTAGGTATGTTATCTGACAAAATAATAGAACATAATTAATAATATAATTGTACATTCAAATATTGTACTGCTGTAGAAAGTGATGCTTTCAGATAATTGTTCGCTGTAGGATCGACAAAGGATGACACGAACCACTTTGTACGACTCAAAGGGATGCCTTTAAGATATAATCCACCGATACGGCTATACATTCAATGGTACGTTCAATCACTTAATTTGATTACGATACGACATAATTAGAATTACGTTGAGGTATTAGTCAAAAATAAATAATATTAAATATCTATACTACTTGATCTGACTAAACTACACTTTTATGTAATGTGATTGTGTGCTACAATAATGGATACAAGGTTTGTGTGAAAGTGTTATTTAATTCGTAATACAATATAATGTTTTGAGGTTTGATTTTGAATAAGGGAAAAGATTTATGTGATATCTAATTTACTGTCGTAGTGTTTGTATTGTCTTATTTATATAGTCTTCCACCGGCGCCCAGGGAATCCTAGTGCGCATGCATGTGGCTGAAATCCTATAGTTATTATAGTTACTATTAATATAATCTTCATAATAAACAAAAATTAGAAATTTTAGGAAATATTTAACGGATCCCTAAAAAGTTGATTTTAATCCGCTTTTATTTCACCTCCGCATCAAACTTTAAAATGTTCTGAAGACCGCAACCGTAGAGCTTTAATAATCCATCGTCGCGGCGATGCTGAAAAAATCGCTTAAGCGTTTTTGCGTGCTTGAATATTTAAACATGGCCACCATTACGATCGGACGGAGCAGTGGGGCCACTGGGGGACACTGGGTGATACTGGGAGCATTGGGGGCTAAACGGTAAAGTCTAATTGAATAAACGTGTCGGATTGCGGATAATCGGCGCGGCGTCGACGAACCACATCCGATTGCTACGATTTAAAATTTATCCGGATCCGAGAAAAATGTTAATGTTTTTGTCACAGCCTAGGTGACTACAGCGATCCGTGTTTATGGAGCGTATTGATGGAGCTTAGGGATACAATGGATTTGTTTTGTACAGACAGTTTTATACAGAAGATATGCTAGGTGGCCTAACACATAGCAAAAATGTTTTATGAGAATAAGGTAAACGCGCCTATTACCGCCAGTTTAAGCCGACTTTGTATGAACTTCAGAAAATTAGATATATGCTGTTATGCTAGAAAAGGTGTTTTAATTTATTCTTTAACATGATTAAATATCCTATGATATTCAGTACGTAAATTCAGTATTAAATAACACAATATTTAATAAATAATAATTGAATCTAAAATAGCGATTGCTTCTATTACCGACGCATGGATGATGTTTGTTTCTAATACCGTTTTTTATGTTTCTATTACCGACCACTAAACTAGTATAAAGTTAAAAAGCTGCCTGCCATCAAAAAAGGTATCATGATATTATACCTTTTTGAAATCCTTATGCTGAGTTCTTTAGTTTGATACCCATATTGCATTATTCGATTTATTTTTATTTTTTGATACTTCAAAAAATACATCTCACAGCCACCATTTTTTAATGACACTTATTTAAGAATACTTGAGTTATCAAAACGAATCTAACGATATCTTAATTGTATTATTTGGTCCAGCCGTTTGGACGATACGAAGTAATAAAAAATATTACAGACTACATAATATACTTAGATGATCACTTTGGTGGATAGGGCAAGGAGGACCTGTACCATGGCCGGCGCGCTCCCCGGACCTCACACCGATGGATTTCTATTTGTGGGGGGAGGTTAAAAGTGTTGTGTATGCTACGGAGTATTCGAACAGAGATGAATTAAAATTAAGAATAGTGACTGCTTTTGATAAAGTTCGAAGTGAAGTGTTCTTGTGCTAAACCGCGTAAAGGATAATTTGTGCAAACGTGCTGAACTCTGCATCACTCGAGGAGGTGAGCATTTTGGACATCTGTTAATGCTTGTGTAAATAATAAAATCAATACGTAAAACTTCAATCATTTAAATAAACCTCAATTTAATCATTGTAAATAGGTATGATTCCCCCGTGTGGTGCCGGGTCCACTTTGTAGAATAGCACCACTCCTACTTCTTTCTGGAATGTCGTAAAAGGCGACTAATAGGATATTCCAGGAGACGGGCAGCAGTGTCTCCCTGCGGACTAAGAACATCTACTGCGGTCACCAACACGCACTGGCCAAGCGTGGTGACTACCGGCTGCAACCCCCTTATGATAGCCACAACCAAGCCTCAGCCCAAAGTTCCCGGCAGCCCCACTATTCCTAGTTACGGTAGCGGCTATGGTAACGGCGGGGCAGGGGGTGTTAAGAATCGCCGGCAGAGATCGGGCAACCAATCTCAAAAACGACTTCTGCACCTGGCAACATATAGCACCAGGACACTGAGGACCGACGACAAGGTGAAAGAGCTGGAAGAAGAGATAGACAAGTTAAACTGGATAGACAAGTGAAACTGTATTGTGGGTTTATCTGAAGTCCGAAGAGAGGACATAAGCATATGTATGAGGACATAAGCAGAGCCATATATACCTCTAAAGCTCATTTCAATGTTGTGATGGGGGACTTCAAACGCGAGACTGGGCATACAAAGCGGCGCCGAGATGAAAGTGGGGCCCTACTAAAGCTGGAACGGTCACGCCTGATGAAGTCTACGCTTCGCCCAACACCTATCCAAATCTAGGGATCCGAAAACTTTCAACTTGAGCTGCAAAACCGTTTTACGTACCGAGAATCGTGCACGTCAGTGGACGAGTATAACACCAGGATGGTAACAACTGTCCACGAGGTAGGGTCGAAGTATTTCAAGACCCACCCTAGTGGTAGATCTCAGGTTCTCTCAGAACAAACTCTCGGTTTTATGAGGGATCGACGAGAACTATGTGTGCAGTCTCCAACCTCTATGAGGGAATACCGACGGCTCAATGAACAGATCTCCAAGTGCAGGCGACGCGATTTGCGAAAACACAACGCAAATCGTGTAAAAAGCACTATTGAGCGAAACCAGGGCTCAAAAGAGTTCGCCAGGGATCTGTCTATTGGGAAAAGTCAGCTTACGAGGTTGAAGACCGAGTCCGGCACCATGGTGTCGTCGAAACCCGAAGTTCTGAGGGAAACAGAGATACTACGGACGGTTGTATGCCTCCTTTCAAGCTCCACCTCCTCGCAAGGAGAGCGACAAGCGAGCTAAACTGACCCGACACTACACCGAAGATATCCTGGTAGTCAGCCTGTATGAGATTAGAAAGCCTCTCAAACAGCTTAAAAACAACAAGGCACCGGGAGATGACGGAATCACAACCGAGCTTCTGAGAGCTGGAGGGAAACCCTTTCGAGTGGCGCTCCAAAAACTGTTCGATTCCGTCATCAACCGGAACTACCCCGGAAGCGTGGAGCAGAAGTGTGGTGACGCTGTTCTTCAAGAAGGGCGATAATGCCCTTTTGAAGAACTACAGGCCCATAGCACTTCTGAGCCACGTTTATAAGCTGTTTTCGAGGGTCCTCACAAATCGCATTGCACGCAGGCTTGACGACTTCCAGCCTCCCGAACAAGCAGGATTCCGAAAAGGCTACAGCACCATAGACCATATACACACACTGCGGCAGATTATACAAAAGACCGAGGAGTATAATTTGCCGTTATGTGTTGCCTATGTGGACTATGAGAAAGCCTTTCATTCTATTGAGACCTGGGCGGTACTAAATTCTCTCCAGCGGTGCCGGATCGACTACTGGTATATCGAGATGTTGAAATGTTCATACTCATCTGCCACCATGTCCGTCAGAGTACACGACACAGCAACGAGCCCCATCCAAAAGTGTCAGACAAGGGGATGTCATATCCCCAAAACTGTTCACCGCTGCGTTAGAAGACGTGTTCAAGCTGATGGAGTGGAAACGACGTGGCATTAACATCAACGGCGAATACATCACACACCTGCGATATGCCGACGATATAGTCATCCTGGCGGGTTCCCTGGAAGAACTTGGTACAATGCTTGGGGACTTGAACAGCGCCTCACAATGGGTGGGTCTTAGTTGGTCGTTGGTTGGTTAATCCTAGGACAAATGATCCAGATGGGTAAGTCCAACTTCGAGAAAGAAGTCACTCGTAGAATCCAACTCAGATAGGCTGCGTTTGGGAAACTGCGTCATATCTTGTCGTCTAAAACACTACCTCAGTGCCTGAAGTCGAAGGTATTCGAGCATTGTGTGTTGCCAGTGATGACATACGGATCCGAGACATGGTGCTTTACTATTGGCCTAATCCACAAGCTCAAAGTAGCGCAGCGGGCTATGGAGAGGGCTACGGTATTTCTCTACGTGATCGCATCAGAAATGAGGAGATCCGTAGACGAACAAGGGTAACCGACATAGCTCAAAGAATTAGCCTGCTGAAGTGGCAATGGGCTGGCCACATAGTGCGAAGGACCGATTACAATAAGAGATTTTTATAAATAAGACCGTATGGGTCGGTAATAGAATTAAGTATGAAGATTACTTTATTCTATTAGCTACAGCAAAAATAAACAATAACTAGCTAAAATTTCTGCTTTAATGCAAACGTGTTTTGATGGATGTCATTGCTATGATTATTTTTCGGTATCAAAAAGTTTCTTAGTTTTGATATGAGATATTATTTAAAATACATTGCCATACATTACTAAAAATTATTGCTTACGTCGAATCTTGTTTAAAAAAAAATCTATGAGACAAAATGTATGGCGTTAATTGATCAAATTATGTAATATACTCTTAAGAATCAAACAAGTTAAAAGAAACATCGAAAATAACGTATTAAAAGAAATAAAATCTAAAATACTAACTGTTGTAAAACATCTAACAACGCCATGAGGCGGTATTAGAAGCTACTTATGAATATTATGTTTCTATTACCGCTTTAAGGTAAAATTCGAATTAAACCACAAAAAATAGTCGGAACGGTAATATTAGATGTGAATCTAGAAAATCAATATATTATTTATTATATTTACACATTTGCCTGCAGGTATACATATTTTATTTAAGTTAATTTATCTTAAGTAATAATTATGTTTACTTACGTAGACGGGAGCGCAACACTATGAGACGGGCGTCCATTGCGGGCGCGTCTCAGTTATTATCGAATTATTCTGTTTGCTGATTATTTACGCACACAAACTTTATTATTTTTGTTTCTCAATATACATACCTAAAATGTTTTTGGGCTACAACTTTCATGAAATCTATAGTATGCCTTAAAATAGTGATTAAAAAAACTGTCGGTATTGGATGCAGATTTTGGGGTGGCGTTATTGGGCGCGTTTACGTTATACAATTTGATACTAGCAAAGATATTGTAATTAATGCTATATCTGCTGGTTCATAGATCAGTGGTAAGTTTTGGAGTAGGTACAATCTTATTTTATTATTTTTATTTTGGAAACTTTTAATAAATTATACATAATACATATTATTATGTCGTGTTAGCAGTTTTGCTGCTAATTTTAATAAGATTCTTAAATAGATTAATTACGCTGGCACAGCACTGATCACCAGCTCTACTCTTAAAAACCTTTTCCGTCATAATTTTATTTCATAAACGTACAAAAAATATGAAAAAGATTCTTCTACCTAACAGGCGAATTTACTTTTGAACAAATTTCGACTTTTCAAGCAACCGTGAAAATGTTCCGCTACCCAGAACATTTCGAGTTTACTGCATTTTTAGCGTTGTTCCAGTGCATCTTGGCTAAATCGGCATTTCTTCTTGTTCCATCGAGACTGGTGGCGTAATTAGGCCAACGGTTCTTGATTGCCTAAAATGTGTTCGTGTGGTAAGCGTACACCGGACGAGGCCTTTATCAGAGGCACTTTGGATAGTACTCATTTACGTGGAGGGATAAAATTACTTTGATTCAAAATTTAAAGGATTTTTAGGACGTGATAGGAATAAAATTTACATAAACTATAAAAGACCGTTGTAAAGGTTTAAATTTCGGGAAAAAATCAAAGCTCTATGTTCGGACTAACTGAACACGCCTTGGTGATGCCCTTGATGGTAATAACGTTTTGCATATTTGTTCATATTTAAAAACTTTGACATATATAGCCTCGCTACGGATTTAATTAAACGCTTTTATTTAGCTTCACTTCGGAGCATCAAAGCATCAAATCTTGTAACGTTAATTTGAATGACTTCCCTTTAATGAAAATTGATGAAATTTGGCAGACATGTGTATTTCCGATGACAATACACGAAAATCATATTTTAAACTAATTATTAAACGCTTTTATTTAGCTTCACTTCGGAGCATCAAAGCATCAAATCTTCAAAGCATCAAATCTTGTAACGTTAATTTGAATGACTTCCCTTTAATGAAAATTGATGAAATTTGGCAGACATGTGTATTTCCGATGACAATACACGAAAATCATATTTTAAACTAATTTTCATTGTTTATTTGTTGTTAAATTAAAAAAAACGATTTTCAGACTTTAGACGCATAATTCGCTATGTTCTATTTTACGTAGAGACTTGAAATTTTCACAACTTGTAGCTAATTTTATAAACTAAACATTGAAATAAAAGCGTTTAAAAAAAAAATTTTTTTAGGATTCAACTTATTTAAATAGGTGAATATCAACAATGTGCATTTTTACTGGCGAAATTATTTCTTCAGTTTTCGTGAAAAATGAGAATTTGGCCTAAAAAGAAAGTCCAAGGTAGAATAATCTAAAATTTATCTGAGAATATATCGATAACTTTTTGAGATAAATTTTAGTTCAAAGTCTAGTATGACAACCAAATTTGAAAATCGCCTATCATGATCGAAAGTGCCCACTTAAATTGAAAATCAGTGACATCAAAATTGGATTTTTCTGTCTTTCATCAGTTAATAAAATTCTCTATTGTTAAAAAATATACATTTATTATTATTTAACATCTATTCATCCATCAGTCCATTACCATTGGGTCCCAATTGATCCAAGTTACGTATGTGGTTCGTTGTAAAAAAAATAAGAAACATCCTATCATTTTACAACTTGATTCTTAACGTGGACACGTAAAATTTGCCACTTTGCTATTCACCCAACTAGGCAAATATAATTTTAGCCACGTTCAACCTATATTTACCATTGCCTTGTCTCCGCTATATTTGGCGGCTCTCGACTGCCTCTACGCGAGGTAAACATAATTCGGGCCTCGTTTAGTCGCTGTTTGTCTTTACATTTGGCTCAGCCACATTTGGCCATCCGCTCCTTTGGCAATGCCTTGCGAAGTGTCTTGAATGTTAAACGCTTCTGTGCCGCATGATGCATGTTTATTTGCACTGTATACTGCGTCAATGATTATAATAGTGAGTTGTGGATGCACGGATAATCAGTGTTATTACATCCCCACACTGCTTTACGATAATGTGTTTCTAGTGATAATGTATTGATATTTTGATTAATATTAACAGCCGTTATAATTTAATACCTTTAAACGAGCAATTCTTGTATATATGTAAGTACATATAGTTTCTGAATCTCTGAAACAGCTCTAACGATTTTCATGAAATTTTGTATGCAGGGGGTTTCGGGGGCGGTAAATCGATCTAACTAGGATTCATTTTTAGAAAATGTCGTTTTATTCGTGATTTCAGGCAATGAAAAACTGCTACAATAGACTATCTACTGACATCTACTGGCGAGTAGCAACACTAAAGCTACTTCAGTAGATGGCGTTGTTAAGCAATACTAAATCGAACAATGCTTGGTAATAATAATTAATGGTAAGGTAACACAAATGTTGTTTGATTGGGGGCTTATAACAAAATATGTAAAATTGTGTGAAATTGTGAAACAATTTGTGTGAAAGCAAATTATTAATATTATATTTTTTTATTAAAACGTTTTTAGAGAGAAAAGCATCTAAAGGCTCTTAGTATATGTACCTAATTTAAGACCACTGTATGTATTACTATAAGCATGATGAAAATAAAATAAATATGAAATAGGAAGTAAGCGTATTTAGGCCAAGTTATGTGGAAGGCCTATTAATTAAACACCCTATCACATTATCCGAGAGATAAGATTTTGCGGGAACCAATCTAAACACAACGTAAACCACAAGTTTAATCAATATTACGCAGTTAATTAAAACTTCAGCAAAGTTTGATTTAATAACATAAAATAAATACAATTAATACACCTGAGCATTTACTGTTTTCATTCCAACGTTACAGACATTTCATCAAATTATTGTACTTAGAAATATTAATATGAGCTCTATTCTTGTTGCATAGAGTTGTAATTCAGCTGTAGTTAAAATTAGCAATAATTGAAATTGTAATGATTGATAAGCTGTCTTTGCGGAGGGTTTAGACTTTAGAACAATATATTGTTTCACAACATGTTGTAAGTAAGACGTGGGAAGTATCCGAACTGATATTACTTATTAATATAATGAGTTTTGATTAGAAAATTACTTTTCTTTTAAACTGTAGGATATGTACGTATACCTACGTTAATGAAAATTTTGGATGAAAAGTTTGAGACAGTATCATGCAAAACTTATTGTTTAATTAATTATTGAATTGCTACCAAGTATTTTGTTTCTGACACAGCTCTAAAGCACTTATGATTTTTTTAACTAATGGTTGTGGCCACAAAATTATGGCCAACTTTATGCCCACGATGACCCATTCAAAAAATTTAAGGAACTTTAAAAGATTTAATTGAAGATTTAAGAAGAAGAATTGATTTATATGTGTGGATAAATAAATAGTCATCCACTATTCAGTTTGCCACATAATGAGAGTAAAAAGTATTTAAAAAACTTTGTGCACTTAAAACCAGACACTAGCTCCTACGCTAAGATTCAAAAAACCTTTCAATTTAAAAGATCAAACAAAAATCCTTGAGCGGTGTGTGAAGTATTTAGTAAATAAAAACGAGGCGCTCTGACTTCCAGTAATTAATTTCAAAGTTGCTAGCAGCAAATTAAAAATAGTTTATAATATTCGCAAGTCCTTAACATATTTCACGCGCTTCACACAAAAGCCTGCGGTTTCGGTCCATCCCGCTTCCATCCTCGACCTCAAAGTTTTAAACAGTGCCCCTAGTTGAAAAACTTTTAGTACGCGTCGAAATAATACCTACAATCTCGTAACAAAAAGCAGAAATAGTTCATAGCCTCGTTTGACCCAAGTTTAGCTCATTCCTAGGTGTACCATTCATCACGGCCTTTGTTCGTTCGTGAAACGTTTCAATTGATTTACTTTTGTACTCTTTTCAAACGAATAAACGATTTCATCTTTTTAGCAGTCTCCGGAGTAGCAACAAAGAACTCCCAAGAAGAATATTTTATTTGTGATTAAGCATCTTTGAAATGATCATCTAGTATATGGCACAGTTTTGGAAGATGAAAGAGTTCACCCATCCATACCTCCAGTTAAGCATTTTCATTATCGCTGACCACTTGTGCAGCGATATGTCAGTGACGCTTCCAGTGCTACAGACGTGCATGGGTGAAGGAAATAAAAACACAAAAATATTTTGTGGCAATGTACGTAATAGACTTTGAAACCGTACAACTGATGTGCCTCAAACCGGTTTCATTTGAAAGGCAATAATGCGAAAATTATTTTGGACCACTAAAAAAAAAGGGTGCGTGTACTTTTGTACGCGCGTGAGAAGTTATACTTCTTTGACATGAAAAAAAAATCAAAAAACAATATTAAAAAAACATTGTTCAAAATACAATATTCAAAAACAGCAATAGTAAAAATAAATATGAAATAATATTTTGAAATAATTTAATTTACGAATCTCTATAGCCAAACTATATGTGTTAAGCGCCATCTGTGATTAATTTTGTAGTATATTCTAATATTACTTTGCTACGTATCGTAATAGTTCTCGTAATAGAACATAGATGGTGTTTTTACAATTGCAAAAACAAATCAATTGTAAATCTTTTTTTTTCTGTTTTTACAATTGTAAAAACACCATCTATGTTCTATTACGAGAACTATTACCACGGTAAAGATATAAACAGTAGTCGCTCTTCATACAAACGGCCGAAAAGCGCGTTATACCTACCCACATCCGAATACGCGTGCGATACGTGGGCAACAGCGGCCGCTGCGTGGCGATTGCCGACAGGCGAACGAGCGGAGCTTGTACCACGGTCCGGTCGGTACAAATAACAATTTTTTTAGAATAATATAATATGAATGACGTGATAAAGAATATAATGATGAATCTATGAATCTCGTCTGGAAATAATTGTACCTAATATTGTAATTTGTAATAATTGTAATTTGAATATTTGCGTCTAATTTGTCATTAAAACGTTATTGCTACTTGCTACTGTAACTTTGATTTCAATGTTATAAATTAATTTAGCAATAGGTATAAAGTTTATAGAATCGGACAGTTGTACCTTTTTTATTTACCTTAACCTGCAAGAAGAACTTACCATACCCTAAGAGTCTCTGTCTCTAATACAATACTGACGGCTTACGAACCTTCACAGTACTAATAAAAACACAACATAGATTTTTATGGAACACTTCCTTTTTATTCACAATGAATTGCATTTATTAAAATAGAAAATATAACATTTATAAATACAAAACTACAAAGAAACTCAAGTCGTTTTATAAAATTAAAATACTGTCGGCGGACAGCCCTAGCGCGCGGCGACGCGTAGGCAAGTTTTTCGAGAATCGGGCCGAGTCACGTTACTGTATATATTATGTGTACTGTGCTTATACGATACCATGCTGTAAAACCAGTTTTTGTGGGGGGGAGGGAATGAAAGATTTTATTCAGTTCAGTTGAAGAATAATTTATTTTCCGACAGGCATTAAACTTTAATACAGATTAAGGAGAGAAAAAGAATGTGCTCCTAGTCCCAAAGACAAGTATCGATTACTATTTACTACTACAGTCCGTTCACAGTTATTTTACCTCTGACAAGCTGTCATTACCTTCCCATTAGATTAGCATTACTTGCTGTCAAGTGACGAGTATTGTAAAAGTTTCCGATTTATCGGGAGATCTACTGATTTTGATTATCGTCTCCCGATATCACGTTTTAGCGACCGTTTCTCCCGATTTTTTGCATTTTCTACCAATGTAATATAATATTGAAAATTAAAATAGAAAATAGTGTTATAAATACAAAAAACAAAAGAAACTGAGTCGCTCAATGAAAATACAGAAGAATTTTGGGCAAACTTAGGTACATATTATAGCATAAAACGTGGTCATGGCTCACGAAATCGTGTTCTAATATTTTTTCCAACTGAATCAATGATAGGTCTATTACACACAAAAAAATTAAAAAATACAAAAAACCCGACTGCGTATAAAACATGTGCGACATATTGAGGATAAGTTTTGTAAAATGGATGGAAGCTTAGACGCGGAAATTGATAAATTTATTATAGAATTGAAAGACGAGTGTGATACGGAATCTGAGAGCAGTTTTGATGATTCATGTTCGTCCGATAGTGATTATTTATCATTAGGCGTGCGTTTGGATCATTCGTATGCCAACCCAATTTAAAGCAATTCAATTTGTTGTAATTTTAATATAACTACCGAGAATGTGAACTGATTAGTTAGGAGACTGTAAAATAATACATTATTTTATTTGAACGTGTATCATTTTTACTATCGTTACTTTTGGATCAACCTAGTAAATAATATTTATATACATCAGAAGAAACATGTAATATTTCATGTTAGGGAATCGTACAAACTAAACATTACAACACACAGCTAAGGTTAACCAACTTAATAAATTAATAATGTAGTTTTTATAAGGAAGAATAGACATAAACGCGTATAAACAAAATTTTGATATTAATAATCGCCAAACAAAAAGAATGTATCAATTAATTACGCCTTCGTTCCGCCAAAGTAAAGTTCAACGATCTATCATAGGGCTTGGTGTACATTTCTATAATAAAATCCCAAAATTAATACGTGACTTGCCAATAGAATCTACGAGTTTAATGGTTAAAACTAAGTTGGCGGGTGTCTATTATACTATCTACTACTTAAATGGTTTTTACCCAAAACGAATGTCATAAAAAGGTTGTATAATAAAAGCTATTGCATATTTCAAGAGATTTTATTAGTTATCATTTATATTAATATTTCGTCTAGTTGTGCAGGAGGCGCTATATTTCGTTGGTACCTTGCCCAATCAAGATACCATAACATACTCATTGTAAGTATGGCCACAGCAAACTACTGATCTTCTAAAGATGTATAGGGTACGTTATCCAGTGTTCAGGACTTATTCTGAACCTTTGTCAGTCACAAAACAGGCGATTAAGTAGTCCATATTCATATAGTATTGGTTTGCCAGAAATTGTAGCGAAACTGCGAAAACACATTCACCAAAACACAAGTACGAAATCGAATACAACAGTAAATTAAAATAACTGTGTGCGTGTCGATGAGTTTCAATAGTAAATAGGACTCCAAATAGGTACGCTGAAAATATTTAATAGAAAAATACAAAAAACCACGCGTAGAAACATGAAAGATCGATGACAAATATGACAGTACAGTGGTGTTATTTATAAATACTATGGTTACCAAAATGACATTATTAGGGATTACATCATCTTTGTTGTCAATCGATTAATCGATGTCAAAGTATTCGAAATGTAATTTAATAAAATTAGCGTAACGATTGAATGGTAATTCTAAATATATTACATAGTTTTAATATGTATGGAATACGAAAACATGTAAGAAATAAATTAATATTATAATTATTATTAACAAATAATACATAAAATATATTATTATATTCCATCAATCGATTATTATGAACCAATTCAATCGATTATAAAATCGTTTGTAATGAGGTAAATACTGTGAAAACTTTTTTGCATACAGAAAAAATACAGAATTGAGCTAACTTCACGATGCAGAATTTAGGTGTCGGTGTGCGCGCGCATCGTAGAAATTCACTCTCATCATTTTTCACCATCGCGCCAAAAGAAGTATAACTTCAAAAATCGTTCTTTAAAATTAAATAATACTAAAATAAGCGTAAAAGTGGTAATACCAATAAAGGAAATGGTGAATTATATTTCGCGCTTAAGAATATAGAGACAAGATACCGTATCAGGATCTTCTTTATCTTAATTGAACACTCCAAGGACAGTTAAGATAACTTTATGTATCTTGGCAAAACGTTAACTCTATTATGCTAATATTGTTTTTGCTGACTTTATGCCTGGTGGTAATGTATGTAACATTACAACCAGAGTATGTAAGTAGATTTAGAATTTATTCGCATGTCCGAGACGGTCGGTTAGTTACCTTGGTGTTAACAAGTAACTACTAGTACAATCTGACGAAATACCATTATCCATTATGACCAATTGTTGGACTAATCTCATTGTTGAAGTCAGGCTTCGTTTTTTTTTTTTTTTTTTTTTTTGTTTCCCCTCACGGGAGGGAGGCAGTGAATGCATTTACGCATACACAGCACAGCCGGTCTGTGCTGGTTATGTGTGGCTCAATCCCAAGTGGATAATACACACTAAACACTGCCTGAAGTGGCTTTAGTCATACGACCTTTAAGCCTTCATCGGAAGCGACCCCGCTTGGAGAGGCGGGGCGCTAATCAGGCTTGGTCTCAAATTGAAAGGCATTAACATCGCCAACAGTAACCACAATGTAACACGTTGTAAACTTGAGAAAGATTGTGTAACTTCGTTTGTTAAAATCGAATCGAAATTAAGCGTTTTAATACATTTCACATTATTTATTTATTAATGTCTAAAGATATTTTTAATATCTGTTTTCTTTGAATGTTCATAAATTTTTAACACGGCTCATTCAAAGTGGTACAAGAGTTTTATCGATGACTTTCAACATGTTGATAGCAAATTTTACTTATTTTTATTATATACAAAGAATTTTACCTTGCTTAATTTAGTCGGTTATGACTGCCTCAAAAGGTTTAACTTAAACTAAGGCAGGAGAGGCATATTTAACTAAAACTAAGTACCTTTTGACTCTGAACGAGCTCGAATATCTATCATGAACTCAACATTGAAAAAAACTGTGAATTTATGTTATTTACAATGATGAGTTTCATAAAGCTGCAATTAATAAAAAAAATCTACCAATTACCAATCTGTCGAAATAAATGTATTAAAAGACAATCAAAATTAGTTAAAATAACTTTCGCTACTGGTGAGGGATAGTTGATGCAAATGTCCGGCGCCCGAGGGTATTCGTTGATTGCGTTCTGCTTGCGAGGACCGCCTGCAGAATTATGGGAATTAGTTATTTAACAACATTATAATAAAACAATTATTAATGTAGTAAAATCACATTATTTTAAATTCATAATGGTCATGCGCTGTCCTATATAAGTATCTAAGCCAATAGGATCACATGTGGTATGTCAAGGACACACATAAAGATACATAGAGAGATATCACTATTTATGAAAAGTACAGAATGTTTCTTAATTTACTTTTTTTTAGTCAGTTCTATATAAGATATATTGTACGTACTTTTAAAATACTTATTTCGACCTCAAGGAATTATCAAATAGTTTTGAAAACTACTAATAACTACAAAAGTAATAATAAAAATAAACAGCAAGTAAAGTAATCACGATCCGTCTAATTGAGTTACAAGTGCTAGTAACGAGAACAATAATGTAGGATGCAAATGTGCGCTTGAGGCTACACGTTGATTGCGCTCACCCTCTGTTCGTGGAGCTGCCTGTACAATTACGACAATTACCTACGACTTACTGTTGTAATGGGACTCCTGCAATATTTATAATTCCATGTTTCAGATCGGCATTTTATTGCAGTTTGCAGTTTTGGCATTTTATTCGCTTTTTATTCGCACAGATTGTGGCACACGTTGGGCGCCAATATTACTTTTTTAAGTTTTAAATGTTTCGGATATCTGTATAGTTTATTTATATTATTTCGCTGTAATAATTACTTTACTTTTTATGGAAATAGCCGACCAACTAGGTAACGATCTGAAGGCTATTGTCGCCTATGGACTTCAGTGACACCAAAGGTATCACTGATGCGTTGTTGGCCAAGAAAGAGAGATGAAAACAAAAGAAGTCATTACTACGAAATATCTCCTTTTTTATTTTATTTTATTTTATTATAACTTAATGTAACATAATACAATATATTACAAAAAATGTTTAGGTAACTTTGAGTGCCAACACTTATTTATGTAATACTTATAATTTATGTAATTTTGATAAAATAAGACAAGTGACTTGTTAAAATTTAAGTAGTTATAGGTTTTAGTACACTTTAAATATGAAATGTAGGTACATAATATAGGCAAGTATATTAAATTTTACAGAATAATAACCGGTATGACTGATTTCTCTATTGCAAACAGCCAAACAACGATTAAAAAATGATTTTGAGGTATATTTAGTGCTCGATACAGGAAAAGCAAATAAATTATTGGGTCTGCGAATAATTTTGAGGGGTACTTTAAGGTAGTTATTTTTTGTAATTAAGACATAACTACCTAAATTTTGCTATGAATCTATAATTTACTATGAGATTTTAATCATCCACTTCCTAAGAATAAATTGCACCGTAGCAGCACGTCACCAATGTAACCAGCAACAGGGTGAAAAATATAATATGCAATAATAGATCATATAATACTTTTCTGATAGACTTTTAGCATAAAATCAAAATAAACCAAACTAAAACTCAGCAAAATCAGCATAAGCAGTAAGTACTTTTTGCAGAATGAGAATGAAGTCAATAATGATGCCATCAAGATGCAGAAGCTGTAGAAATGCAAATGACCGGCGCCCGCGGCTATCCGTTGATTGCCTCGTCGCCAAACATCTCCAGAATTACAACTATTACTCTCGAACGTATGTTGTGGAATGTAAATATCATGTTTACTGCCCATTTCGTTTATTATGAGGCTAATTCTTTATTAACAATCAATAAGATGTATAATATTGTTACCACTAATTATTTTTAATTTGTTGCGTTAAAGAAAAATATTAACATGCATCTATGAGAGATTTGGTTTCAGTAATATTTTCAAAGGTAAGCAAAGTCTACTAACTCGTACGCATTAACTCAAGAAAAATGTTGATATTATTTTAAACATGCCAGTAACTTCTCATTTCTCAGTGTTATTATTTTATTCAATTTTTAAAAACAAATATTCGAATGTATCAACCTTAAGTTCTCTATAATAACTTAAATCTAAATACGATGACAAATATTACAACATCCTCAAGTTGTTCAATCGACAAATGGCCAGAGTTTTTGCTGGGAGCTGCGATAATGGGTATTGCAGCAGAAATTTAATAAAGCGTCATGGTTTGCCAAGTTCTCGCATTGTATCGCGATGCGTTTTACAACTTTGTGCCAAATGGAAATAACGCTGCTTCACAATCCTTTGGTCATGCTCCTTTTTGTTTGAAGCCAATTTTTAGTTGTTAAGTTTATCAATTGTTCTCAATGAGTACAAGAACGGGTATATATTTGTCCCAAGATTCCCAGGTTGTTTTGTAAAGTAGGATACTCATAATTATGAATGCACAGGTTTAGTCTAAGCTTTACTTCTCTCCTCTATCTCGTTTATAATGCACTTTTTATTGATTAATTGGCAACTCGAATAAAGTCAAAATATAAATACTTGGGAAACTTTGCAACTAATATAATGCACGTAATGTCAATGCAAAATATACTCGTACTCACACTCGTCTTATCTTACATATTATAACTTGATAACATGAAACTTGACACCACGAAGAACCAAACGTTGAGAATAAGCTGAAATGTGCTTAAATCTTTCTGAATTCGGAAAGAGTAAAGAAGACTTTGTAGACGATCTCATTACTTACCGAGATCGACTTAAGCATAAAATATTAAAGTATAACTTACCGGATCGCAGGTTCAGTCTAGTATTTACAGTGCTTATGTCAACGAGTTGTATCTTTAGAAACCGTGATCTTCCCCTTACTAAACATTTCATTCGTCGCAAAGCAGTTCATTAAACGGCAACATTATCTCTGTACTTCCTTTTTATCTGCATTTTGAATGAAAAGGCTGGATCTTTTAATTAAGGGCGCGATGATACTTCATACTACCGTGCTGTGCCGGGTGCCACCGAGCTGTGACTGACGGTTAACTAGCGATTAAAATATAGTTTTATTATACTGATAGACTAATCTTTGAGTAGACATTGTGTTTTTAGTTTAAATATACGTTATTGTTGTTAAAAGTGTTAGGTTAATGTATTTAACTAAATAGCTAGTTACCATATACCTCAATACATTATACAAAAATAAACATTTTCGCATATTTTCATCAACTCGAAGCAAATAAATAGTCTCAGTTTGCTGTTAAGCTTGTTCCGGTATGCCCAAAATAAATTAAAGCCCTTCAATATCATTTAAAAACAACACACAATATTAAAATAAAAAAGTAAAATTAGACCATCATCTAAAATATACCTGTCCTCTAATTAAATGTAATTAAATCTAAATCAAGTTACCCGACTACCCGTGGAGCCGACCCTCCCATTACACTTGTACTTACAGTGGAGATGAAATTTGAATACAGTGCGCTAATGGCTCCGACGGACAGACAGACAGCTCTTCACTACAGATGCCGCGCAACGAAAGCTATGGCGACGTCTCAAGACGCTACTTTTGTAGCGTAGTACGTTAATTTTATGACAGCATTTCCATCTTGACGTAGAAAGAATTTTTGAACAAGGACGCTATAAATATTTGAGTGCTCATATTTTTACATCTCACATAGATTTAATTCATAAGCAAGTCGATCAAGGATATATAATTATATAATATAACATATATCGAGGCAGCGATGATTTGGAGGCCACATTATCTGTAATATTGAATGTACTGTTTAGTTGGTGCGCTTAGCATAACAAAATTTATTAGTTCGTTGACTAGGGTCCTGTTTACTACTTACTCAATATAAGCAAAACCACTCTTTATACTATTAACTATTACATATTCTGTGCTATTTGTACTATCACTCTTTACTTTACTATCAGTAACGTCACAAAATAATTGAAGATTTTTTGTCTTAAGATAATTGGTTTTGGTGGCAAATAATACTGACCCCAAATTTTAATCCATACCGGTAGATCAGGTTGTGGTAATAAGATATTATGTGACCAAGCTCGGGTCACTCCGCTTGCTGGTAGGGTTGTTAATATGGAATAATTGATATCAATACTGCTATTATTTTACTGTATATCCACCCTTTTGTTTGAGTCATCCGCTAACCGACTTGTCGTATTCCAACTGGGGTCTTGAGGGAATTTCCTTCTTTTCTCTTTTTATTAACAAGCATTCAAGCATTGGTGATATTATTAGTAACTCGATGACCTACATTCAGTTGACTCATTTGTCATTTATGAAACAAAAATATACTCAGAAGCCTACTAAGATTTTTTTGTGTATGTGATCCTTTATACTTATCTGATCTGGCTAATAATATAATATAGGCATTACCCACATTAATGTTGCAAAGCAAGCTATTAGTATAATTGGCGGTGGGATTACCGCGCATGAGCAACCCGCTCGTTTAATTTGGACGAATAAATATTTAATGACGGCGGATAGATAATGCTACGGCGTATTGTAATGTAATGCTGGTTGATCCGCCGCGATCGAATGGTTGGCTTGTTAACGGGATAATGCCCGCCTTCCACTGCGAGCAGGACAGACTCCGAATGAATTTCGTTCGACTCGCTATAGTTTTCATAGAAGTGCTTCCATTGCCAACGAGTGAGCGGAACGGAAAAAACGAGTACGAAGAATTACAAAATTGATCAGAATATTGAAGTTGGAAGACCAATAATAATTTTCAATTTAACTCTTTCTTAGTGGAAGGTCGAAACTCTTTTACTCCGTTTCGCTCAGCTATTTCCCTCTCATTACCCTTCCACAGTGGAAGGCAGGCATAAACGTTCCCCGCGCGCTCAAATACCAAAACATGCATTTAATGCTGGGTTGTACTGTGCTGGAAATCTGGAGTAGTATAATATAGCACCTTATGTGTGATTGTACTAGTAATGTTACTTTTAGTGGAACCCCTAGCTGGAACTCTAGTCGTTTGGCAGCTGAATCAAGCAAGAGGGTAATAACTATCCAGGCGAACCCCACGAAGAAATAGTAATATTTTATGCATATTTTTTACTCGTTGGTTTTGTTGGTTATCAAAGATGTTTATATTATTTAAATAATCCGAACAAAACTGACCTGTGCAAGTTGTAACCTCGATGGCGCCGCAAACTCCGTTTAAACAACACAACAGTTCCGACCTTTCAACTTGCGGCCGAAGTTCAAATATTAATTAAGCGCGGTTATCTTTGATCCGCGCAGTAATTAACTTTAATCAAATATTCCGCATTAAACACAAAGTTCAGGGTTTGCTTCAGCTCGGCCAAATAGAGTCCGACGTCCTTTGATAAAACACGAAAACATTCCCACTGGGTATTTGTGGAAATCTGTGTCCAAATAATTATCAATCTGATCGCTTTACTATAATATTTAAATTCCTAACGACGAATTCATTTATTGTTGACATTTTAACAGATAATAATGTCTTGGAACAAATGGCCTGTGTTTAATTCCATAGGCCTCTACAGAAATACACGAAAATAATAAAAAAAATATTTAACGATACACACTGCACACATAATTACAGACATTACATAAAATATAATTATATTAAGATGGAACGGAATGTGAAGCGTGTCATTTGCGTATCGAGATATCGTATCACATCTTATCACTAGCCGACCAAGCACGCAATCACACGTCTTGATAATATAACATTAGAAACACGATGATCAAATAGTTAAACATTATTTTAATTGGAAAGCGATCTCGTTAGTCAGATGTAAACTCTAATATCCAGGCCACCCAAAAAACAAGAGAGAAGAAATAACGAACTGCGTCTTAAGCTCCAGTTGACGCACTCTGGGCTGATTCAAGCAAGCGGGTGGTAGACCAGGCATGTCCCACAAACGTAAATTATTGAATGGACATAAAATCGATCTATGTTGGGTTCAGTTAGCAATGTGAGAGTTGTAATCCCATGAACTGCCATCTTGAGGATGAGTCAGAGATTGTTTAAGCAGGTGGCAACCTCCAGAACAGAGAGGTGATAATGATATAGCCGAAACAAAGCATACCAAAATAGTAAGATATCTAAAATGTAATCAGTTAAAGGTCAAAATCATGCCCAGATAAATGATAAATTATAATTATAATAATTTTGCTAACTAAAGCATAGGTTTATTATATTACCAAAACTCATCATAAAGCTGTGGTATTAGTAGCGATAAAAATGAACAGTCGGCTCAAAGCAATTAAAATGTTTAATTAAAATAATTATGTGTATTAATTGTAATAATATTAACTTGTCATCACGTCAGTCAAGTGATTGTGTCCGCATGGCGTGGACTCCGTTCGTAATTGGCCACTGTTTTGTTCGCTTTTAATTAGTCATGAATAAAGATTAATTAAATGTTAAATTTTTGAAACATTTACTCTGCCAATATACATGGTGATCGTGGTAAATAAAGTAGATTAATAATACACTGGTACGTGACAAGTTATTTTCGCAGAGACCCCCTAACTCGTAACCTGGAGTTAGTATTCAGTCTACGTTCCAAAAGATTTTAGGCCTTCGCTATATGTATCTTGTGCACTGCTACTCGTACCCCCTACGTGCTATACCTAAGTTTATTGGAGGATGGAAGTGTCAGTTAGGGACGGAACAATTGTGTTTCCTTTGATTGGCAGTGTCTAGTAATTCAAAGTCATTTCAACATATGGGTATTGTTTATTAACGTATTTTTACACTTATAAACGTATTTTTTTATGTAAGACTCCTGGCGTTCTTCTCGTTTTTCTTCAACATTTTATCAAGAGTAAAATGCCCTGTGCATGTAGTGTAGCATATTTCATCAAAACACAATTGTAACAAAAGTGAAGTGCCATGAATACCTGGAAAGATCAAATCAAAGCCCGCTAAAGAAAAATTCTATCTCAATTGCTGGCCATAACTCTATCTTTCTCGCGACCGACAAAACGCGTGACACGCGAAATAAATCAGCGCGAGGCGCTTTGTCGCTGCCATTACCTTCTTTTTTCGTAAATGTGTATCACATGTATCCATTGCCTTTTTTGTCGGAAAAGTGTAAGACACATAATATATCTCTTAAGATATTGTTACGTAATTCTTTCCGCGTTTCGTTCTGTGATTCTTTTTGTGCACAATTTGTTGATGGATAGATGTCTATTATGTTGTTGAGATGTGATATATTTATGTAATTTAATAAATGTACACGTTTAGTACACCATTGTTATTTATGAGAGCTTAATCTATACTTTCCTCAAATGCATGATCGATTCGGCAGTTCGCGCAACGTGTTATGAAGAAAGCGTGGTACTGTTGTGTCACGTAGCGATTTTTTCGATATTATTCTAATGATAGGATTCAAGAGAAAATGAGGGGATTCCTCAAATATAAAATATATAATACATGACGATTTTATATGTTTAGTGATACCTAATTTTAGTGGTATTAAACGCTACTTTGTTGATGTCAGTTATTTTTGGCAAAGGTTTTGTTACTATGAGAATATCACGTTAGTTGACGCGGGTCACGTATCCCTGACACGTCAAATATCACTAATAACGGAGTCTCACGTCACTAACGGTTCATTATATTTATGCGGACCAATACGTTATTATAGGTTATAGGACGAATTGAGAGGCCATGCTTCATGTAGGGGTAGCTTGGAAAAGTCTAAGAGCAGCAATTATTTATTATATTGTATTATATTATAGTTTAAATTATTTAAAACTACATTTTTTAATGTCATATCCTTCGTTATTTCATCATCTGATTAGATAATATTTCCGAAGCAAAGCTTTGGAGAAGAAGACGAAGTATCGGTTGCTGGTTGAGAAGTTAGACTCGCGCGACGCTGTGAATTTCAATTCCTTTGTTGTGCTTGTTCCAACCGAGCGCCTTTTCTGAAGGAGGAGCTGTGGCCGAGGGGAGTCGTCTTCAGAAACTTCCGCGGACGTCGGCGACTACCGGAAGTCACCGAAAGCGTGTCACTTCGCTGATAATTAGTGAATTAGTTATAAGTATATTGATATGTATGTTAGTCTATAAGGTATTTATATTATGGGCCTTGTTGCCCGAAATAAATAAATGAAATAAAAGCGAAGTAGCTATAGCTTCGAAACGCTAACACACTCATACCCCCGCAGTGGGTTATTACCTGTGTCGCGGGTGGCATGGACGACACATATAACACATCACAATAACACCCTGCACCCGAGTACAAATATTTATCTGTCACATAAATATCTGCCCCGGCCGGGAATCGAACCCGGGACCGCTCGCTTTGCAGGCAGGGTCGCTAACAACTAGGTTACAGGGTCGTCAATTACTTCGAAACTATTTGCTACGAAATTATTTAAAAAATAGCGCTTACCCAATCCAATATTACTATTTCTACAGTTTCCGACTAATGTACTGGATATACAACTTAGTCATTGATTTTGAAACTTCCGAGATTTTCCCGCACCTTATTTCGAGAATGAATTGTGCGCTGAAACAAAGCGGCCAGTGTTTGAGGTGTCGTCTGTTTATTGAAACACATCAGCTATCACAGAGACGTTTACCTAAAGGGTGGGGCACATGGTAGGTAACATCGCTGACTGTGAATATGTTACAGGGAGAAACAAAAATATGATGGGTTTTTTTGTACAGCCAGCAAAAAGTGTTAGTTACTATAGGTATATTTACGCAAGGCAAGATATGAAAAATTTCTCAAAGTATAATATACCCAAAATGTTGTGTTATTATTAAAATTTTTAAAAATGATAAAGTTGAAAATATCGTGTAATAAACATTAGGGAAAGTTTTTTATCGTACCCTAAATACCTACCTCTTTTGCTGATTGTATTTATATGATTAACTACTATTTATTATGTCAGAATGATGTGTTATTCAATGTAAACTAAAAAATCAATTTTAATTGGTGATTTGTTATACATTGCTGTATTATAAAAAAACCGATTTTGGAGTATTATTATACTAAATATGTATATCCATGCAAAATTATAGTTCTAGCACTAGGGTCTCGGCGCTATGCCTCGGATAGACGAATAGACCGGACGAACGGACATGACGAATCTATAAAGATTCCGATATTACTTCGGAACCCTAAAAATGTGCCGTTATTTTTTGGATATGCAGAAATAACCAATAAGGTTCTGAATACACAAAAAGAGCTTATTACATTTTCCTACCATCTTTCTAGTTTTAAGCAAAGTAAAGCAATTTTTCTTTAACTTTGTGAGTTGCTATTTTGAGAACTTCCTATTACACTGTCTCTCTGCGACATAAACAGCAGGAGATTGCCGCGGGCGTTCGGGGGGCGCTCGTCGGCGCCCGGGCGGCACGCTGTTGTTCTTATTATCCCGGCCTAAGTAACCATTAAAATTCATTTTTAGGCCCCATGGCCTAAACCGCCCCTTCTTTTTCCACTTGAGGGGAAGCTACGATATGTTTACATGTGTCAGATGCGATAGTATAAATGAGTGTATCTTTCTTGGTAGTTGAAAGATGCTTTTAAGTAAAATAAGTATAGTTCAGGTGATCTGATGGTAGCGATGTTGCGTCGAGTGTCATATCTATAACAATGTTGCCGCGGTCACAACGTAGGTATATTGTACACACCTGGTTCATTAAGTGGATCCTTATCCTTGGGTGAGCGCAATAACTCTCTCACTTGTGGAGGCGAACCGTCGAACGTTCTGATCGACTTCTTTATTGTATAGTTTGCTTAATACCGGCTTTTAAAAAAAATATTGCAAATATTGTAAATATTGCACAATCCGTAGTTTTAAAAATCAACATAAAGCAAGTTTAGTTTTATTTGAAATTTGACAAAGTTATTATGATACTGCTGAGTGATTATAACACCATGTTTTTTTTATGGAAATAGCCGGCAAACGAGCTGACGATCCACCTGATGGTAAGTGGCTATCGTCGCCCATGGACATCAGCAACACTAAAGCATCACTGATGCGTTGCCGGCCAAGAAAGAGAGAAGAAAAAGAAAGAAATGTTATTACCAAGATGCCAATAGCGAGGCACTATTCAGTTGATTACATGATACCCTATTCACTGAGGGTAACCACACATTGCGAGAGTTACGTCATATTGCACGTATTACGGTTAGCTCCGTTGCGCAATTTACGCCAAGCACCAGTTTGAAGTAGAATTACGCCGTAATTCAGTTTTAACTCAAGTATTAGTCCGCGTCACGTATTCCTTTGCATCGTGTTTTGAGAACTAGTTTGTGCCAACTTCACTAAATTAGTTTTTATTGCTGGCGAGTTAACAGAGTCGATTCTACAATTTGCGTTGCGGCACTGTCCATCTCTTTATTTTAATGCAGTTACTTTTTTATAGTAGTATATTGCTGGTAAGTAAACTAACTTACTAACTATCATATCTCTGGGACCATAATGAACTCCATCCATCCATGCCCAAGCTGATTCTCGAATCTTGTCTCCTTTGCTTGTCACGCATCCTATTGAGGGACGAGGCAGTAGTTAACTCCTATTAAAGAATGCTTGGCTCTAAACATTTGTTTATATTTTTTCTATGCAATGTACATAAATAAAAGCGAGGAAGATAATAACCACAATGGACCAGTTGGTTTCATCGTGGGTAAACTTGGTAGTTGCTACTAGAAACCAGCTTCGTCTAACAGAATAGTAGGATCAATGGAGTCGTTAAGCTATACAAAGAGAATACGAAGTCCTTTATACACAAAACACTTAATGTACTTAGTATTATACCTTCAGCATTTAAAGAGCACTTATTCATCTGTTTCTACCTTATCAGCGCTCAGCGTTGTGGACACATAATGTGTAGACACTAACGAGTACGTTAATTCTCTTCGCTAACTAAACAAACTACGACAAATATGTAATAATTACGAAATTAAGACAACATTCTTTTCATTCTATTTTCAACCGTACCACCTGAACATAACATGCATTTTATCCGCAGCTCCCCTAACGTCTATTCAAACAAACGTCAAAGAAAATTACACGCTTAAAACAAAACAACAGGATACAATTTCGCCTGCGTTTGATATCTGTATAAAGCTATGTACACACGAGTGCTAGCAATCAAAATAGTTTGTCGTTCAATTACGAGGAGTCGCGAACGGCGTCGATTTAATAGCTCCCATACAGAAACAATGATTAACTACACAATCTGGGTTTGGGGGATTTATTGACTGCCACCGCGGCGCGCCGCGAGATGGATAGGACCGACGACCGATTTCAAACGCTATGAAACTTTCACTGTTTAGGCCTTGTTGCAAACTTTTACTTCGGCATATTTTTCTTCGTTGCTTATTTCAGTCAGATTTTTGTTATATTTTTTAATAATAAAATAATAATAATAATAAATCTTTATTTCAGGCATCGAGGCCCATAACATAAATACCTTACAGACTAACATACATACAAAAATATAGACTTAAAAACTAATTCACTTATTCGCGAAGTGAGACGCGCTTCCGGTGACTCCCGGTGGTCGTCGTCGTCCACGGAACTTTCGGAAGACGACCCCCTTTGGCCACAGCTCCTCCTTCAGGAAATCCGACAGGAGTTCGGTTGGAACACGCACAACAAACGAGTTAAAGTTGACTGCGTTGCGCGATTCCAACTTTTCAACCAGCGCCCGGCACTTTGTTTTCTTCTCCAAATACTCCACGACATCGGAGACCTTCGTGGTGTAATGGAGACGGGAGACGTAAATGTAGGTCACTGGAACGGCGGGACGCAGGAGATGATTATGTCCTGTCGGTGCAGTACCGCATTGGTTACGACAAAGGTCTTCTTCTCCACTTTGATGAAGCCATCTTTGTCCGGCTGGCCAGTGGGCACCGTACTACGAGGGGGTTCATTGCGGGAGACTCCGCTATCCCTCTCTGCCCTCTTCTGTACCCGAATTTTGGGATGCTGACGGGTTACAGCTGCGGCATAGTTACATTGAGGCGATAATGATTAAAACACTTATTATATTGAGACACATGGGCTATACTCGATTGGGTCTACGTTTTATTCCACGGAAATTATTTCATTAAATGTAGTAGGCATGATCGTTATTATTGATACCAAATAAAATTTACTTACCTATAGGCTAACAAAATCAGTTTGGTAATATTCATATGTATACACAAATATAGCTTATTAGGCTGAGGGCACGAGATCTGCGACAGCGGAGCGCTAGCGGTTGCGGGGCGGCGGCGATATGGAGCGATGCAACAACAATAAAGCATATTATGTGAACGCTCACGAAACGGGCGAGAACGGAGCGGGGCGATGAGTATGGATGTTAGTGATGTCTTATTTGTTTTGCCCATGACCCTCGTGATAAGGAGCCCAAATGGGGGGAGTGTATTATTATTTACTATTAGTATTTGTCATGGTATTTTTCGTCATTATATTGGTGAAAAAGAAAACAAAGTACTCAAGAACATCTAATTTTGAATGTACCTTCTCCTCCTCTCGGGAACCTCCTAACATTACTGACGTGTTGCAAGCTAAAAAGTAAATGATGATGCTAAAGATAAAATGCCTTCACTAGCTTTTCTGCAGATATGTAAGTAATATTTCACGGTTCATTTAAGTCGGAGAATGGTAGCTTACGATTTAGGTAGCTTTAGCAAACAAACAGGAAAGATATGCGTGAACTCTAGAAAATACAATGCCGACTCTTAGAAGAAAAATCGTTTCATTCTGGAGAATGCTAATGATTTGCTGCCATTTTTCATGTAATTTAGCTTTACATTCAAACGAGGGCAATCTATCACAAGCCAGGCAAACTCCGCCGCTATTCGTCAACAAATCACAAACAAAACCCAAAAGATTTTTAATCCGGCCATCATTTCACGGATCTTCATTGCAATTCATTTTGCGCAACCGTATCCGACACTCGATTTATTGCTTGATGAATGGCCGGTCGCAGGTGTATCACTCCCCTTATAACATCGCCAACGCCTTGCGCTCACATCGACCTTATTATCGGTACACAAGGTTCATATTCATTCCAGCCAGTTTCAAAAGGTGTTGCCAGATTTGAGTTACAACTTGATGTAGGGCGATTGACACAAGTATGTGGGTGGTGCGGGATAAACGCGTGTAGCTATTTTTATTTTCTTAGACGTTTAAGGTGTGACGTGGGGTGAATAGAGATTTCCGTTTGTTTCTGTAACACTTTTTGCCAATGTAATGTGTGAAATATGTGATGTAGCATTGTTTTAAGCGATTTTTATAAGCGTTACGAACAAACAGATGGATCACCGGGTGATAGGTGATTTCCACTGCCCATAACTCATCACCGATACGTTGCCGGCCAAGACATTTTTTTTAGTATTAAATACAATAAAATTTATATAATTAATAAGCAATATTTTAGTAACGCATACATAAGCATCTTTACACATAGTGACTGTATAGTTATTAAGACTCGTTATTACAGAAGTGGCGTGACATCGCACTGCACCAAGTTATTATTTTGTATCCAATAAATAATAATATCATGAGAGTCTTACTAAAGATAAACATATTTAATTTTTACGGTATATTACGATTATGTTAAAAGAGATAATTATGAAACGGAATATTCGAAGTTGGTTTTTGTCTAATAAGGTTTACCATTTTATATAATTGGTTTACTATGGTTTGTAGAAACATTTTTGTGTAATAATTTACCTCTACATACTATTTAATGAAACTAACTTATTTCTCTACCGCGTAAATAATGTGCGATGTTTGAAAGATAATTATTATCTTATAATAATCTAGACACGCGGCAGCGTGTCAAGCCAAGTTCAAGCAAAGGAACTGGCTAGCCAGCGCCGAGTGTAATATTACACGAACCACTTGGTGCTACTTTTGACCCTTTTATAACTCAAAACATCTTTAACGTAAACACATAAAACTACGTGTGTTTAATTATATCCATAAGGACATGTAGAATACCAAATTTCATGAAGCTAGCTCAAACGGTTATAAAGATATGAAGGTTAAAAATTCGTAAATTTTAGCACTGACTGACTGACATATAGTACCTAAATCTAACCTACTTCCAGATAACCTAGAAGGATGAAATTTGGAACCCAGCTTGGTAATTGTGTGTAAGCGTAGGAAAAAATCAAAAAATTAAAAAAAGTCGAAAAATAAGTGGTGTCCCCATACAAAATTTGTATGGGACCGAAGCAGAGCCATCTAGCGGCA
The DNA here is from genome assembly GCA_963932265.1 of Thymelicus lineola. Taxonomy (NCBI): domain Eukaryota; kingdom Metazoa; phylum Arthropoda; class Insecta; order Lepidoptera; family Hesperiidae; genus Thymelicus; species Thymelicus lineola. Next base: position 15,902,913 of record OZ010697.1, read on the forward strand.
GTGAAAAAAACAGCTTCGGTCCCATACAAATCTTAGCCAGCTCGCATTTACATTGTGAGCCCATTATGTCACGTAAAACTCGCACTAAGGCCTCTGTGCACGCGGGGCTCAATATGGCATACTTCAGCGCATGGAGTATTGAGGTAGAACGAGGGCCATCTCATATGAAGGGAAAGTTGAAAAAGTTTCCAGCTGTTTACAAAAAATAGAGGTTCCAATAATGGCCATTTCTAAATGGCGCTAGTGTGTGACAAATAGATATATGAACATGGCTGTTGTAAACAGAGTGAAGTTTGCTGAGTTATGCCACCCTACTCAATGGCGCTAGTGTCCGCCAAATAGATATTCGAACAAAGCTGTTGTAGACCGCACCGCAGCCCCACCCGTAATTTTACGCGTTTTACGGACACATTTCCCTTTGCTGTCCCTCGCGGAAAGTTGTTGTAATGTACAACACATTCAACGCAACAAACCATGCGTGTTTTCCATAGAAGCTGATATACTTTGGTAAACCATTAAAACAATGCGCGGTGAGGCAGATCTACGCTGTGTGGCGGGGCGCGGAGCAGTGTGAGAATCGCCTGTTTGTCATATTTACCTAGATATTTAGTACTCAGTTAAATGGTATAAAATTAGCTATATACCGAATATAACCATAACCAAATACTCGTTCTTGTAAGCAGAATAACTTTTGAATTCAGTTAATCAGGGTATTATGAATATAATTATATATGATAATATGCTTGCTTAAACTTATTTTTATACCAGTTTTAGGGACTCTTCAATAATATGATTATAAAAATTCGACTCACCGTAAAAGCTAATGTTTTTCCGATTCACTTTCTGGTTTATGGTCATCACTATTTAATTTACACCCGAAACTGGTCACCCATGAAACGTCAATTTAGTCTCTAATATTTGTGAACAGGGTATATTTTTCTTTACAAAAAGTAATGATATCCCACCAAAAACATAAATGTAAAAAAGGAGAGCCAAGTTCAATACAAAAATTATGCTTGGCTGTGGGCTTCGCCGCAAAAAGAATGGAGATCTAAATGAGTGCCAAGTTCTATGCAAAATCTAAATATGTATTTATAGGAACAAAATAATATTATGAACAAGTATTAAACTCTATTTCTTTGCTTTATTGGATACCTATAACAATTGCTGTTATTTAAAAAAGTGAGATCTTAAAGTAGGTTAGATTTGACTTGGCCAGTTTTCATTACATCAGTCATTTTATAAAGTTATTCAACATTTTAATTCTGATAAAAACTGGCCAAGTCAAATCTAACCTACTTTATGATCTCACTTTTTTAAATAACAGCAATTGTTATAGGTATCCAATAAAGCAAAGAAATAGAGTTTAATACTTCTTCATAATGTTATTTTGTTCCTATAAATACATATTTAGATTTTGCATAGAACTTGGCACTCATTTAGATCTCCATTCTTTTTGCGGCGAAGCCCACAGCCAAGCATAATTTTTGTATTGAACTTGGCTCTCCTTTTTTACATTTATGTTTTTGGTGGGATTATATTTACTGATGTAGTTGTCACAGTTTACAGTATACATGGACTTAATTATTGAGAAATAGTATAATACACGCTTAGAATAATACACGTGTTTATAATATCCACGATACATAAACACTCATACACACACACTCACTCTCTCTCTCTCTCTCACACACACACACACATCACACACACACACACACACACAATTTGGCAGACATGTAAAGCACGAAATTGTACTTGTTTGTTTAAATAAATAAATGAATAAAAAATCCTATCTAATAAAAGCTTACAAGGCTTAAGAAAGCAAATTTCCTATAACGACTTCAGACATACAAGCTGAAGTCATCAGAATATCATCAAAGCGTGTGCCGGAAGCGACAGCGTCACGTCACCGGAGCTGTAATGAGGATCGAACGAGACTCATCGCCGATACGAACGCCCGATCTATCGCATTCATGAAGCTGATGTTTTACATGCCATTAGCAATCACTCAAGTTAAAATCTAACTCGCATGGAACGACTTTATACTTAATCTTCCTAACATTATGTACCGACATTCTGTTCTATGAAAATTTTAACATTTTTTGGTTTATTGGACGATGTTTTATTTTTTTTCATTTCAAAAAAAATATAATTAAAAAGTAAAAAATTAAATACTTCCATACTTTATTTATATTTGTCATTACAGTTAAAATGATTCATCAATTTAGAGATGTATGTAAGAATTCGGTTATTATATTATGCTCACTAGTACTCATTTTTACAAAGCCAAGTTCATTCAAAACAAAAACTATGAAGATATCAGAACGTAATGTCATCGCAGCATAGTAAGTAAAATGAGGTCAACCGTTCAGAAGCAACGAGCCAGAAGAATGATATCATGGACTCACTTAGCATTCTCAGCGCCGGTAATGAGGTTCGAATGCGAGGGAAGGCCATCGGGCCATCAAATACAAGCGCGACACACGGCACACACACAAGTCCCCGACGAATCTTTCAATCGTTATCTGTTATTCTGCGTCCTGGTCTTTCTGTTTTCCGATGTGGTTTAAGACAAAAGTGAGTAGCTTTCACATGTTATTTGTCTCACTCGCACACTCTGAAACTAACATTATTTTTAAATAAATAGTAATAGTTTGTATATATAGGTAGTACATTGGATTTTTCACTTTCAGTTTCAAATGGGAAGTGTTTTGTCTTTTCTAAATAAATAAATGGTTATAAAATTGCCATAATTTTTTACAACCTATACTAAAATAGTATGTATATTAATAACAATTATTACCATCCAAACCACGACAGTATTAAAATGAGAATAATTAATTTTAATAATTAATCATACTAATCTATAAAATTAATATAATATTATGTTTGTAATTCATGTAAGATTTTATAAAAATTGCATCAAATTAATCCAAAAGATTATCATAAAGCTTGTATTTTTGATCGAATTAACTTTAATACATAACTCCAACCTCGAAATAACTAAATAACTCGCTTGTAACTTGGCCCACAGCTACCGAGCACCCAGCTTGCCAAATTTATAGCGGTTACCTACGCATTTCGCAGATTTATTCAGCGGCCGTCGGCGACACTCCTCCAGACTTACTTCTTGCCCCCGGTGATAAAACTGACGGCTGATAGAGGGCGCAATATGCCAGTGCAAATGTGCGGGTAAGAGTCGTAGCGTCGAGAACAGACTTCCTTATAGTATCAACATCGCGAGATTATTGCCTGGGCGGGTTTTGATTTCTGTATAGTGTTGCAAATGGTTTATTTAGTAAAGGTATAGTAAGGATTCATTTCAACACTGGTAGATTTTCAATATGCATGCGAATACGGACAATGTAGTCTTGAATCCAAACGCAGAGTAAAACAATATTATGTTTCCTTATTGTTATTGACATTATGATTGAATGGGATTTGTACAAATTTTCGAATTATTCATGGAATTAATTTTGTGAAATATGGTGCTGGCAGGTTTTGAGCACAATAGTTTTTGCTGCAGTAACTAATAATACGAAATATCAATAAGAAAGGTATTAAATTTTTAAATTGTAACTGCTTTAACTTTGTGTGACAATGTACTCATATAACAAGGATTAACATCTGCTTCAAAACTACCTGTTTAATGTATTCCAATAATTGTAAGTGCAATAATAGTGAAATATTAAGCAACGGATACCTAAGTATTTACTCATATTTTTTATGGTAATGAAGTAAGGAGCTAGAACACTAAAACTAGTTGACGTGTTCTTTGAAACGGACAAATGAAACTTGGCTAATCCTCAGTCATCCTCTGCGTCTGCTATAAACTCGTTGTACATCGCAATGAATACTTTATGCCATAGTCGAGACTATAAATATTCAAAAGATTTTGCCTTAAGCGATGTTGAAATTATCCTACTACTGAATGTTATGTTTAAAGAAATGAAGTAAGTTGTGGCCATTAGCAGCCTTGTAAAATAGTTCTTTAAAATTACGGATGAAGTAGAAAAATAGTTAACTATCCAACTGCGGTGCAACATACGTCCGTCGTCGTGATGACAAGAAGGCCATATAGGCCCCTGTATGTGTTTTTATTGAAATAACCGACGACCACCTGACGATAAGTGGCTATCATTGACATGGACATCAACAACACAAAAGGCATTATTGATGATTGATGAAGATGACTTGAATATTTTTTTAAATAATAACTATATTGTTATGTTCTATCCACTTCCATATAGTGCCTGGAAGAGATCGCTGCTTTAGCGATAATGTCGCCCTTATACCGTACCTTGTTTTTACTACTGTTACCCTGGGAATACACGTCCGATTTTGTTTCCGATTGTCTGATCAGACTATCTGATCGTATTTACTCGATACACGTCCGATTTTTGCGTCAGACTTTTTCTGAACACAGTCGTTCTCGAGCTGTGAGAGAGGTAAGTGCTTGCTTGCCACTCTTGCCAGAAAGAAAAGATGGATGGCGAATGAAAATTATGGTTATTTATTGCATATTTGCTCGTGTTAGCGCGAAAGAAGAAATAACGTCGCTATTGGATTCAATATTCAGTTTCAGTTCAGATTGATTAAGTATCAATCTGACAAGACTTACCGAGAGTAATTTCTACTTAAAACATCCAAAACTACTGAGATACCCCGAAAAGTTTTTTGATTGTTATAGAATGAGTAGGTATAAGCTCTTTTAACGTACTTTTGTACTTGAATCATTCTGGACAACAAAATAACTTACTTCAATATAAGGGATGAATCAAAAACTACTCGTCAGATCTCGCTCAAATTTAAGGTGCTTGTCATGTGGTCCCACCACATGAAAAGCACCAGCTTTCGAGCGAGAACTTTCTAGCGTCGATAGTTTCGGAAATAAGCCCCTCCCTCCCTTTCCCCGCACGAGTGATCCTATAAGGGTTCCGTTTTTCGTTTTTTTGTGCGGAACCCTAAAAATACAGTCGAATTGAGAACCTCCACCTTTTTTGAAGTCGGCTAAAAATTGGAATAGTTAGCAGCGTGTAGGTACAGATAGCAGAGCATAAAAATAAAAATTTTGAAAAACCCCCCGTATCAGGCTACTGCAGCGCCCTCTGGTGGCCTACTGCCATAAAACATATAATTATAAGCCCGCTCTTTAGTGATACCTTTTGGATGCAAAAAACTGCAATGAAATTGGCCCAGTAGTTTTCATAAAAACGGTAATATACATACATACAAACTAACAAACAAACAACCTCTAACCCCTAATGCATATACCGCCTTCGTTTCGTTCCGTCCATCGTGGGTAAAAATTAAAATGAAAAAAGGGATAGATACCATATAGGAATAAAATAAGGCACAATGTATGGAGTATGAGTATTGGTAGAAATTATTATACATTTTAAGAATTAAACATTAAAATAATAAAAATAAATTAAAATATTCCTAATAATATCTTAAATTAAAATAAATCTTGCATGTCCTTTGGTTTCCTAAAAACTAATGATCAACAACGCAAAGAAGTTTACGACTTCCTCGTGACCTACTTAATTACTTAACCATTTTAGTAAATTTTAATTAAATTTTAAGTAAAAAGTGCCCGTCTAAACGTGTTAAGTGATAAGCCCCGCCCACCTACTTAACAGAAAAATTTCTAAAATACTTATTTACTTATGTACTAAATTACTTATCTACTTAACTACTAAAATGACATAACAATGCGACGCGTGCGTTCACTGTCACGCTAGAGATTAAACAAAGTACTCTGTGGAGTAAACTGGCAAGTCGGAAGGAGGAATCGGACGTGTATTGGTCTCTGTAGAAAAGTATGCAGACCGCACCTTCAGACAATCGGATCGGCCATAAAATCGTAGACGTCTTGGCGCTGTTTCCGACTCGGACGTCCGATCCTACAATCTGATCGGACGTGTATTGTGTATTCAAACAAATGTATGGCACGAGGGCCTTCCGATTGTCTGATCAGACTATCTGATCAGACAATCGGAGAGAAAAATCGGACGTGTATTCCCAGGCTTAAAGTAAAAATAAAGGTTATTTGTATTTGTATATAGTATTTTATTTTAATCTTTCCGCAATAAGTAATTAATACGACTCGAGGGAGGTACAGACGGCTTAAATATTTAAAACTTGTTGCTTGAAGCTACTTAAGCTGTCTGCAGCGTCTTAATATTTACATAGTAATACTGCATTCGAATCGAGCCGGACTACTTATTCCTTTGTAGGCAGCATTGTAAACTTAGCTTCGTTGTTGTTCTAGTTGTGAATATTTAACGGTTGATGATAGCTACCGGATGGTGTATAATACTGCTTATTAAAGTTGTTCTATTCTTGAATATATTCGCGTAAATACGAGTATTACGTACTTGTGCGAGTATTATTATTGATATATCCTAAGGAGTGAATGTTGGGTGTTGGGTTAATAGAAAGAAAGGGTCGATTGTTTGTATTACCATCTTTGTCATTTGTCAAAAGACTAAAGTTTGCCGCAATAAATGGACCAACTATAAGGCCACGCGCACATTGGACACGTTTTCGTACGAATTTTACTCGTAAGTACACGTACGAATACGCACGAACGATCCCGACCTTCCAAGTACTATGGGAGCGCGCAGACTGGGCGCGAGTTAGTTGTGCGTATACGTACGTGTACATCCGACGTCCGAACACAATCCGAACTTGTTGGGATTTTAAAACACATTCGTACATCGAAACTTAAAAAATGGATGCAGAAAAATTCATTAACTATGTTAACGGACATAAATTAATGAATTTTCTTTTTTCATACGTACATAACCATGAAACAGTGTGTGGCCATTATATAAATCTTCCATGATATGATGAAATTCACCAAAATCGTGTCTATTTAATTATATTTCTCGCACCCATTCGTCTAGCGACGACGCCACCGCAGTCTCAGTGTTATAAAGAGAATTATCGTGAACATACAGATTATTTCATCGCGCTCCAACCAAATAACTTTACATATGCGTTGTCACTAGAAAACTACCTATTTGACGGAGAAAAACGAATTCACTGTGCGCACTCAATTCGTACGACCACGATCGTAAGTATACGTACGTGATGAATTCGTATCCAAAGTGCGGGCGGCCTTAGGCTGTATACAGCACAATGCGTCCGCTTAGCGAAGTAATAATTAAGTGATGACTGTGAAACAGAAAGCTAGCAAGAAAAGCTAGCATTAGTAGAAAATGCGTTCTTTGCAAAATATTGCTTCCTAACATAAGTTAGGAACCACTATAACATAAATTTTTGTTGTTTCTGAATATGGAGGAAATTATATTATGCGTACAAATAACTCAGGTACCATGATTTATTGTTTCCAAACTTAATTAAGAAAAAACATCAAACTTAAGTAGATGATGTAATTTCTACGAGCATTTACAATCAAATCAACAATTCATTCCTGTCATGAACAATACTGGTCATTTTAAAATTCAGTTTAGCGCAAATCCTCGGTATACCGTATAACGTATAGAAACTCGTAGTTCCTAGCGGCGGCGACCGCGTGTAATGAACACGATTAGAAGTTATTGGCCGGTGATAATTGGTTTACGATATTGCTCGCAACAGGATTACTATCACTAATAAAATGTAGATTTCGAATACAATGCAGTATTGAATTGTGCTTGGGACGGAATTACCAATACACGTCATTGGACGTTTCTTTCAATAATAGTTTGTCTGTAACGGACATGGGTAGAAACAACTGAGTAACAACAATGGGTAGAAACAATGATAAGAAACGGAGCATGCTCAGGGTAAGTTGACTCTACGATGGTCAGTCGGAAAGTGAACATCGTTCACTGAGCGCGGCCTATACCCAACTCGCCAATTAAACCGCAGTGAAGCACAAATGCCCAAATATAAATTAACTTTATACATTGCCGGTGGACATTCAAGTATTTGTATAGTAGTTGGGAAACGTATACATTACCTGGTAAAGTGTGTAATGGAGAATAATTTTCATATCATGTTATACATTGCCCGAACGATCAAAGTACACACTGCCTAGGAATTGTATTGAATACCTGCATTATAAAAATTTCCGTACATTTAAAATAAATTCACATGTACATATACATGTATTAGAGGTATAATACAAATATTAAACTCTTATTATATCTAAATCAGTATCGGTTGATAATAATTAATTGTGTCTCGTTATAAATGTCAGTATTCAATCATACATCCTGGCAGCCATACCCACAGTCCTGGGATACGTTAAAATGAAAAATGTATTTGTTACAAGTTATGTGTGTCTGTGCATCGCATAATACGTTGAGTGGCGCCCTCTGCTGCCGGATGTCGTAATTGCCGCGATCGTGAATAGGGTTGCCAATATTGTGTTAATAAAAAAAAGTCTACAAGTATTATATTTAAAAAAAGTAACGACTTTTTTTCTTTACTTCGGTTTTCATATAGATCCACAATTTTTTTTCATAAAATATAACCCCTGTTACACAGAAACAATAAAACATCCCACTGGTGAAAGAATGTCTGAAATCAGTCCAGTAGATTTTAATTTTCTCTATTTTAAACAAAGAAACAAAAAAATCTAAATAATATTAGTTTAGATAATTTCGTTCTTAAATATAAAATTTCTGATATTTTAAATTGAATTATAAATTAATAAAAAGACTAGATTTGAACATTATTTCTCAATCGAGGGACGTGTGAGTTTAAGTTATTATTTTAAACTGAATCATTTTCTTTTTCTGATAGTTTCATAAACTTCCCATTGTTGAATAAAGTATTTAATTATTTTATACTTTCGTTCAATAAATAAAATCTAAGCACTTAATAATTATTTTTTCCACCCAGATATTTTGATTACCAAATACTTTAATTAAATAATGAATGCAAAATGTAGAGCGAGTGTCAACCTTAATAGCGTAGTATGACGAGTGGCGAACTGGAGCGCATGTTTTTAATTAATAGCAAACGTTACATCCTGCCGGCTGCTTCTCACTGATAAAAATTATATCCTTAAGTTGCTTGTTTTTATAAACAGAATTTTAGAAAATTCATTGCATTTTATAATAACATTAACGTTGTACTCACAGAAATGTATCAAGTTGTAATCTTATGTTGTATATATGTCAATATAAATAATAGTAATTTAATAATAATTCAAATTTATTTTCTATGTCTTTTTCTATAAAATCTGTTTTAAGTTTTTTTTTAAACTATTATTTATTTTTTCATTTTTTACTTTGGTTTTTTGAAATTAAATTTAGGTTTTTTCTTTCTTTTTTCTTGTGAGCAGTGATAGCCTAGTGGTTAGAACGTTGGTCTCATAAACGCGGGGGCCGAAGTTCTAATCCTGGCACGCACCTCTAATTTTCAAATATTATGTGCGTATTAGAAGTTAATTATCACTTGATTCGGTGAAGGAAAACATCGTGAGGAAACCTGCACACCGGAGAGTTCCCCATAAAGTTCTCAAAGGTGTGTGAAGTCTACAAATCCGCGCTTGGCCAGCGTGGTAGACTATGGCCTGTACCCCTCACATTGAGAGAGGAGACCCCGAGCCTAGCAGTGGGACAATTATGGGTTGTTGCTTGCTTTGCTTTCTTTTTTCTTTCAATATTGAATTGTCATCGGTCCTCGATAAGTCTACAAAGTTTAAAAGAATCTTTTTGAAATGAAATTTAAGATTTTTCTTTCTTTTTTGTTTAAACATTGAATTGTTATTGGACCTCGATAAGTTTACAAAATTTGAAAGAAATTTGAGCGTTTGAAGTGGTTAAAATCAAGCCCAAAGGAGTCGGTTACAAGTTACAAACAAACATACAGGTATAGCTAATAAAAAGCGAGTAATGAATGAAGCTAAATATTTTTATACATAGAAAATAATCTACTTTAAATTAATTTAATTAAAGTAATTGTCTTTTCTTGCAGTCTGACGCCTTTTATATTTTTGTCAGCTGTGGAATAATCCAAAAAAATGAAGCAGTATCTTAAATCAGAAAATATTAAAACTTGTAATAAAACGTAGCTGAAACATAATATTTTGTTTGTTAAAATTTCGAAAATATCCTAAAAACAAATTTATAATGCGGCTCCAACGGGCCTTCTACGAAGTTCTACATAACGCTACGCGGTGCTACGCCGTAGAGGATCTACGTCCTCGTAGCTAAGCTAAGCTACTTGTTTACGAAGGAGGTAATGAGTTTTTTACACTCGGTGGGAAAGTTTCATCATTCTAAGCTGGAACAAACAGATTTGTACAGAATAGCTCCTATACGGGATAAGGTCCTTGTTGTACTAACACTATGCAGCTCATAGCTATGCAAATTAATATAAAATTTAGAACAAAGTTAAACACTCATAGCCCCGAACTAAAATTTCCTGTGTGGTTGGTGCCATAGACAACACATAAAATCCACATATATCCAAGCTTAGAACAGAAATAAACTCATCATCGAACTCAAGACTCATGGTACGGTGCGGGCAGTCCAGCATGATAACAGTTACGCCGCACGGGTCTTGTAACGGGGCTAATTTCGTGAAGCTTCCTGATTAGATAACATTTTCTTGATTGAGCCAGCCGTTAAACGACTCGTCGTGTTCCGGCTGGAAGTTTGAGAGCCAGTTCTTCCTTTCTTTTTGTCATCTATCTCAGTCGACAACAGATCGGTGACGTTGTTGGTGTTACTGATTTATCAAACACGTAAAAAATAAAATTAATGGAAATTTAACAAATATTTTGTTTTCATATAATGTAAAACTTAGATAAAATAATAATAACAATTCTGTTGAGAATTGTCAATAGTCATAAGTCAGTTTGATTGATTGCGAGTAGGTTCATTTAGAACCCTTTTATTGTTGCGTTAATAAATATTGAATGAGCGAACGGTTATAGAGGGTGGAAATCGTGTGCGAATACACGTAATATTAAAGATTATTTACTTTTAAGAAAATGATAAAAATAAATGGGCTATCCTAATGTGAACACATTTCCAGTACCTCCATCCATCCATCCATCAGCCCTTGGAGGTGCACTGCTGGACATAGGCCTCCCGTAACTTGCACCACTCTGACTAGTCTAGAGCCTTCTGAATCCAGCAGATGCCCGCTGTCTTTTATCGGTCTGTTATCGGTTCTTCGCACTATGTAGCCAACCCATTGCCACTTCAGCCGGCTAATTCCTTGAACTATGTCGGTTACCCTTGTCTCTCTACGGATCTCCTCATTTCTGTTGCGATTTCGTAGAGAAATACCGAGCATAGCCCTCTCCATAGCCCGCTGCGCTACTCTGAGCTTGTGGATTAGGCCAATAGTAAAGCACCACGTCTCGGATCCACATGTCATCACTGGCAACACACACTGCTCGAACAACTTCGACTTCATGCACTGAGGAAGTGTTTTGGATGTCAAGATTTGACGCAGTACCTAGATATTCAACTACTTAATCGTGGGTTATTTCTTAAACCTTAAAAGTAAAATGATAAAGATGTCTGTTTCAACGGACAGCTAGTAGGTTTTCCTCTTCATATCGTATCGTATAACCACATCTAGTGAGACAACTAGGTTAGGTCTCAGTAAAGTCCTGGACACACTTCCCTCATATTGCAACTCTGTTGTGTGAGCATGTTTACACCAGACGTGCGTCGGTGGGATCTGGGTCATAGGAATAAAAATATGTTTATAAAGTTCAACGTATTTGTGGAGTAACTTTTTAATCAGCAAATCCTCTTGTTTGAACTAGAGATTTAATAACTGAATGCATAATTAAACTAGCCGTATTATTCTAGCTTATGGCAGAGTCTTTCTTCGTAATTTAGTAGATTTGGTAGGAAGATTTCACGATGCTGCTCCAATCCGCATGATTGGGAGGGGACAACCAATCCACATTTGGAAAAATAAGAACACCTACAGTGGCAATCAATTTATTATTTTGTAGCATGACTCCCTCTAAAGCACGGAAGTGCTTAAGAAATTTTGATACTTCACCTCATCCGTCCAACTCGCTACTAGTGACACAATCAAAATGTTAATTTTATTGTAACAATAAAATAACAAAATCCCGCCGATGACCAAACATGTCTCGACATGGCATTACGGTCGACGTGCCATCAAACGCTGATATATCGCCATTCCTCGCTCCGGCGGTTCCATACAAAAAGTTATAGCAAAAACTTGGAGCAAAAACTAACGAATACCTCATTCAGTTATAAATCTTGGCGCTGATGTGTTTTGTATTGTGATGTTCGTTTTATTTCGGCGCGACGTGCGAGAAATATTCGCATTGTTGAAGGAGCTTCGCGCACTCATAATAATATTTGATGGCGGTCCGTTACGTTTCTTTATTCCGGACTTTACACGTTTCGTTTTTTGCAGAACAATACGTGAGTAAACATTTTTTCCATGATGTAAGGCCGGTTTTGTAATTTTTAAGGAAAGCAAGAAACACGGATAAAATATTAAGATTTTTCTTTTAATTTTAAAGTTTAATAAAGATAATAATATGAATAATTTAAGTAATTTGTACAGTTATCTGTTTCACTTTACTTTTGTCAGTTATAGTCACACTATATATGGTTTTCCGATGAAAAACGGACTTTCATTTGGATTAGCTGTAATCTTCTTTAATTTTCGTTATTGAAACATCATTGCTAGTATATACAAAAATCAAACTAATTGTGAATTTAACCATTCTTATCGACATTTATTCGATTCACGTTATTAAGGTATTCCTGTTTAAGCTGTATAATATTTTACCTGTGACCAACTTTCAATTTAAAACCGGTTTATTAGAACGTCGAGTTCGTGAGTACGTGTATATTATGACCAGCGCTGCCGCCAGCGCCTCAAAACCCAGATTTAAAATCAAGAAAGGACGCATTTGATTTGGATTGACTTTAACCTCGTAGCAAGACCACTCGAGAATAAGTCGGTCAGCAGTCATTAAGTACGAAGTGGGTCAAATGTAATGCCGCTGACAAATAGGGAACAGGCGCAAGACTTTGTACCGAGCTCTTTCGAATTTATACTCTTTAAAATATGCGTTCTTTTTCTTTTAAATTTCGTAGATTTAAAAGTGGGAAATAATGAGTTGCTGGAGCAGTAAAGGTAAAGATTGTAAAGACAACATGCTTGTTAGTACTCCGTAATGATCAGAAGCTTGAACTTGGCCAGCAAGCTGAGGTAAACAAGAAACAGTGAGCCCCGCTAAATCATCCAACATTATCAAAACATTGTATTAAAGGCGTTGTCTTCATTAAACATCTCCTAAATCTTTCAGGTTAAGTGAGAACACTATTGTCAATGAGAACAAATTGTCTCTGTTACTCGCAGAATTGTTTCATTTTGGATTTTTCCTTTTAAAATCTTTTGATAAATATCTTAACAATTTCTGCTTGAACCCAAAATATTTGAATTTAGGCACTTTAGCTTTTCACATCTCTTTCCAGTAGGCAGTCTGAATGAATAAACAATTTTGAACAATAAACTACCTCTTGTATAATTTACTTTAATTAACATTTTTCTCGACTCCACATTTCTTGATGTACAACATAATGTTTTATTGTGTAAGATTTACTTATAACAGATTGTTAGCTCCTATTATTATGATAGCTAATTTTATCCTTTGTTGTTCTGTTTAGTTTTGTTATTTATTAACTTTTATATTTATTTATTTTATAAAAGAGATGGAACTAAAAAAGACGAAACACCAATAGAAGAAAATCGAAAGCACCATCCAAATATTCAGGTAACTTAAGAGTTTCTTTACCTTTCATCTATCTTTCAACTATTTTGCTGGCATTGTAAACATTTTGCTCCGAAGATACTCTTAATCACACGTTTCAGAGCCATTGTTCACCGCCCGCTCCTTACAGTTGACTGCAGTATATCACACGCTCCGAAGATAAAAGTGCGAAGTGGTTACAAATCAACCCTTGCGAAAGTCGTCCATCATCACTAGAGCTCGATAAATCCCACTTCTGAAAGCTGGAGAGAGCTCTGAGCTTTGAGCTTCGCTGGTGCTAGGTCATTCTCGTTATGATAAATTACCTATAGATGAAACTTAGTCTTTGTAGTCTTTGTTGTCGTTTGTGCTACAATTTTATTACAACTTTGAAGGGTCGAATAAGATGTATGATTGGATCTTGGAAACTTTGGTGACTCAGTTGAAAAATTAAAAAAAATCTAAATTCAAAATATTTTATTCAAAATGGGTTTGCTTTACAAACTAGTGACCAAATACATGTAATATTCAATGAAATGAAATATGGTGTTCGGTTCTTGTTCGACCCCAAACAAACATGTCAAATATTGTGTAATATGTAAGTGTAATAAGCTTAAGTGCTTACAAATGCACATGCAACACCAGACGGCATGTATTCTTTTCTGACCGAAAGGAATCGATACATTTTACGGTCGATTGGAGTTAACTGTGAACAACATTTTTACTCTAGTAAGCTAAACATACAAACTCTTATCATTGTAAGAGTTAGAATTTTGAAGTGATTTTGAAGTAATTTTGAAGTGATTTTGTTTTTAACCCCCGACGAGAAAAGAGGGGTGTTATAAGTTTAAGGTGTATCTGTGTGTCTGTGTATCTATGTGTCTGTGTATCTGTAGATTTGTAAGTCTGTCTATGGCATTATAGCTCCCAAACGGATGAACCTACATTAATCTAGTTTTTTTTCTTGTTTGAAAGGCGACTTAAGAATGTTTAGCTATGTTTAGTGTAAATAAAACTTTTAGGGGTTTTTTGAAGTTAAATTTAAGATTACATAAATCTGTGTACCATTTTAGCCGTATTGGGGCGGCTTAGAATACAAACCTCAATCCCCGCCGGAAGGGTGTCGTAAGAGGCGACTAAATCCGGTAACCCAGCTGGTGGTAGGGTTTCTCGGAGCGAATATATTATTAGTATTGATATTAATAGCTTAATTAATACCATTATTATTATTATTTTTCTCCATGAAATTCGCCTGGATAGCTACCACCCTCTAGCCGTAATCAACCGTGAAATGTTTTATGACGTGTTTCGGTTGCGAGCCGGAGTTCCAGCCTTCTTCTCCTTCTTTCTCATCCCTTCTATTAATTACCCATCCTTCCCCTCTTCAACTGTCACCTGTCCCAGAGCTGTGCATTGTTGGCATGTTTTGAGGTCCTTCAACATCGTCTAAGTCTTCCTACTCGTGTTCAAGCGTGATGGACTGTCACGGGGGCCAGGGAGACCCGATGAAACGGTCTTGCCGCTGGCCGCCCGTTGGTCCGTAGGGGACCCGAACCCAGGAAATCCCGCCCTGGGAGGCTGTCCCGCCACCAATGAAAAAAGCCCGTTGAGTGTTGGTCGCGCCGGTAAAGGGAAACCGGATGTGGATCGTGCCCTTCATTCTAGGGTCGGATCGGGGGCCCTTCCGTCCCCCGTGACAGTAACTCACTCATCTTGATATACTGTAGGGGTCACTGATGATTTCACCTTTACTCCAGAATCGCTGATGATGCACAGTTCTCTTTCCAATTTCGACTTCCCCGCTAGTAGTAAAAAACATGAGAAAGTCAAAAAAAAGGAAGAACGTTTAAAACTGCGGCACCCCTATCCACACTTCAAGTTGACTTTTGCAACATAAGGGGCCTTCACTCAAACTTAAACGCTGTCCATCACCATCTAGAGACAGTGAAGCCGGCCATATTCTTCCTGACTGAGACGCAGATATCAACTCGTGACGACACATCATACTTGCACTATCCCGGCTATAAATTAGAACACCAATTCATAGCACATGCCGGTGTATGCATGTTCTATCGTGAAGATATCTGTTGTCGTCGTCTTGACTTCCTTGAAGGAGATAGAGATCTGTCCATTCTCTGCACACGTGTAGATTACGGGAACAAAACTCGTATTTATGTGTGCCTATACAGATCTCACAGCGGGAATGCCGAAATAGATCGACTTTTCGAGCACGTGCAGGGAGCGATCGATTATGTGCATGAGTGGATTCCAAGCGCCGAAATCGTGGTTCTAGGTGATTTCAACGCCCACCATATTGAATGGCTAGGATCACGCACAACAGATTACGCAGGAAAATCCGCCCACAACTTTGCTCTAGCCTATGGCCTCAGTCAGCTGGTGACCAGTCCAACACGGATCCCCGATATTGACGGCCATAGTGCCTCTACTTTGGACCTCCTGCTTACCACCCACCCGCTCGGTTATGTCATATCTGTCGAGGCACCACTTGGCTCGTCAGACCACTGCTTAATACGTTGTACGACACCATTAGACGAATCTGTCAACCGACGTCCAAGAGGTTCTCGCCAGGTGTGGCATTATGAATCGGCGGATTGGGATGGTTTGCGGGAATTTTACTCATCCTACCCATGGAGGCAAATTTGTTTCTCTTCAGATGATCCTGACGCCTGCGCGCAATCTGTTACTGATGTGGTACTTCAGGGCATGGAATGTTACATTCCTAACTCTGTGGTACCAGTTGGTGGGATGGCCCAAACCTGGTTCGACAGAAGCTGCGTTAAGGCATCCAGCCTCAAACAAACTGCTTATCAGGATTGGGCCTTTGCGCGTAAGAGCGGAAACACTGATACAGGACTTCTGAAGAAGAAATACAATGCCGCCTCTCGGTCCACAAAAAGACACCTCGCTAGAGCAAAGTTCAAGCACATTCACAGAATAGGTAAGAGACTAGTGAGCTATCCTTGTGGTAGTCGAGCCTTCTGGTCTCTTGCCAAAGCCATTCAAGGCAATTTCTGTGTATCATCGCTTCCTCCCTTGCGCAGAGCAGATGATACCTTAGCCCACTCCGCTAAAGAGAAAGCCGAGCTTCTGGGTACTCTTTTTGCGTCGAATTCGACTCTTGACGACGGGGGGAAAACACCGCCTACCATCCCCAAGTGTTTAGAGCAGATGCCTGACGTGCGCTTTAATCAAAACGCCGTGCGTCGTGCTCTTCTATCCCTCAACGTCAACAAGTCGAATGGGCCTGACGGTATCTCTGCTGTAGTGCTGAAGACATGTGCTCCGGAGTTGACACCGGTTTTAACGCGCCTATTCTAATTGTCTTATTCTGCCGGTATTATGCCGTCTTCGTGGAAGGTAGCTATAGTTCACCCTATACCCAAAAAGGGAGATCAGTCCGATCCAGCTAACTACAGGCCAATCGCCATTACCTCCCTTCTCTCCAAGGTAATGGAGCGTATCATCAATTCCCAACTGCTCCAATACCTAGAGGATCACCAGCTAATCAACGACAAACAATACGGTTTCCGGCACGGAAGATTTGCTGGTGATCTTCTCGTGTATCTGACTCACCGTTGGGCAGAGGCTATTGAGAGCAAGGGTGAGGCATTGGCTGTAAGTTTAGACATTTCCAAAGCCTTTGATCGGGTATGGCATAGGGCACTATTGTCTAAGCTGCCTTCTTACGGAGTATCCGAGAGATTATGCAAGTGGATCGCCAGCTTTTTATCGGAACGCAGCATTAAAGTCGTTGTTGACGGATCTTGCTCTGATATCAAACGCATAAACGCTGGCGTTCCACAAGGTTCTGTTCTGTCACCTACTTTGTTTATCATGCATATCAATGATATGCTCGAAGCCGGGGGCATACATTGCTATGCTGATGACAGTACTGGTTACACTCGCTACTCCGGCCATGCAAACATCTCTCGGATGCAGTTACAAGATAAACGGAATAAACTTGTGTCTGAACTCGAGACAGCTCTCGAGCGGGTCTCAGAATGGGGCAGACTAAATTTAGTCCAATTTAACCCCTCGAAGACACAAGTCTGCGCGTTAACCGCAAAGAAATCCCCATTTATTGTGGCACCACAGTTTCAGAATGTTCCCCTAAACATCTCCAAGAGCATTGGGATTTTAGGTGTCGACATTACGAACGAAGTCCAATTTAGGGACCACTTGGAGGTTAAGGCCAAACTAGCTTCAAAGAAACTGGGTGTGCTCAATAGAGCAAAGCAGTACTTCACGTCTGAACATAGGTTGCTGCTCTATAAAGCACAAGTCCGACCTCATATGGAGTACTGCTCCCATCTTTGGGCTGGAGCACCGACTACCCAATTGGATCCCCTTAACCGGATTCAGAGACGGGCTGTTCGTATTGTCGATAATCCCAAGCTCACAGACGGTTTGGAATCGTTGGGATTACGAAGAGACGTGAGCTCTCTATGCGTTTTCTACCGCCTGTATAATGGGGAATGTTCTGAAGAACTGTTTAATTTAATACCGGCGGCCAATTTCCACCATCGTTCATCACGCCGCAATGCCAGGTTTCACAAACACCATATCGATACCTGGCAATCGTCCACCGTAAGATTTACACGACACTTCCTACCGCGTACGTGTAAACTGTGGAACGATCTACCACCGACGGTGTTTCCACGGTGCTACGATATGGGGACCTTCAAGAAGCGGGTCTATCACTTCCTTCTAAGCCGGCAGCGCACTGGTGGCGCCTCTAGTGTTGCGAGTGTCCATGGGCGACGGTGACTGCTTACCATCAGGTGGCCCGTCTGCTCGTCTGCCTGCATATTACATAAAAAAAAAAAAAAAAACCATACTACCAGTAGTAGGTAGTACACCAAAGTTAGTTCATGATGAAATTGTATAAATTCCCTTACAATTGGTTACGTACACGCGAACACTTAACAAGATGTCTTTGAGCGCGTCACGTATACACGGAATTGTAAAGGTTGCCCTAATGAGACAGATTCATAATATCATCAAAGGAGTTCGCTACAATGTTTGTGTTTTATTCGACGCCCTTCTGGGTTGACTCGCTGGAATGAGGCCAAACTTAGACACTGACATGCCATTCCATGCCTTTTTACGTAGAAAATAAAGTTCCGATTCAGGCGTGGGGCAAGTGTGTCAAACATGTTGTGTTGTTTGTCCGATTTTTTAAATATATAGACATCATTTTTGACGAGATTACGTAGGAGATAAGATGATATAATTATATTTTCTTACTAAAATGCTGCTAGTAGTATTTCTAGTAATAAGAATAATGTAATAATATAGTACACAGTTTGTATCTGATAATTTTAAAAGCAAACAATACCACCAAAAGTTTAATTTAAAAAAAATCTCAGTCACCCATTTGACGATCCTGCGTCTATAGGAAGTATTAAAATTAGTGCATATTTCAATGTGTAAGCCATATTATTTATCTTTATTTACGTAATATCCTCATCTCACCTCATCTCCACTTAAAATTGTGGTATTTTATAACATAAACCGAAAATGAATGATTAGAATAGAATAGAATAGAATAGAATAGAATAGAATAGAATAGAATAGAATTATATTCTATAGTAGTAGTGTTCTATTCTATTCTATTGAATAGAATAGAATAAAACATAAGTTTATTTAAAATAAAATTAAATAGATTAAATAGCACCCTCTGTTTCTTCTAAAGAAAACTAGAGGAATTCTTCCAAAGATACCCTTATTTTCTACTATACTCGTAGTTATCGGGGATTACTACCCACTAAACTCCGTAGTGCCATGGGCGTCAGTTTTCCTGCACTGAAACTGCCCACTTATTATTCAACTGAGAGAACAAATCAGAATTCTTGCCATTAACATTAAACAAGATTGATAGTGTCTCGTGTCACTACAAACAAAAGCATACAACATAAAACAAGGAATGAATAAGCCAATTAAAACCACAAATTGAAGTGAAAACAATAATTGCATATAATTGGTATGCAGCCGGCATTGTATTAACGTGCTCTAATTTGCATCTACAAATATTTATATTAAATGGTCCAATATTATTACGAGTTAAATAACGTCGCATGCTGTATTTTACTTGGATAAAATAACAGATTTATTAAAAAGTTAGTTTCAATGTTGTTTGCGCCAGTAAGGCGATTTCTAAATCTACCCTCAACTAAATTAATAACGCGTTTAATCTGCGCGTACGCTTCTCAATCAGTCCATACTTGGCTATCGGGCTAACCGCTGGCTTTCTGTGCCCATCCGCGCCGCTGATCTTCCACCATCGTGGAAACATCGTGAAAACCTTTCTACCGCTTAATACCGCTTCCATACAGTCCACTTATATCGAAGGTCGTGTGTGTATGTATATTGGATACAGTTTGGACGAACCAACAAGAAGACAAGTCGCGTGAAGAATTCTTCGTCAGCACCACCCAACTTGAAAGTAAGTCTAGACTGGTCTAGTATTATGTGCACACACGGAATCCCGCTTTAGGTCGCGTACTGTACTATTGCTGTACGGACGCGCCAACAAAATGTAATGTTATAAACAACTAAATAGTTCGCTAGTATCATTAAAATGGTGTAATTGAGCGCTCTAAGCTTTATCAATTAAAGGTATAGCGAGAGATCCGTGACCTCGATTGATTGAAAATAGGTTGAAAATTGAAACTAACAAAAATCAAACATAGAAATTAATATGTTTGCAACCGCCTCCAAAAGGAATTCCAGTTTAGCTGTGGCTACTAATAGCTCGCAATAAACATTTACTACTAGTGATACAAATAAAGTAAATAAATACAAACATTTCTCCTTTTATAAAAATAGCTTTCTTCAGATTTTATAACAATTTCCCCAAGAAGTCTAAAGGCCGGCTGGTCGGCGCATTATACGCAATGACAGATAGTCCTTCCGAGAAATTAAATGAAAAATTGCGCTTTTATAAAACATTTTCCGTTGAAGCCTTTGTTTTTCCGTTTGAATATTTATTCGAGTTGCCGACGACACTGATGCATCGCTTGCCGTATTCATTTTAATGGTCCGGCGCAGTTTGTAACTCGGGACATTTAAATTTCAAATTAATACCGGTCGATATCAGTTATTGTTCATAATGTTGTAGCGTTGTTTGGGTGGATGGGCAATATTTACTTTGCGATTTCGTTTCACTACTCTGATCAAATTAGGATTATATTCTGGTACGATCCGTATTCTGTGTTTATATATTTGTGATATATCTTATGAGATATAGGGGCTTTATCGATCCTTGAGCTATAGCCAACCTCCATTTTTCACGGTTTACTATACTGAACAACAGGTTATGTTGAACGATCCCTTAGATAGTTTTATCTCAAGGTCTATTGGGCTTCAGAAAGCACATGCGTAAACACAAAAGATTATAATAATATTTGCCCTGACATTTAGTAACATTTTATTATTGAAAGTTTCGAAAAAAGAAAAGGAAAGAAGAAATAACTGGCTCTCAAGCCTCCAGCCCGAACATGACGTGTCGTTTGACGGTAACTCAACAAGAAGGGAAGTGAAAGCTAGCCTGCAAGGCTTTACGGGCTCTTTTAATAGAATTCTACTCCCAAGCTATAGAAATGCAACATCATAATGTAAACACCTTTATACAAATACTAATGAAACCGTATCTGTTAAATCGCGTACGAAGAACAATATGTTTATCTACGAAATGTCCTCAAATTACTATAAGCGCCTACAATATCTGACTTAGCGAGTGCCGATGAAAGCGATTAAGCCGCTTAATGTAATCATTAGATGCTTGCTAATACTTATTATAGCGCTTCAAGCGCTGTGAAGATTACTTGGGTAAGACCCTCTGGAATAAACGCTTAAGAAAATGTTTCAATGAAATTTCTGCGTGGAAAATAACTAGAACTATTAAAGTTCTGCTTGAGCTATGATAATAAATTAAATGAGAAGGATTTGTTTCTTTCTTTGACCTGAGGATATCGCTTCCTTTTGTTATACTTCTAGTAACAATTTTCAAACGAGTTTACCTCTACTTATTCAACTACCCGTAAGACTGTAATATGAAATAAATTTTATTGTCAATAAATTATTTTAGAAAATGTTGCGAACATCAGCGAGCTGCTCGTAAACACTAGTTGATCTCTAAAAAATGGAACAAAAATTAAACAAATGAAAAAAGTGAATAATAGTTGTTGAGGATGGACTTTTCAAAAATAATAAAATCGTACCTTGTAATAAATGTTGTGCATTTTACCGGACCTCGTAACGCTATGATACATCACTAGCATAATAACCCAAATTTTTTCGACAACATTTTCCGGACAGTTCGCTACACGCTGTTATTACACGGACACGCGGTAACAGCCAGTTACAGTCAGCGCCGCTTTTTGTGAAAACACCGACATTTCTGAACATACGATATTGTTACTAGATTTGTTTTGGGACCCCTTAATCATTTTATTATTTTTAAAAAGGGAATGAGAGCTCTTTTTCAAAATTATTATCGTTTTTTTTAGTTGTATTTTATTGTTGACGAACATAATTATCTATTTGCTTGAGACACAAAACATCTTCTTTATTCTAATTTAAAAGAAGTATGCTTAACAATTTTTGTTCTACACCTGTAACTTTATATTAATCTTTAAAAGTTATTTCAATATACAGGTTCAGGTGCTTAAGATATGCGTAGACAAACAATTTGAATTATAATAAAATATTGCCAATAACATACATTTTATTCACGATTATTCCCACGGTAATAAGGTTTTTAAAAATTTATATCATTACCTAATAGTACGTAAAAAAATGAGTAAAGTTCACTTTTCATCATCGCAGTATTTAAAGAGTAAAAACTTCTATCCACAGAGTTTGACCATTGTAATTTTGTCTCAAAAATTTTTGAGCATCTCATTTCCTAAATAAACTTAAAAAGGTCAAAAGCGCGCATACTCGGGCTGTGGGACCGAAACAATGGATTAACCCTCCGCTTACAGCAGTGGACGAATAGTTACACGGGCCTTTGATGTCGCAGCTAATGACAGCTTAATCTTCTCAACAACCCTACAATGCTAATATTTTGATTGGTCTTTCAACCTTAAACTGGTTAATGACAGATATTATAGATAGATGTATGTGACGATGTATTTCTACTATGTAATCAAGTTTATTTTGTTAACCATTTAAGGACAATGGGTATCCATGACGTCAAATACATCATTGAAGAGTTTGTGGTCAAGAAAGAAAATGTGTAAATACTTAATAATTTACTCTACTACATTGCAACTTAATCGTCATCTTAAAAACGTTAACGTTTGATTATAGAAGGACGGTAAGAATAATTCCATACGAGGTGTGTTTAAATTCCTTTTAAAAACAATCTCTGTTCTTCATAAAATAACATGTAACACCATCAGCCAGTCTTCAGTGAAACAGTATGGGAAGTGAAAACTATTGAGCCTGAACAACGTTTTGCTATTTCCGAGCGACTTCACACGTTGTTGGCTCCTTGCTGTGAGCGCTAATTGAATTAGCGGGCTTAATAGGCCGATTAGATCGCATTTGTAGGGTTGAGTGGCTGAGCGGCCGCTCGGGTTGCGCTGCTGAAATATTACTAGTGACGTCAGCACATAGACTAGTTATGCTCTTAGTGGATTGACTGCCAATAAGGTTATATTAAATGCTGGTGAAGTCTTACGGGATCTGACTCAGTCGACCAGTAAACTCTGTAAATATACATATATCCTAAAAACTTCATACGTTATGCTATAATTATTTTCATGAGGTTCAATAATAATGAAAAAATAAGAGAAGAAAAAAATAACATTAAATTGTTTTTAAAAACAATTTATTAATAAATAACACCAGTAAAGACTTAAATATCCACTAAACATTTAAGTCATCTAGCTAGAACTGAACCAATCCTGTTAATTATTTGCATTTTAAATTAAAAACCGGTTTTGTATTTTCTTTAAAATAGTTACATTTATTATAGATGTTTCATAAATCACCAGAAAAGCTTGCAAATTCAAACCAAATGTATGTTCTAAGCCTACTGTTTAATTAGTTTAGTCTATGTGCTGACATTGAATGACGAGGGTGGTCTGTCGAAGGAAATTACCATCATAATGTCCCGTGACGGCGTGACAGCCGTGACGTCACGCCGTCACACTGCCAGGACGGAAAATTGCAATTAACGATCTTTGTGTATTACTTTTAATGATCGTTTGTTTATTAAGAATCATCGAGAACTAAAATAATCTTGAAACGCTGTTGAATAATAATTATCAACAATTTATAATTTGCTTCTGAATACGATGTTACCGGGTTATATAATTATGTTACTTTGGAAAATAAGGCACTCATTTATCTAGTAGTTTAGTGGACAACTGGGTTGGGAGGCTGTCCGATCATGTTCCGAAGCGAAGCAAGAATAGAACTAGTAAAAATTATTCCATAAAAACATCCCACTATTAAATGGTAAAGAATCATTTATGTTGTTCAAGTGGGAATTAATCTCCTGTAAGATACGAGCACGTAAACGGTTAAAGGTAAATAATAGTTAAATACGAGTTGCACTTCCCTCCCAATAAATCTCAGGATCACAGCACTCGCTCCCCTAGCTCCCCTCGCATTCCAGAAGGGGAGAACTTTGAACTAATCAAACTGTCTTAAGGACCAGCTCCAACATATCGACTGCCCAAAATTACTGTTGTTCGAAAAGTTTACGCTGTAAATACTTGAGGACCTTTCAGATCAGATCGAGCTTTACCTGTAATGTGTATTAAAACACCTCTTAAATACTGGAAAATGTTGTCTTATCAAAAGTTATTATGTTTTCTTACCCTTGCAGCGACTCTTGTTCCTTGTTGTTAAAGTAATATTCAGGTTGCATTGTCAACAGTTATATTCATCTAGACGTTGCGTTTCTTTCCAACCCTAACTCTTATCCTCACTGACAACATCAGGGTTGTCTTTTTTTTTTGTAATGACATGTTTGATAGATTAGGAATGTATGACACGGCGTGGCAGCCCTTCTGAAATTGGCTCGACACGTCGAATGCAACACGTACTTGTAACATCATACCAAAAGTACGGAGTGCGCCAGGCCTGGTAAAGGAAGAAAACGTGTCTCGTTGATTTATGCGAAACATTGTGGTAAAGTTAGATATACAAATATATATTGGACTAGCACTCTGCCAAAGGCGGAAGATCCTTTCATTAGTTTTTGCGTGAAAGAAACAAACTTCCACATTTTATTAGTAGGATCTATCACGCGATGGTAATAAACTGCTTATCATTTACTACAGTACAAAACAGTAAATGCAATTCTTGCTATCCGAACACAGTACGCATATATGTGAAGCATCCTCAAACTCCTGGGTCTACAGCCAAATGATTACATTATTAAAACAGAATTTATTTACCTACGAGAGCCTGTGTCCGATAAGATTCTTCAAGTTAGTTTGTAGGCTGTCTCTAATAAGTTTGAAAAGACAAGCAACTTTAAATCCCTCCAAGAAAGTTTCAAGGAAGTAAGGGGAATCGCTCGAAGGGATTTGTAATAGATACTTATGCTTATTTAGATGTAGTTGGATGAAAAGCTCGGCTTAGGAGGGATTTTCGTCGAGAACCTCCTACCTTTTACATGCGCCCGAACGGAATAAATGGAAAGAGTGTACTGCGAATAGTTCGGTATTAAGAATAGCTGAATGGTGCAGATTCTAAGCGGTGACAGCAGTGGTCCGAAATTCATAAGTTCATTGACATCATTCATCATAGCTACCTGATTTACTTCTGATCGAAGCAACACATACAAGACCATCAAGTAACTTTGCACCGTCATATTGTTTAACGTCATGATTGTGATATCACCATCATGTTACTTATGTTCACAAAAAATACAGTCGAATTGAGAACCTCCTCCTTTTTTTGAAGTCGTTTAAAAATAAGATAAATACAAGTGTTACTTATCACTAAGCTTCTGGTTATTAACAAATAAAAATCAATGCCATAGACTTTTAAATTGTCCCGATGAGACAAAAAAAATTAAATATGATTGTCCTTGATAACAAAGTATAATATGTTTTAAATGTTGCAAAATGATAAAATATAATATCGATTTATAACATACTACGATAGTATCTAAGTATTTATGGTGTACCAACTTAATCTTAATTAAAACAGCACATAACTGTAAATATAATGAATTTTCAACGAACACTTAACACTGTGAAGTAGTTAAGACAGGTTTAACTTTCGTATCTATTTATTAGCCGAGAAGCATAATTCTGAAGTACCAAGACAGCGCACGATACAGGCAGATACACACTGGCCTTGTATACAGCTACGCTGCAATGTAAGGCGCGGGCCACACAGAAAAGACGTAAGACGAAGACGGGGCTCGGACCCGTCGCAGACAGGGCGCCGTTAAAACATATAGAAAAGACAAGGAACGGGCGTGACGGTCGGTGCACACTGGGCTTTTCCCGGCCACAGAGTACTTAATCACTACGTTTTAAGAGACCTGCTCTCCGCGTCCTTTCCGCTCCCCCGCTGGCGCCTAAGCAGGCCCGCGTCCTGTCCTTTCTGTATGTTTTCCAATAGGGCGCCGACGAGAAAGCGTCGTGTCGGCGTCCCGTCTTTTCTGTATGTTTTACGTCGCGACGGCTGCATACATTTTGTATGAAAGTAGATTAAACGGGCGCCGTGACTGCGACGGGTCCGTGTCTTGCGTCTTTTCTGTGTGGCCGGCGCCTAAGGAACTTGAAATTTTAAATGAGATATCGTTTGCTGTGAATTTTCGGGAACGTATCTGTAATTTATTCAAATATGGAATTTCAGAGCATTTTTCTAGTTAGCGATAAATTATTATTGCTTGAATTGTAATAATGGAGAAGTTCCATGTAGTTATAAATACTAGGTCATCACACCTATGAGTTCCTTAGCCTCTAAAAGCCGTATTATTTTATCTTCAAGGCTTACCCCCCATCTAATAAAAAAAATTTTAACAACAAAATCGGCCTATCCTGTGACGATTGCTGAGTGATAAAACATAAAAAAAATTATATACGTGTCGAACTAAGAACCTCCTCCTTATTTTTCGTCGGTTAAAAAAGAAAAGTAATTGTATGTTATCCACACTATCTGAAAATAAATAGGCATTGTTGATTGCCATATTGAGTTAACAAGGATTTTCAAAGAGCATTTCAAAACATTTACTGTCTTTGTACCCATTACGAGTAGAAACAATCTCTATTCAAAACACTTGTTTCTAAAGGTTAATGGATTTGTTGGATTTAAACTAGATTCCTCTTAATATTCTATTTAAGGATCTTATGGCGGCTTTATCCCAACAGAACTGAAAGCTTAACATTAAAATAATTTAAAGGCTTAAAATCTGTTCAACCACTACAAACCGTGAACAGGAACTCATTTGTGGAACTCAAAAGATACAAAAGATTCTTTAAATATCAAGATTTGATTAAATTAAACTCTATTCTATCTACTATTTGTGCTATAACACTGTTTCTTTTTTAAAGGTATTAACGTTTTATTTTACGAACTGACGGCCATTTAGTTCTTAGGTAAAAAAAAATGTTCACCGAATCGAAAAAAAAACTTTCTTTGAAGTGGTTTAAAAATATAGATAAAGAAAATAATTATTAATTGGCCATGGTATAAAATATGAGTACATTAATAACAAGTCAAAAGATAAATAATTGGGATGATGACTAATTTTAGGATTCAGTTTTATTTTATAGATATAACCCTAATATTCACGAAAAAAATATTATAAAAATAATAATCTTCAATTTAAAAACAAAAATTGATAAATAAAATTCATTATCAAATTTCCCACCAAAAACGTCACGTGACGTCATTAAACGATATTCAATACTATCTGTCTACTAACTTTGTTGAATTTCCATATAAAATTGTTCCAATGACGTCATATTCTCAAAATGGCGTTTGAGGTCACGTGACAGTGAGTACAATTTTTAACATTTTAAATTAATGATATTTAATTTATTGTGATTGATTTCAATAAAAGAATCATATTTTAGGCGTTTAAATGTTACCACTAATA
Organism: Thymelicus lineola; assembly: GCA_963932265.1. Classification (NCBI taxonomy): domain Eukaryota; kingdom Metazoa; phylum Arthropoda; class Insecta; order Lepidoptera; family Hesperiidae; genus Thymelicus; species Thymelicus lineola. Next base: position 15,930,746 of record OZ010697.1, read on the forward strand.
TTTTAGACATAAATTTATATTATTTCATAATTAGTGTCAACATCCCTATTAAACATGTTACCAAAAACCATTCCGGTTTCAAGTTCTAACATTTAGTTACTAAAACAAAATTATCCTGCCCATTAAGTAAACTCTCGGCCCTACCCCAGGGGCTTGTCGAAGTCTACACTAAACAATTAAAGGGCTTAAGAGGTGAACAACAGCGATCCTTGTTGCAAGTGGCAAATATACAGCGAGGGCTGTAAAAAGGACATTCACTCCTTGAGTAGAAGAAGAGATTTCGAAGTTTATTAACATCATGTGAATAATTGTACGCATCGTTTCATATAAATGTAAGTGATCGAAAAGCTATCTGTTTTAAAAATAGGCTGCAATAAATTGTGTCTGTCTGAAATTTCAATAATATTTGGCAGTAAATCGCCTCCTGTGCACAAATCATATTTATATTGTAAAGCTTTTCTAACTTTGTTTTGGTAAAAATAAATAAATAAATTTCGCCAACTATAAGTACTTTAACCCCACTTCCGTTCATCAGCTTAAAATCTCTTTTTATTTTGAAATTCCCCTCGTCAGCCCTCCCTCTTTTCACAATTATACTCAGCATCATCTGTGAGTAGGAAAAACAATCTGTGGGTAACAAAGACGAAGAATGAGAATTGTTTCATTGTACACATTATAATGAAGAGTACTTTGGCACCTGTGTCGCGGTTGACGAATTAAAATGTTTCCCAGATGACAGCACCGCGCTGAGCCTACAATACAATACAACATACAACTCAGAGGATGATGTCAATCAATTCAAGTTGACGCATTAAACTCATCACGTTTCACACCTATTGTGTTTTGATAAGGTCATTAATATGACATTATTATTAAAGATTAAAAAATGTGTCCTACTGGAAATAATTAAGACTGTTTTATATCTGTTAGCTTTGGCTGTACATGAATATATTGTAAAGTTACTTCACGCAAAACCATAACTCTCAATATTACGGAAGGTTGAGAAAAATATCTTCATTAGTATAAAGTTTACGCTGAAGCAATTCTACATTCACTGTTTATCCGTGGCTCTATTTTGAATTAGAAGAAAATAGAAGATGAAGATATAGAATTTTACCACGAAATTGTTATTCAATTTTGTGTTAATGTTGAATAACAATTAATAGGTATGAAACAAACAAAGACCTAAAATGTATGTTAGAGAGGAGCCGCGAAGATTCATTAATGAGGAAGGCACCTGCTGGTACAAGGAATTAGAAGCGTTGCGAGTGACACCGGGACAATAGACAGCGGGATCAATACGGGATTGTCGAGAGAAACATTTGTTTGGTTTCTGTTTTGTTCCATTCGATACTAAACTAAATAACGTACATGCAACATGATCAAGATAGTAATAATTTAAATGGGTGAATTTCCCAAGTGCATTTTTGAGACGGCGAGGTTGAAAATTAATGTGTGGAGGTAAACTACAGTTATGCATAATTTTATATAGGTAGTTTAAGTAGTGATCTACATGATAGTGAAGTATTCAGAGGTATTTAATACATAGATTCTTAATAAAAAAATATCTAAGACCTAAAATCTAATTCCGGTGTACTGTCCAAACTGCGTTTATTTACATATTTTATTAATTTAATTTTTTTTGGTAAATAAATTTAATTGAAAGGGAATGTTTTTTAGAAATACATTAAATAACACAACTAATATATATTTATGGAGTAATTTAAGATTAAACAACAACTCTTAAAACATCTTTTAAAAATGTCCTACAAAAAAAAGCAATACCGGTGGCGCATTTTGTATACTTCATTACTTGTTACTTCACGATTTGGAAGACACCTTACTGGCTCTCCCCGCACCGTTCAGTTGTGCTCTTGCAAACTGCGTGTTAGGATGACCGACTGGTTGCGTAATTTTCCTGCCAAACACGTAAGTACTAACTGCGGTGGCGCAGGAATACAAAATCATCCAATTCCGATGTCATGTATATTAGTAAAAGTACAAAGCAGATTATCTAGAAATTTTATGGAGGGTTCCATTAACGGTTTTCAGCTACAACTGTGGAATAAAAGTTAACCTGTGAATAAAAGTTTTCTTTAAAATTCAAGTTTTGTCTCTGATTCCGGTCCGGTGTCCGCAAGTCCGGTGGCGCAATCTCGGTGGCTCCGGTGGCAAATCAAAGCGTATAGGGAAGTATAGGCCATAGAAATATAAGCGTGTCTCCATCTATCCATCAGCCCTTGGAGGTCCACTGTTGGACATAGGCTTCCCCTAACTTATACCACTCTGACCGGTCCTGAGCCTTCTGAATCCAGCGGATGCCCGCTGTCTTCTTCAGGTCGTCAGTCCACCTGGTCGGGGGGCGTCCTATCATCCTATGCTCCTTTTTCCGAGACGTGGGCGCCATTCGAGGACCTTTCTTACCCATCGGTTATCGGTCCTTCGCACTATGTGGCCCGCCCATTGCCACTTCAGCCGGCTAATTCTTCGAGCTATGTTGGCTACCCTTGTTCGTCTACGGATCTCCTCATTTCTGATGCGATCATGTAGAGAAATACCAAGCATAGCCTTCTCCATATCCCGCTGCGCTTCTCTGAGGTTGTGGATTAGGCCAATAGTAAAGCACCACGTCTCGGATTCGTATGTTACCGGCAACACAAACTGCTCGAACACCTTAAACTTCAGGCACTGAGGTAGTGTTTTGGACGACAATATATGACAGTTTCCCGAACGCAGCTCATCCGAGTTGGATTCTACAAGTGACTTCTTTCTCGAAGTTGGACTTACCCATTTGGATCACTTGTCCCAGGTAATTGTATTCGTCTAGAACTTCGAGAGCAGCGCCGTCAACAACAACCGATACGGGTGTGACATGGACATTCGACATGATTTAAGACCCACCCGTTGTGAGGCGCTGTTCAAGTCCCCCGAGCATTGTTCCAAGTTCTTCCAGGGAACCCACCAGGATGACTATATCATCGGCATATCGTAGGTGTGTGATGTATTCGCCATTGATGTTAATGCCATGTAGTTTCCACTCCATCAGCTTGAACACGTCTACCAACACAGCGGTGAACAGTTTTGGGGATATGACATCCTTGTCTGACACTTCTCTGCAGTTGGATGGGGTTCGTGGCTGTGTCGTGTACTCTGACGGACATGATGGCGGATGAGTACAAACACTTCAACACCTCGATATACCGGTAGTCGATCCGCCACCGCTGGAGAGAATCTAGTACCACCCAGATCTCGATAGAATCAAAGGCCTTCTCATAGTCCACATAGGCTATACATAACGGCAAGTTATAGTCCTCGGTCTTTTGTATAATCTGCCGCAATGTGTGTATATGGTCTATGGTGCTGTAGCCTTTTCGGAATCCTGCTTGTTCGGGAGGCTGGAAGTCGTCAAGCCTGCGTGCAATGCGATTTGTGAGGACCCTCAAAACAGCTTATAAACGTGGCTCAGAAATGCAATGGGCCTGTCTAATTACCGCTAAAAGGAGTCCGTTCATCTAGACTCCTATTCTTCAAAATGTACATAATATCTTTAAAGTATTAAATGATCCTGCCTTTATGATTTCTCATGGGCATAAATCAATTTCGGTGGACCAAATTCTAATTCCAGTGGTCCTAATTTCGGTGGCATTTCATAGTGTAATTTGATAATATCTCCGAAACAAATAAAAATTTTTTCAATCTCTACTATATGACTAATTAGTCATACTATTTACATATTATTTATGCCAAATAAAGTGTATTAGAAACATCAAGTTTCAATTTAATCAATTTCGGTGGCTTGAATTTTAATTCCGGTGGTCCTTTAATAATTTCGGTGGCATTTGATAATTTCAAATGGAAATATCTCATGAACTAATCATTTTTTTTCGATCTCTAGTATATGATTAATTAGTACTACTCTTTATCTATTATTTAGGCCAAAAAATTTTATCAGAAACGGCAAATTTAAATTCGCCACTGTAATTAGGCAAAATTCGAGTTTGTTGAAATTCACCCAAATAATTTATAATTTTAACGATTTTATGTAAAACTTTTAAATACAATCTAAGCTTGCTGTCCCATCGCATCAATGGGTGCAATATTTTTTAAACATAAATAAAAAAATAATTCGTGAAGAAAATGTTTACAAAACTTTTTGTATCCGTTCTCTTACAAACGCGCTCAAAAATAGTATAAAATTTTAGAACTGGCCTCAAGGATCAACCACTCGGCGTGAGTCTGACGAGTTGATGCTGGTGTAATAATTGAGTTTGCAATTTCAGAAATAACTTCTGAACAATCTCATTATTTACTGCTACTTTATGATCTGTAGCAATTTGTGCTGCCAATAAAGCCAGACTTTTGGTAAAACAAAAAAGTTGTGCTCTAATTAAATACACCAATTAAAACTATCTGCCAAACAAACAAAATCTAACAGCTAGCCAATAAGGGCAGGCTAGACAGTAGCTAGCTCGTTAAATCGTACAAAGCGGTAATCTACAAAGAATGCTAAACGGAAATCCGTACGAAGGAATTAAAGCAAATTAAAACTACAGCTGAAACGCTAAGCATTGTAAAGGTATTTTAAATCTCTGACAAATATATTTCCATTTCCACGAGTCACGGCTCGCGGCAAACACAAAGCGGTCGGCATCGAGCAGCTTCTTTATTTCTTTGTGAGGGTTTTCAGATTGTTCGAGTCATAAGAAATAGCGATTTTTAAGGTTTTTGTTGGGGTTTATAAACAAAACTTAAATCTTATTATTTTCGTTAGTAAAGATTTTTCTAAAGCAAAAATTAAAGGGATGGTTATTTGGTGAATAAACGAAAAGTAAGAGTTGACTTGAAATATTTTGTTTTTCGATTAAAAACTTACAAATTCATACTTAAACTATAACTTATACACCGTGTTTGTAGGTGCGTCACTATCTCTTACCCAGACTTTTTTGTGGTGATAGTATAATAGGGATGTTGACTAATTTTAGGATTCAATTTTATTTTATTGCTAGAACCTCAATATTCACGAAAAAAATATTATAAAAATAATAATCTTCAATTTAAAAACAAAAATTAATAAATAATAATCATTATCAAATTTCCCACCAAAAACGTCACGTGACGTCACTAAACGATATTCAATACTATCTGTCTACTAAGTTTGTTGAATTTCCATATAAAATTGTTCCAATGACGTCATATTCTCAAAATGGCGTTTGAGGTCACGTGACAGTGAGTACAATTTTTAACATTTTAAATTAAAGATATTTAATTTATTGTGATTGATTTCAACAAAAGAATCATATTTTAGGCCTTTAAATGTTACCACTAATATTTTAGACATAAATTTATATTAATTTATAATTAGTGTCAACATCCCAATTGAAGATCGTTAATTTTAAAATAACATAATGCAATGAAAGAGCATTGTATTAAAGTTAACGTATTGCATGTATCTGAGTACTAGGACTATTAGTTAAATTAAAGCTCATAGTGACGTGAGCGTGACGCGTGTTATCTGTAAAGCTACCGCCTATCACTTACAAGGAATCTGTTTCAAAAATATAAGTGTAAGTTGGCGCATTCATCACTGCCACCGCGCTATGCATCACACCGGGCACCGGGCACCGGGTACCGGGTACCGGGTCTCTGCAGAATAAAGAAGTTATGTTCGCGGATCGCTGCGGTGGTTTTAACTTCACCTCCGATACGATTAAATGGTCTGATTTGCTGATAAATGTATCTCGTACACACGAACCCTGTCCGACGGTACACTCGTGTGGGCAGTTGTTATACATTTTGTGATTAATATGAGAGTGAATGATAAATTATTGCGTCATATATCCAATTATCCATAGCTCTATTGGGAGTTGATCTATTGCTGAATAGTATGTTAAATACACCTTAAAAATATGCATTTTTATAAATAAATTTTCGATTGAAAGTGATCGCTTTGTATTCATTTTAACCGTAGTTAAAAAGCTAAAAGAGGACACACTTTTAATTACTTTAGAATCCTTTTGGAATCCTGCTTTTCTTTAGGGAAGATTTCTGAATGATATGTAAACCTATACCTATTACGTTCGAGTGTATATTTAAGGAGTATATGTAAAAATATTCAAATTGCGAATTCTCAAAACACATGTCAGTCTCGCTTCGCGGAGAACCCGAGCTTAGCGCGATCGGTGAATAATGATCCAGGTCTGGATCCGAAGGCGGCTGATTGTTCCCGGCTGGGATCGCTCATCCCTGATGGATAACGAAGGATTATGGGGTTAGGAAATTGAGAAGAAATTCACGGACGTTCTAGCGCTCATTGATCTGTGATGTGATTTTAGATTCAGCGCGAATCATGAATTACTCTTTTGAATCGCATTACTTCTTCAAACTCTCGTTTTTGGCACGGACACTTACTTGGTTTCTTTAATTTACCAGTAAAAAAATTGTTTTTACCCTTTATGTCATGGTAAACTTACGAGGCCGTGCTGAAAATTTATTTGACAGAGTTATGTCATATTCATTGCGAAGCTATGTCTGTGTGCATCGTTCACGCACACCTGGCTGAAGTTCGAGCTTAAACAATTTTGATCCTTTAGTTGATAATAATTTTAGGATGCATAGTATGAACAATTTAGAAATAAAAGTCTGGAATGTTTTTGTACCTATATTAATTTAGTATAATATTTATTACAATCAAAATGAAAAAGTTTTAGATAAACACACACTAGGTACATATTTAGGTTATTCAGTGTTTTCCTTCAGAGATTTCATTTATGTTTGCGATAAACTTAGAGTGTACAGACAAATTTAACATGTTTCATTGGTACCTACCCGAAAATCAAACGAGTCTTGATTTCATAAAAAATGTTTTTGAAAATGCAATTAAAATTTTAGGCCATAAAAAAATTTTGTGAGCTCTGGGACTAAATATGTTGTCATATTCATAACCTATTAAATTGGCGTATTATATAAACTTAAATTTAAAAAACCCGGACTCAAAAAAACAAAAAAGTCTGATTAGGTAAAAAGTAAAAAAATCATACAATAAACCTAGACACGCGGCAGCGTGTCAAGCCAAGTTCAAGCAAAGGAACTGGCTAGCCAGCGCCGAGTGTAATATTACATGAACCACTTGGTGCCACTTTTGACCCTTCTATAACTCAAAACCTCTATAACAAAAACTTAAACACATAAAACTACGTGTGTTTAATTACATCCATAAGGACATATAGAAGCCCAAATTTCATGAAGCTAGCTCAAACGGTTATAAAGATATGAAGGTCAAAAAGTCGTAAATTTTAGCACTGACTGACTGACTGACATAATGTACCTAAATCAAACCTACTTCCAGATGACCTAGAAGGATGAAATTTGGAATTCAGCGCGGTAATTGTGTGTAAGCGTAGGAAAAAATCAAAAAATAAAAAAGTCGAAAAATAAGTGGTGTCCCCATCACAGAAAAAACTTGTAATATGCGCTAAACAACCGGCCAACGGTCTATCGTCTGCGGCACGTGGCATTGCCTAGTTTTCTTTATAAAAAGTAATGATATCCCACCAAAAAAATATGTAAAAAAGGAGAGCCAAGTTCAATACAAAAAATAAGCTTGGCTGTGGGCTTCGCCGCAAAAAGAACGGAGATCTAAATGAGTGCAAAGTTCTATGCAAAATCGAAATATGTATTTATAGGAACAAAATAACATTGTGAACAAGTATTAAACTCTATTTCTTTGCTTTATTGGATATCTATAACAATTGCTGTTATTTAAATATGTGAGATCTTAAAGTAGGTTAGATTTGACTTGGCCAGTTTTCATTACATCAGTCATTTTATAAAGTTATTCAACATTTTAATTCTGATAAAAACTGGTATATAAAAATAGTAAATACTTCATACACCTACCATATGCCGATGATTTATAGTTATCCTGGCGGGTTCACTGAAGGAACTTGGTACAATGCTCGGAAACTTGAACAGCGCCTTACAACGGGTGGGTCTTAAGATGAACATGGACAAGACGAAAATCATGTCAAATGTCCATGTCACACCCATACCGGTTGTTGTTGACGGCGCTGCTCTCGAAGTTGTAGACGAATACATTTACCTGGGACAATTGATCCAGATGGGTAAGTCCAACTTCGAGAAAGAAGTCACTCGTAGAATCCAACTCGGATGGGCTGCGTTCGGGAAACTGCGTCATATCTTGTCGTCCAAAAAACTACCTCAGTACCTGAAGTCGAAGGTGTTCGAGCAGTGTGTGTTGCCAGCGATGACATACGGATCTGATACGTGGTGCTTCACTATTGGCCTAATCCACAAGCTCAGAGTAGCGCAGCGGGCTATGGAGAGGGCTATGCTTGGTATTTATCTGCGTGATCGAATTAAAAATGAGGAGATCTGTAGACGAACAAAGGTAACCCATACAGCTCAAAGAATTAGCCGGCTGACGTGGCAATAGGCTGGCCACACAGTTCGAAGATAACCGTTGGGGAAGAAATGTAATCTATTGGCGCCCACGTCTCGGAAAAATGTCGTCTATGTCCAGCAGTGGACCTATCAAGACTGATGGATGGGTTTTTAATATGGAGCCGTCCCCCAACACAACAAAGTTTTATTTAGTTAAATTAAATAATCTATATATAAAAATCAATAGCTGTTCGTTTGTCTTGCTAAAACTTAAGAATAGCTGAACCGATTTGGCTAATTTTGATCTTGAAATATTTGTGAAACTTCAGGGAAGGTGTAAACGGTGAAAAATATGAATAATAAGTAATGAAAAATACTAAAAACAAACAAATTGTTCCTAGCTGTGAAACATTTGATATCTTTTGTCAAATTGTCATTTGGTTGTCAGATATTTATAGGTGCGTTCAGAAATTTGTCTGTTTCATAGCTGTAGTATGAGGTCTGATTTCTTTGAAAACTTAACGACCATAATATTATCTTTCTAATGTAACCATCAGCGACATATCTAACTTTTTTATTTCATAACTGACAGTCGAGAGAGAGGGAGAGGGGAAAGAGAAGGGAGATGGGGCTCGAGGGAGACCTCGAGAGGGGTGAGTTGTTAGGCAGTACAGAGTTTGCCGGGTCAGCTAGTACATTTGTAATATTCATGTTATTTATGACTTTTTGAAAATTTATTTTATGACTTTTTACATATTCAGACTTTTTGTTCTTTTTTGAGTTGGGGTTTTTTAAATTTTTAATTTAAGTTTTATACTTAAAAATATTTTCAACCCTACCTATATGATCATAAGGTTTAATTTGTTGATTTTTCTTTACACAAATAAGTTAATGCTTGACCACAATCCCACCTGATGGTAAGGGAACATACCAAAACCACGTAACCCATTTTTTCCAACTTTTTACCCCCCTCCCCCCCCTTCGTGACCATTCGTAGTATATGAGAAGACCCCCCCTCCCCCCTAGTTTTCACGTGGTAAATGATAAATACGATTTTCAATACTTTTTTGCAAAAATAATAATTTTGCTTATATTTGACGACTTGTGGCGCAATGGTTGCTAAAATATTGACTACGTGACAAAAACCTAAGCCCCCCTCCTCCTCTCTGTGACCAATCGTGGTGTTTTGAAGACCCCCCTTCCCCCCCTAAATAAGGCACGTGGTTTTGGTATGTTCCCTAAGTGAAGATGTGGTCCAAGGTGGTAAGCACATTAACTTAGTAAAAGCCTATTCACTCTTTTCTTGAAGACATCCACATCATAGGCAGGCGGGAACGCCGATGAAGGCAATTTATTCCAGTCTTTGGCGATGCGTATAATAAATGACGAGGCAAACCGCCTCGTCCTTACCGGCGGGATGTTCACAACAAAAGGATGGATCCCCGCCGTGCGTCGTGACGTTCGATGGAGAAATGGAAATGGGGGAATTAAATCAAACAATTCCTGTGCACACTCTCCGAAATGTGCCCTGTAGAAAACCGAGAGGCTGGCTACTCTACGCCTGTGCTCGAGGCTTTGCAGATTGGTCTCAAACAAATCTGGTCACCAATGAGCCTCTTCGCACGCCTCTCCATCGAGTCCAAGGCAGAAAGGTGACATTTGGCTGCACCTGCCCAAATATGCGAACAGTACTCCACAAACGGCCGAACCTGAGCTTTATACAAGGTTAAAAGTTGCCTCGGTGTGAAGGACACCAAGTTTCCTTGCAGCAGTCTTAGCCTTGGTCTCAATGAACCGCCCAAAGTTGAGTTTCGAGGATATCTCTACCCCTAACAACTGAAGGCAGTCGGTATAATCCAAGGGCATATTCCGAAAAGTAGGAGCCAAGGTAAGCGGTCTCCTCTTGGCGGTAAATAGACACGTCTGCGTTTTAGCGGCGTTGAATCTCACAAGATTGGCTTCGCCCCACTCGGACACAGCCCGAAGTGTGAGATTCACACGAGCCACCATGGCCTCTCTTTGAGACTGAATTTCGTCCTGACTGGCCCTGAGACTTGGTAGGTATCTCTCTACCACTGTGCAATCGTCTGCGTACCCATAAATACCGGGCATAAGCAAGCAGGTCATTCAGTTTTGCGCCGCAAAACATAAGCAGGTTATTCAGACTCAGGGCTTAAACCTTTTATACACGCCCAATCATGCTGTACGTCCCGCCAAGGCAATGCACGATGCACGATGCAAAAGTCATGAATAGGCTTGACGTACGTCGGTAATTATTATTAATTGTTTGCTGGATTTGCACGACCCATTTGAATTTATGTGTCTGTCTCTTTTTAAACGCTTTTATTTAGCTTCACTTCGGAGCATCAAAGCATCAAATCTTCAATATTATGATCAAAATGCTACTCTATTTACACGGCAATAAGGTTTATATTTAGCTTCACTTCGGAGCATCAAAGCATCAAATCTTGTAACGTTAATTTGAATGACTTCCCTTTAATGAAAATTGATGAAATTTGGCAGACATGTGTATTTCCGATGACAATACACGAAAATCATATTTTAAACTAATTTTCATTGTTTATTTGTTGTTAAATTAAAAAAAAACGATTTTCAGACTTTAGACGCATAATTCTCTATGTTCTATTTTACGTAGAGACTTGAAATTTTCACAACTTGTAGCTAATTTTATAAACTAAACATTATTGAAATAAAAGCGTTTAAAAAAAAAAATTTTTTTAGGATTCAATTATTACTGGACAGTTTCGTTTCATCGAATTTCAAATCACCCCCGTACTAAAGAAGTTTTCACTTCAAAATGTAAGTTGAAACACTTGAAGTACTACTAAGTGAATAGTAATATGTGACGTCACACTAGGGGTGATATCGATGGGGGAGGGGTCAAAAAGTCATGAAATTTGTGTGACGTAATTTATGGATGGCCCCTTGTTGATTACCCCCCCCCCCCCCCTTAAACAGTCAATTTAGTACTACACAAATCAAACCCTTTCATTTGATTCCCTACTCGGGTATGTTCGCTGAATTCAGTAAATTCATCTTCTTCCTAACTATATGAACTACTATAACTACCCCACCCCCCTTCGAACAGCCAATTTTGTAATACATAGAAACATGATGATGCATGGTGTTATTAAAATAAAAAATAATTAATTTAATAACTGGATCAAAATGTGGTAGTCGGCGTACAATTTGTGTAAATTTTTACGTAAAACACGCGAGCGTCGCGGGAAAAAAAGTAATACGTCCTCACGCGTTGATAGCCTCGGCGGTACTGGTTTAATATATTTAATGCGGTCCATAATATAGTTCAGTTTGCAACTATTATTAACAAACGAAATCATTATTTTTTCATAAAATAAAATTTTGATTCTATTAAAGGATTAACTTAAGATTAATGTGTATTTTTTAAAATTTCCTTAAAATGTTTCTAATTAATAGAAAAAAATACTTACTTCGAACGAAATTACGTTATTTCAAAAAATTTTTCTGCTATATTTGGATAGAAATTTAAAAAACTGGCTAGGCTACTTAATAATAGACCGTATATTCATGTTATTTATATTTTTTAATGTTTGGAATATTTTGTATTTTCGTTGTAAAACGAAGACAAAAATCACTTGCTCGTTACTTTTCGGAAAAGAAGGGTTTTAAATAGTGGTGATTTGCCATTATTATAAATAATATGTTAAATTCGTCTGCGCTATCAGCAAGAACAAGAATTAGACTCTTATAGTTACAAAAAACAAAGCTTAATCTCTTTATCCTGTTCACACAAACAGTGATTAAAATTGACCGAAATTGTTGATATCGCGGCACGGAGCCTTACAAGGTTTTTTTTCTGATTCAAAGTTTGAAAATGATTGGAAATAGGTTTTGAAAATATATAAAAGAAAATAATGAATATTTGAAGTATTATTTAAACGACATAAACGTATTTATATACGACACAGAATACATTTCTCTAACTCATATTCCAAGAATGTACATAAACTTCTATCAAATTGCTACTAAACATTGGCCCCTATAGCAACAAAATATTTATAGACATCATTAAATTATTATGACTAAATAGCGCACAGCATAATTATACATTATACGTTTGTGACTTCCCAAAATACAAACTATAACAATATTTCAATACGGAACAATTTCTTTAACACCACATATTCGATCGACATCCAATGAAAATTAATACTCCAAAAGAGAATACGTTTGAAGCGGGGAAAGTCAATAAACTTGTACAATCTTTCTTTCATTATTAACTGCAGCGCTTTACGATAACCAACCTTATGACTGGAGGATAAGGAATAAATTCTCCAGAACCGTTGGGAGATTCAACACTGTGTCTTTTCCATTTTTCCTATATTTGTTCGACCCGTGCGACAGTTTGCGCGAACTCTGTTGTGTTTCAAAAATGCCCCAATAACAATCGACCAATATGCCGACATAACATAATCCTCCCAAATCAAAAAGCACTACTATCACAACACACATTATCAAGCAGTGCGCACATTAAATTCAGCAGCATTACACACATTAGGGTGATTACACCAATGTTTGGACAGCGGCGGAGAGGTGAGTCAACACTCGACACGACAATGGACGACCTATAAACGTATTATTACGCTTTAACCAGTCAATAAAGTCATCGCTTCAAATTGGATAATATCGGTAAAAGGATGGCGGCTATAAATAATTTATTAAGCTAGACAAGTCAGCGATAATATTAACATTACTTTAAGAGTTGGTCGAAAAGTATATAGCCTATATCTTTAAGATGAGGCTTAGAGTCTTGGATTTTTTAACTTCTAAGAGCAAAAACTTTTTAACGTTTCTAATGATAATTTGTGTCATTCATCTTTGAGTTTTGGTAACTATAATCATCATCAGTCGGGTCTCTTTCCACAAGGTGAAGACTACAGACCTTAGTCAACCCACTCGCCAGGTGCAGGTTGGGAACCTATTTACGATATTTTATATCTCAATCTTTGTTAGTTCACAGATTTCCTCACAACGACGGAAACTTACTCAACCAATACCAGTGCCAGTGTACGTCACCAAGGCTCACCTCATAAGCTTCTCTTCATGAACAGATAGGGGTTAGTGAACACATCAATCTTTGAAGTTGATACGCCAGTCGAAATCCTTACATTACTTAAGGACTGATATATAATAATTACAACGGGGATAAGGACTTTGAGCTTACAAAATTTTACAAAGTTAGAAGTTACGTTAAAGATAAGAGACGAGGGGAATTTGAAGCGAGACCGTAGCCGACTTGCCTATACATACTATTTTAAAGGGACTTTCGTACAGCAAACTAAGTAACAGTAATGTGTACAAATCTGAATGTTTTACGCACTTTCAACTTAAAAAGAAATAGAAGTTTTATAACTGCTAACTGCTGCTGTGGTTTTATAACCACAAGTTGTGTTTATACAGCCGAGTGGAGTGAAGCAGTTTTATTACAGTTATTTGCTCAGTACTATTGCGTTTACATTATTCAACTGAATAACTAATATACCTGCTAGCTGCCACAGTTTAAGTTCGTTAGTATATTTCTCTCTATATTTTTATAGTTCTCTGGATTTTTTATTTTAAACACGTTTCAAATTTTTTGATGTGAATCATCTATAGGCGCTTTGGCAGTAAAATCAACTCGTAGTTGCGACACATGGATACGCCAAACAGCTTTACAGCATTGTTAGGGAAATATAAAAGCAGATAACACCCGGCACTAAAATTCCAAAAACCTTTATTTTATTGAGATGTCATACTTTTTATTTTTTATTTATTTCTATATTAAATGGAGACACATTTGAAACGGGAATTCGAATGAATGGACAGTCAAAAGATAGACGAGTATGGTGACCAATTTATAATTAATTTAGAAGAACCAGATGACGATAATGCGCAAACAGTTCAGATCTTGAAATATACATATTATCCCACCAAAAACATTAATGTAAAAAAGGAGAGCCAAGTTCAATACAAAAATTATGCTTGGCTGTGGGCTTCGCCGCAAAAAGAATGGAGATCTAAATGAGTGCCAAGTTCTATGCAAAATCTAAATATATATTTATAGGAACGAAATAACATTATGAACAAGTATTAAACTCTATTTCTTTGCTTTATTGGATACCTATAACAATTGCTGTTATTTAAAAAAGTGAGATCTTAAAGTAGGTTAGATTTGACTTCGCCAGTTTTCATTACATGAGTCATTTTATAAAGTTATTCAACATTTTAATTCTGATAAAACTGGCCAAGTCAAATCTAACCTACTTTAAGATCTCACTTTTTTAAATAACAGTAATTGTTATAGGTATCCAATAAAGCAAAGAAATAGAGTTTAATACTTGTTCATAATGTTATTTCGTTCCTATAAATATATATTTAGATTTTGCATAGAACTTGGCACTCATTTAGATCTCCATTCTTTTTGCGGCGAAGCCCACAGCCAAGCATAATTTTTGTATTGAACTTGGCTCTCCTTTTTTACATTAATGTTTTTGGTGGATATCATTACTTTTTGTAAAGAAAAATATACCCTGTTCACAAATCTTAGATAATAAATTGACGTTTCATGGGTGACCAGTTTCGGGTGTAAATTAAATAGTGATGACCATAAACCGGAAAGTGAATCGGAAAAACATTAGCTTTTACGGTGAGTCGAATATTTGTATGATTATTGAAGAGTCCCTAAAACTGTTATAAAAATAGTTTAAGCAATCATAATAATATTATCATATATAATTATATTCATAATATATTTACCCTGATTAAACTGAATTCAAAAGTTATTCTGCTTACAAGAACGAGTATTTGGTTATGGTTATATTCGGTATACAGCTAATTTTATAATATTTAGCCAAGTTCTAAATATCTAGGTAAATATGACAAACAGGCAATTCTCACACTGTTCCGCGCCCCGCCACACAGCGTAGATCTGTACCAAAGTATATCAGCTTCTATGGAAAACACGCATGGTTTGTTGCGTTGAATGTGTTGTACATTACAACGACTTTCCGCGAGTGACAGCAAAGGGAAAAGTGTCCGTAAAACGCGTAAAATTACGGGTAGGACTGCGGTGTGGTCTACAACAGCTATGTTCGAATATCTATTTGGCGGACACTAGCGCCATTGATTAGGGTGGCATAACTCAGCAAACTTCACTCCGTTTACAACAGCCATGTTCATATATCTATTTGTCACACACTAGCGCTATTTAGAAATGGCCATTATTGGAACCTCTATTTTTGTAAACAGCTGGAAACTTTTTCAACTTTCCCTACATATGAGATGGCCCTCGTTCTACCTCAATACTCCATGCGCTGAAGTATGCCATATTGAGGCCCGCGTGCACAGAGGCTTTAGTGCGAGTTTTACGTGACATAACGGGCTCACAATGTAAATGCGAGTTGGCTAAGATTTGTATGGGACCGAAGCTTTTCTTTTCACTGCCGCTAGATGGCTCTGCTTACAATACAATATTTGTATGGGGACACCACTTATTTTTCGACTTTTTTTAACTTTTTGATTTTTTCCTACGCTTACACACAATTACCGAGCTGTATTCAAAATTTCATCCTTCTAGGTTATCTGGAAGTAGGTTAGATTTAGGTACTATATGTCAGTCAGTCAGTCAGTACTAAAATTTACGACTTTTTGACCTTCATATCTTTATAACCGTTTGAGCTAGCTTCATGAAATTTGGTATTCTACATGTCCTTATGGATATAATTAAACACACGTAGTTTTATGTGTTTACCTTAAAGAGGTTTTGAGTTATAAAAGGGTCAAAAGTGGCACCAAGTGGTTCGTGTAATATTACACTCGGCGCTGGCTAGCCAGTTCCTTTGCTTGAACTTGGCTTGACACGCTGCCGCGTGTCTAGATATTTAATTTTCAATACAAAGTGGTTAGTTGATAAACAACATTTTTATTTTTATTTAGTTACATACATGTAACAAAATAAAATGAAAATAAATGAAAGAAGGAACAGAATTCATATATTTTAATTGATTTTAATTATCAAATTATCAGTACTTAATATTATGGTCATTATGACATAGAGTCGTATAGTGACAATCATAACAATCAGAAAATTATTATATTGCAATGACATAAGGGTTATTTAACGATGTTTTTTTAACTTTGACTTTGCTTTTCAATAGGCATAGTTCTGAAAATTTGTACAAAACAGGAGGTTAATATTATATTCGCTTGCCTTCGGCTGAAGCCGATGCTTATTTTAATACCCGAAGTATAAATATTCTAAGTGGAAACGAACTATGTATCCACGTATTTTAACTCGTTTCTCTGTATGCATGGCTTCTATTTTATAAATATTTAGAAGTAATATCATTTTGCTTTTTCAGTACACAAACAACGCTAGAGATCGTTGATATTATAAAATTAACATAATAATAATAATAATAATAATAAATTTTTATTTCGACCAACTTTGGATCATATTTTGTTGTTAGTACATACCTTAAAAACTAATGTTAGTATACTACAAGCTACACTACTAAAACTAACCTAACCCGGTGCCTCTCTGACAGGCTCGATTTGTCAGCACATGCACCATACTACAATGGTTCATGTACTGACAATCCAGCCTACCAGCAAACGCTCTCAGGATGCCATTGGAACTGGCCCGAATCCTGCGCACCAGGGATGTGCACCGTTTGCGCATGGTTGTGTAGAAACAGTCTACATGCGCATCGGCGAACATACCCGAAGCGCTACAGAAACGAGGCAGTCCCATCAGCATCCTGAAAGCATTATTGTATTGGACACGCAGGGCATTGTACTGTTTCTGCGTGTAGTTGATCCACAGGCTGCTCGTGTAGAAAGATGTACAAAATGATCTGAAAAGAGTAACCTTGACTGGGACACTACAACGAGCAAACCTGCGCGCGATCATATTTGCCCTTACAGACAACGCCCTGCGTTCCCTCTCTATATCCGCATCATCTTTCAGGTCAAAGGATATCACATGCCCAAGGTATTTAAATTGGTAAACCCTCTTAAGTGGAGTACCAGACAGTTTTATGTCTGGTACACTAGCGGGCAGCGATTTCCCTTTGGCCTGAAAGACCATGCACTCGCTTTTCTTCACGTTATAAATCAAGCCGTGACTGTGGGCATAGTTTTCACATATGCCCAACAGTTTCGTTAATCCACACACTGATGCACTCAGCAACGCCATGTCGTCTGCGTAACTAATATTATTGAGACACACTCCGTCAATATGACATCCGACACGAGCGCTGCTGAGCTCCTCTATCAGTGCATTGATATAGAGGTTAAAGAGTTTAGGGGAGGTCAACCCCCCCTGCCTCACCCCGCACTCCAATCTATATGGCACCGAGTATGTTTCTGACCACCGCACGACATTGACCTGGTTTTGATACCAGTATTTGAAGATCCTGATCACTACTTCAGGCATACCGTTATAATACAATAAGTGATTATTTTTATGATTCAAATCATTAGAAAATAAATCTATCTTATTATTGAGTCTATTTTCCTTTATTTCACTTCAAACATATTATTTCGCTAAAAGTATTTATTAATTATAAATTTCAATATTAATATAGATGTTTCATATCTGCGTCCCCGCAACGGTCTATATTAATTGACTCATGAAAGACAGAATAATCACAGTGATAATAATAATATAATTAATATAAGTACATTTTTATTCAATTTTTAATTATATATATGCCTGTTTGGGTGATGATGCCTTCGATAGTCAGTTACTTGAGCTACGCTGATCCTAGTTTTTCTATTTAGCTGTTCAACGCAAGTATTGACTTCCATCACAACAAAAATGTATCCTCTCACCTTGGCTGGAGGCTGGAGCCAGCCTTGCTGATCGGAAGTTCTAGTGATGTTCCCTCTGCACTCCTTCACTGTCTCGAAATCTTCTTTTGAAGCCGTAAACAACAGATATTCAGTAAATTCTCAATTGAAACCGAAATTGATCGCGTGCCGAGCACCAAGCGAGACGGGGCGCCGTCGGCCGTTAGGGACTTCCCTCGTCTGGAACCCAACCTGAGTGTAGTATCAGGTCTAGCTTATCAAAAAATACACACAATACACACATACACACATACATATATATACACACATACAGATAAATAAAACAAATTAAAACGAGGATATTGGTACGTCAGAACTCCATCAATATCTAAAATATTTTTTATTTGAACGGCTGTGCTCACAGATTGGTCCCATATCTTTTAATTTAAAGTACAGTTCTGGCGATGAAATCTATATAAAATTGATTAAACCCTTCAAATATTTACAATAGCGATTTTGATATACGTTTATGTTTTTCTAAGATAAAATACTGCAAATTTCTTTACGAGATACTATTACTTTTGTTATATTAAATATCTTAATACAAATCTACCGCCGATATATCCAGAGCTCAATTTTCTTCCATATTCTATACTGTACATGAACTCAATTCTCGGTCTTCATACGCCGCCGTCTCAAAGAGTATTCTCAAAGCGCTCTTTTATTTAGCGCCTCCGAGTGCTATTCACATTTTATATTGCATTTATCTTATTCGATTCAAATGTTATGAAGAACGTCCATGGAATTGATGCGTCTATTGCTTACAGATTGCAGATATTGTAGTCTCGTGTGAGCAGTCGGTCGGGATTGGCCGAATATTCGTTGGAGTTTATTGGTCGATTGGAAAATATTGAAATATTTTAAAATTTATATTATACTATTGGATACTTAGTTTATTCCACTGTGCTTAAAAAATCTGATGACAATATCAGATCAGTGTCTATTGTATATTATGCGCCATCTTTACTTACCTTCAAATTATGGAATGATAAAAGTGGAAAAGCGACTTTATCAATGGACCGAATGTGTCTAATGCTGTCCATACACGATCAAGTATACTTATCAAGTTTGCAGCGGACTTGACGCGGCATCCTGTAATCTTGACGGTGTATACCACGGTATAGCTATCTGGCCATATAGCTATCTCATGCACACTGGATGCCACATCAAGTCAAACTAAGCAAGAGGAGAATCACGTATTTTGTTATTCTAACGGTTTTCAATATTTTAGTTAAACCATAATAACTCTTTTGTTTAACAATACTATAATAAATTGTTTAATGATATCTCGTATTTCGACCAACAATACATGTAACCCGGGTTCCTATAAATAACATACATCACAATCCTGATAATTTGACGGATTGAGAAATCACAATCATTGGGTTGTACGTGTAATCTTCGCCAATGATAAGGTTATTTGACGATGTCACCTTAAAGTTATGATTCTGAGATGCACCAATACTTATATAATGTCAGTTATTTATGAATTACTTAAGAATAAGTAAACGAACCTTTCTGAGTTGGGCTGTTACTGGTTTAATCGTCTTATTCAATTAAAATCAATTTTGTAGCATGGCTTAATTAAAAAAGTATTTTTTGAATCAAGAAACATATTCATTGAGAAACTTTTTTCATAGGGGACAAATACTTTCTTATTTTTCTTAACATCTTAACTATCTAACTTAACTAGCATACTGACATAAAAATACATAGCGACATAAAAATACTGTCCGATAAGTTAGAAGGATTCCTTTTAATTATTATCTTTTGTCCTTCTCACTGATATTGAGTTAGTTACCAAACCTTCATAATCATCGATGCATAAGCATTGCCCCTAATTCAATTCATGTCAGTGCGCATTCGCCAGTCGAATTGTACCTGAATGCACCCTTTGTGTGATTTCAAATGGGTTTACAATTGGTTCTGTACAACAATTTTTATGTAACTGGATTGCAGCTTCCGTATGACTTGCTGTTGTCGGACCGCGAGCTATAGTATAGGATAACTAATAAAGTACGTATTGATAAAGAACATAATTCCGTATATTTAATCAAAATAAAAATATTAATTAGTAAAATGATTGATTATGCCTGGCTCACTTGAAGTCTGAAGTAAAGTCGTAAAACATTTTTTTGATTTCTTGATTTTTGATTCTGATTGAAATAGCACTAAATAAATTGCTATAAAGAAGAGTGTTTAAAAATTCTTTACAAATAGTTCCGCATTCGCTATTAGTACCCGGTGGGACCTCAGAATGTAATATGCAGAGATGGCGTCCAAACGTCAAATGGATGAAACGAAGCTCTTTCAAGCTCGTGTGAAAAATGTATCTGTGAATGTCCCTTTGTGAATTTGGGTAATAGTTCAGGAAATGTGGGAATGCAAATCTTTATGGATATCGTTTTATTCCGCGGCTTTTTGAATATTGATAGAGGTTTTGTTTAAGCGGTCTGCTGGCGAATAATATTTCCAGAAAATTGATCAGATCATACTGTGCATAGAGCGCTCCTGCAAATACAGCACAATCAGTACCATAGATATTTGTCAGTATGTTTCGGTTTGATTGAAGACAAGCATTTGGTTCCCGATGATTGTTGTGTATTAACAATGTTGTGATCCATTTTTTAAATGAACTTATCAGCTTCAACGAATAAAATTATTATCTGATGTTTAACTTACATAATGTATTTTATGTCCTCTAAAGGACGTGTTTAGATAGTTTATATCTCTGTTCAAATAATTACAACGCTAGATGTTTTTAAAATTTCAATGAATGTCCAAGAAACATAAAGAACTCAAAAGTGACATCTGCAGGACACTTTTGATAATTAAACAGGATAAGAGTCGAGATTACAAATCCGTACACAGAATTAACATCGTTAGTGTGTGGGTCACGCGGCCGCGGGTCACTCGGCTGTGATTACGACGCGACGTCGCGTTACACAATATTTGCATTTTTAAAACAAATGTTCTCGTGTTCGTCAACAAAAGATAAATAAATTGTTGTTATCAGTTTCTTCGTATGAAAAATACCTGAGGAAAAGTTTTGAACCTACTAGTTGTTTGGAATCCTCAAAAGCAGATAATGCTTTTTAGTTTTCCGTATCCAAATGGCAAAAAACCGAACCCTTATAGATTCATCATGTCTGTCTGTCTGTCTGTCGGTCCGTATGTCACAGCCACTTTTTTCCGAAACTATAAGAAGTATACTGTTGAAACTTGGTAAGTAGATAGATTTCATAAACCGCATTAAGATTCTCACACAAAAATTGAAAAAAAAAAACAATAAATTTTGGGGGTTCCCCATACTTAGAAATGAAACTCAAAAACTTTTTTTTCATCAAACCCATACGTGTGGGGTATTTATGGATAGGTCTTCATAAATGATATTGAGGTTTCTAATAGCATTTTTTTCTAAACTGAATAGTTTGCGCGTGAGATACTTCCAAGGTGGTAAAATGTGTGTCCCAGTTCCCGGTATTTAATAAAAAAAATACTCTATTATTAAAACATCGATCGAAGCTACAACTCAAGTTACATGCTTCTACGGAACCCTTCATGGGCGAGTCCAACTCGCACTTGGCCGCTTTTCACATTATATTATTTGCCTTGTCTTGTTTCGTTGAAAAAATTAAAACAGGAAACTTATGCATCCAAATTACATATTTAATCACGTATTTTAAAATCCAGACAGTTGCTTAGACTTCTCCTTCTTTGGAAGTAAAAATGATTCCGGCAGTGCTTACCGCTTTGGTGATAAAACTTGAGGTCCGTAACATTTGGACGGAGGTAACCTCAAGTTTTATCTTTGTTTCATACAGGACGTCAGTTTTAATGTGTCAATGTTATCTTACAGAGCCACTATCAGCAAAGTATCTTGTAATCTTATCATGTTAATGGCAACATCACATTATTTAATTAACGTACAATTTTAACTAGAGAAACGCTCCTAATTATTTATTTTCAACAGCGCTCATCCAACTTCATACATGATATTACTTTATTAACGTACAATTTTAACCATAGAAACGCTCCTAATTATTTCTTCTCAACAGCGCTCACCCAACTCACATATGTAGTTGTTTGAAGGTGTACCCACAACTGGTACAACTAAAGAGGAATAACTAAGTACTTCACGAATGCTAAAGATTTTTCAACGATGAAACTCTAAAGCGCGATACAAAAAGAACGAGGCAGTATTCGACGCGCTAAGTGGAGATAATTAAGATGAAACCTAACTACCCTCCGGAACGCTAAATACAAGGAAAATAAAACTCCAGCTCCCTAACAAGCCTCGGACGTGTTCAGAGTGACAAGATCTTAGACTATACTTCCCTCACGTCGAGACTAAACTTCAAGCAAGTTTCAACCTTACTACTTTATGTTAAAGGTCATATGAGATGACTGCCTGACTTACACAGGGAACGTCTTACTAACACGAGTCGCTTAAGCTATTCTCAGCTTTATCTCTCAGATGTTAAAAGTTATATAAATGGTTTGATGATTTTAAACTGACTCGTGGACGTGTTTCGGGCAGTAAGACGATCGTAATGGATATGGTATCTTTTGGAAATTCCCTCCTTTTTCTTTTTCATCGTTTGGACATGTAACGTTCACTGCATGTACTGAATTTCAAAAGCAATTTGTACACTTCATACTAGATATTTAATACTTGAGGTTTTGCTACCGTATCTTTTAACATGAGTTCTATATATATAAATCTATGACGGTTAGTTTGCCAAAGAAACGTTTTTTAAAGAAATTGAATGTCTAATCTGAATAATACGTAAATAATTTTGTCTATACTGTGTGATAAAACGAACTAGGAAAAATACTTTTAAATAAGGAAGCGTGTGGACCCAAGGCGTTGGAACTACTCTGGAATGGCCAACCTAATAAAAATAATAATGAAATCACATCAACGTCCAGCTAAATCCCTTTGAGTTAGAAAGTTGAAATTTTGCACACAGATATCCGCAATAAATAAAAATATTTTTTAGGATTTCTTTTTTTTCGAGCTACGAGTAAAAAGCGTTTTTAATTTCGATTTCTTGCAGGGCATAAAATGGGTTTTCACTTTTATACTTCGCTTTATTTTATTTTATTAAACTAAATTGTAATTTGAAAATCCACGTGAGTATAACCACGCACTTTTGCCATAATCCTATTAATATTACAAATGTGAAACTTTGTGAAGATGTTTGGATGTTTGAATGTTTGTTCCTCAATCAGATCACAACTACTTAACCGATTTGGCTCGAATTTAGAATAGAAATAGCCTATACCTTGGATTAACACAATGGGCTACTTTTTATCTCGGAAAAGTTCATGATTCTCTAGGGATTTGTAAAAAATCACTATCCACGCGCGCGAAGCCACGGGCATCACCTATTAAGTAATATTATGTGCTAATTCATCATTTTACTTATAGGCGCACTTAATTTTTATGTGATTCTATATGTAAATCTAAATTAATTATTTAAAAATATTCTTTTCACAATTCAAAATTCCACTTTACCACAAGCAAAGCCGCGGGCAAAAGCTAGTATAATAATAAACAGTTATAAAATACTGA
This sequence comes from Thymelicus lineola, assembly GCA_963932265.1. Taxonomy (NCBI): domain Eukaryota; kingdom Metazoa; phylum Arthropoda; class Insecta; order Lepidoptera; family Hesperiidae; genus Thymelicus; species Thymelicus lineola. Next base: position 15,954,618 of record OZ010697.1, read on the forward strand.
TTTATAAATTAACCACCATAACAAGCATTGTATGTTACTCGTACCACGCCACTTTCACCAACGAGCTTATTTATGAACCCAGCCCTCGAGCAGACATTAATTATTACAAGCAATGAATGTTATTAAGACCCTTAAACACACCCTTGTATGGGATAATTACACGGGAACGATGACGCGGCGTTCCGAACGCTCGACTGCTCGGCGCGCGCGGGCCCTAATGACGCTGACTACGGATATTACGTCACGTTTCACTTTGATACTTACACTTCACCATTACAATTTGTGGTCTGACGAAGTATCTTTATGAGATAGGAACTTGTCTAGTCTAACATTTTATTAAACAAAAGCTAAGCGATTTGTTATTCCAAAGCTTAAACCTTGATAGTGTCAGTAAGGTTTGCAATCGACGGATAAGGCTCAACTCCCACTGACGCAGAGTCGTGAACGACGTCAGTTAATGGAGATAGAAGTTAATGTAGGAGTTGAGCCTAAGCAACGATAAGATAAGGAAGCTTGGAGAGTACCTTAAGCCATCTTCTCAGGTTGTTATCATTTGAAAACAGCTTAAGCTGTATCTGGTGCGAAAACTTCCGAAATTTGGGTTGGGCCCTCCAAAATGTGCATTATACACCTTTTGTATAAGTATACACGTATTACATATATACCACATATTTCGTGTAACTATTAATTCAAGTGAGTTTGGCTAGCTACAGACTACAGTGGAGCAAAAATTAACGTCAGTTTCCAGTAATAACGTTTATAGACATAACCCAAAACTATTGTTTTAGATCAAACGTATAACCAGTTCTACTCGTATTCAACAACTTTACATTTAGTAGGAACCAATTGGACCAATGGAAATTAAGGTTAGTTCATTCTATTTTATTCCTCAGCAATAACAAATCCTGTTGTTCCTGATCTCGATAGAACTAGATATATTCGAAGGTGTCGATATCCATAAATTGTAGGAACCACTTACCTTATACTTTATATGGCCTTTTGCTGTATCCATTACAGTAATAAAGAAATGTAGAGAGGAAAACTAATGGTCAAACAATAAAATTGTAATGTCAAATAGTCGTCAAAACTTACACTGAGAGAATTCCTTCCTGCGCCACACGTCTGCGTCAAGAAGAACTAAATACTCACCGAGATGAAGTAGGAAATTTATTTAAACGCCCACCTGGCTTTGTGTCTCCGTCGCATGAGTAAATTGACTATAGAGAGTGGACTATAATTATATGATTTAATTTGTTGTTTTTCTAAAACGTGTTGTAGCTTATTATTATTGCTTTACTATCATCACTTTGCAGCTGTTAACACCCATATTATTTGTTGGTAAATATATATATGCATGGAATGGAGTGTTCTGTGATGTCAGGCCAAAGATTTTGAGATCTTACGGCCTGGGCACGCCACTGGTTGCTACAACTTTTAAAATGAAGGAATGTCGAACCCACAAAAATGTAAAACCTACAGTTTTTGTTTGCATACATTTTACTGGCCATTTCTGGTACTCAACTCAACGAAAAAGGACTCAACTCAACGTTTGGTGTATTATTGTAAGTATAGCTAAGACGCAAAAATGAAGTTAAAATATGTATTAAACTACCTATAGTACAAATGACAGGCAATAAATATTCAGTACATTTTGTAGTAGGAAAGTAATTTCGTACAAAGCCTGCTTCTTTACTCTGAAATATCTTTACTCATGAGTTTTCACACTGGAGTAAAATGCAAAATGTCTCTCCTACGTTTCCCCTGGGACCGAGTTCGGTAAGCGAATTTATAGCTTAAATAAACTTTCTAAAATTGATCCCGCAGTTCACTTAATAAAACCATAAGATGAAAGAATAAAGTTGTTGCTCAAACGATAGGAGATACTATTTCGCTCTACACAGGAAATTCTAGGAAAGTTAAGAAATGTTGGTTGCAGCCGGAAATTGTATGGGTGATTTCTGGATAATATTGTTCGCTGTGACTACATTTGCTGTATACCTAAGTGTTCTAAAACGCACGTTATATGTGTCGGAAAGTTCTGATCATGAACAATCAGAGTACGATCGCTCCTCAGATATTGTTAGTCAGGCAGGAGCTAAATAGTAATCATTACCAGTACCTTATCGGAACTTTTCAAATAGTTAAAGTGCATTTTTTACATTCTAGTAATCGATGCTTAACGGTGTTATAGACAAAAACCTCATAACTATCGTAATGTCAACTTCATAATAAGATATTATAATTTATTATAACTAGCTTTTGCCTGCGACTTCTCCCGCGGTATAGTGGTTGCGCAATTAATTAATTTAGATTTATACGCCCGTGGCTTCGCGCGCGTGGATGTCGATTTTTTACGAATCCCGCAGGAACCCTGAACTAATATAAAAATTAGACTGTGTTAATCCAGGGTAGAGGCTATCTCCATTCCAAATTTCAGTCAAATCGGTTGAGTAGTTGTGGCGTGATTGAGGAACAAATAGCCAAATATCCAAACATTTTCACAAACTTTCACATTTATCTTATAATATTAATACATTATATTGTTCGTTTTAACTACGGAACCCTTAAAAAAATATTTACGTAATAGATGTCTATGTTACAACACAACGCACGAGGGACCAACTAACCCCAAACACAAGTAAATTGTATGTAATCTCGTCAACTCAGCACAGGTACACACTAACGATTAAACTTTAAGGTCCTAAGATTACAAAATCATATTAGTCGAGCGCGTACAATTAATTTGTAAGTTACGTACTTACGTGTAGCGTAACTACTGGCCCGTAATTCAGCGCCTGTAATTCTAAGCCCGTAATCCGGAGTCCGTAATCTCGCGGTCACAATCGTCCTGCTCGATCCAGCTTACGATCCCTCCTCTCGGGACAGTAATCTCACAAATTACACTCACGTGCACAACTCCATGGGACCTTCATAGCGGAGGTACGTACAGAGAATCAAAGTCGTAGTTTTTTTTTAATTTTTTCCTTATGTAAGGTACATAAACAACAAACGTACAGAAACAAAGGACTTAATGGTAAAAGCATTCTCTACAAAACCTTCAGCAGTTCTTTGTAATGAACGAGAACAAAAAATAGAATTGCGTTGTCAAAAACAATAGATTTTTTATTTTTACAAAATAGATGTTAAGACGACAACAATAGAATTTTTTATTTAATTTGAAAAAATCATATTTTACGATGAAAAATGTTTGAATACCACCTTAAATATATTAGCCTTGTCTCTTGTTGTAATAATATTTTCCCATTTTTCCACTTTTTTCTCCTATTAGCCATTTAAATTGGGATCTTATTTCTAATTATTACCAGTATCATAAATAAGAACGTAATTTAATTGTTTTGCTAAGATTAGTAGACAATTTATCTTGTAGCAACACGTTTAATTGTTAAGTACGTACTTGAAGTACTATGTTAACATTGCTTTGACAAAGCAGGCCTGAGTTATCGAATTAAAACTTAAGTGCTTAATGTGCTACGTCGCCCGCGTCGAGGCGCGCCGGCGCCATCGTATTCAATTTTCTTGTTGTACTCATCTGTCTTCCCAACAAAACCAACCTAAAGGATCGGATGTCGTTCGTAAATTGTCTTTGTTTTTTGATAGATTTCGACTACAATAAAGTTCGCTTCAAGAAATGAGATCACAGTGTACCGCGGTCTATGAGTGTAACTTGAATCAAGGTTTTCTTTCGATATCATCTTCACTTTGTTTGAGATACTATTTCAAAAACGGCTTAAACTATTTTAATACTGTTAAGTAGGAGGTTACATTAATTATTTATTTTTGTTTTATTTTCATACTTTAGAAAATACATACAAACAAAACGTATTATTTATCATAAAATCTCGTCTAAATAACTTTCCAAGTTTAGATACGGAGGCACAGGTTTTCTCAAAACAAGAGTGGTTATTGTAATAAAATTTAACTTTTTGCGACATGGATGCCCTAAAGACTAGCAACGGCCTCCGGGGAGTGTCCGGGCCATTCCATATCTAAGTTTTTCATACCCACGTCACTGGTGAGTGACAAGAATAATGTATTTACCATCTCACACCCTTCAAGTAATAAATAGGGTGACGTACTGGAAAATATACTCTCTATATTCTTTGTCAACTATGCTGTATATACCTAGTACCATGTTTGTTTCTATTTTACTTTGCTTTTATTTTTATTTTTAAACTTTTAATTAAGCGGGGTTTTTCTGTCACAAAAAGCGTTACGGCTGCACGGAGGGGGGATAAGAAATACGAAATATTTGAAATAAATATTAAATATAAATACATTGCCATTCGTTTTAAATATTTAAAACATTTTAGGTATATTTTTTTTGATTTTTTTTCTAATTTTTTTTGAATATTTTTTGTTATTTCGTGGAAATTTCTTTTATTTTTTTCAATAATTTTCTTGATTTTTTGGAATGTTTTTTGAAATGTTTTTTAAACAAAATTTTATTGAATTCTACTTGTCCGTTGAAGTATTACTTTTACTTTCAAGTTTTAGGCACACATTTGGTTTTTTATATGAACAACCAACAAACTTGCAGTGCCATCTGATATTAAATGGTAGTCGTCGCCAGAACACCGGCAACGCCAAAGGCAAATGCCGGCCAAGAACCAACTCAGAAGAAAGCCAAATGTAAGTTAAATTAATAGTCAAGTACTATAAGAATCTTTTACAAATCTGTCCAATAAACAAAGCACACTTCACCGGCTGTGTAAAGGCACCATATCAAACAATGTCCGTACACAAATCATTCTCAAACCACTCGATAATATTTGGCTCAAATTGTCCCATACGTTGCGTATCGCAAATGCCAACGGAACATCTTTTAGCATAGAAATTTGCGCGACATCGAACCTTATGTCTTTAACTTAAGCATCCCGACGTCGCGCTGGCTGTGCGATTTTTCTCGAAGGGTCCTCAATCGGGTGCTTGTTTGCATATGTAAACTGTTTGTGGAATCGACTCTTTCATACTGGGGCTTCTTACGTGTGTCATTGTATGGATTATATTATCGATTTATTCTACTGTTACTTCATCTTGATAATCAGGATTTTTAACCGTTGCCATAATACACCAACGTGCAGTAGGTATAATTATTAACTTAATTATAGTATAATTCAATAATGTAAATTATTTATAGACTGTGTAAAAATTCTGTAATTTACAAAATTGTATTTTAAAGTAGTAGCACTACAAGCCATACTTTAAGTGGTTGTAATTCATTGAAAAACAAATCCGTGTCTTTGAACAAAACGAGATGTTTGTAGTGCTAGAGTTAAAAGGCTGCGTCTACTCGTGTGTCGGTTCAGATTTGACGCGGGTATGAGTGGTATGAGCGGTCAACCGACCGGGATTTTAATTGCTTTTTCAATACTGTGTGGATAACCGGCCGTTTCAAAACAAATCTCGTTTCATGTAAATAAATTTCAGGGTTGATGAATTTTCCATTCAACTGTAATTGTTACTGTAGGGTATTTTTGTTTAAAAGGTATTTAGGAATTTTACATTGAACAGTTTTATTTGGGAAATGAAAAGATCAAAAAAGTTTCTGTATCCCAGTGGAAAAAATTACAGTATATCTAGGAGTACTCAATTTCTTTCACGTCATACCTACCCAATATATTAGGCTTAAAAAAGTTCTGCTCCTCTTCTCACAGACATAGCACATGTTTTAAATTTTTGTATAGACAAAGAACAGTCAAGAGAAGTACTCATAGTCTGCAGGCTTACGTCAATTGTAACTGATTGAGTTTGGGGGCAAACGATAGTAACTGGCTGATTGACAGCTAGATTTAAAGTTTTTTGAGGGCTTGTGTACTTCATGTAGCACTTTTGACTTGGGTAGACCACAGTCTCCTCATTAATCTCCATTAATGCTGCTCCCAGCATGGTTTACACTTTCTTATTCGCAAGCACTGCCCCGTATCTTATTCTGGACGACTAATAAATTGTAGGATGAAATAAACTGTCATCAGTTATATCATAGCAAAATGTGAAAAACACTATGCGTTAAGAAATTTTGCTAATATTTTGCGAGGTATTCGTTCAAATTATTTTATTGCCTTGAATTTCTCTTCGTATATTTGTTAAAGGAATAAAAATGGTACAAAATTTCTGCACCTATAATGAGATCAAAAAAAAAGTCGTATCTAATGTTACTACACCGTATTTCTATAGTAGTAATTTAAGTTATATTTTAATCACACCGTTCCGTATGTCAAAACAAAATTATAATCTCGCCCGTTTTCAAAACCAAATTCATTTTCTCACTTGTTTTCAATTACAATGACTACAGATTTGAATAAAATTCTCAGTGACATATATCTCATTTATTCATGCTACTCTAAATGTGCCTGCGACCTATTTCAAAATGAAAGAATAATAGATGCCATAATGTACTCTAACCTTACTTCAATAGAGCGCCCGACTAACTCAATGCAAACAAAATAAATGTGTCACTCACACATTTATATTTGATACCAATGTACGACACGTGCAAACTTTTTAAACTTGTCTGAAAGACAAAGAAAACCAGCTGACTCATAACTTAAGCCTATTGCTAGATACTGTATTCTTGTCGTTAACAAGGCTTGTAGCGTACAACCAACCACGCTTCTTCATTTCATATTGGTAGTAGACTAGAAATGCCTTAACAGACTGAAGCATTCCTGTAATGAACCGTTCAATCGGGCCCGCATTTGCTTAACTCGGTCGATCACTTACGATTGACACAAGCGCTCAGCTGTACACCGTATCTGTGCCACAGACACAACAATGCATCAGGATATCGATGGCTCCCATGAATATGGGCTTAACTAACAATTTGCCCGTTTTCACTTTTTTAAGGAAGATGCTTCCTTTAAGCATGATAAATTAAACTAAAAATAACAAAATGCTAATTTATTAAAGGAAAAACTATTTCTTTTTCTAGTAAAATAATCCATGTAGCTAACATTAAAACGTACATCAGCTAAACGGTTGTTTGAGATTTATATGCTGGGGAAAATCCACCGGAAGATGGGCGAATTCGCCACCTTGCCCTCTACTTTTATTAAAAAAACACATTTGACTTATTTGTTTGTCAACTTTTGTCACTCAGTTTTGATGATAAACATAAATAATGTGAGTAATAATTATGCCCATAGGAGCAGCATACCTTAGTAGTATTTTATTTTCTACATCTCTGATTCTGTTTGAAGCTATTAATAAAGGACAAAGTAATACATTGAGCTTTCCAACATTGATTTTTTTTATAGCATTTCTCAAAGTGATACAGTCAACTTTTAACTTTGGAAGCCTCTCCTGAAAAGTTGTTATAATTACAATATATGTAAAAATAAAAATAATTAAATGTAAAATTTCGGCCCTTATTCATAGGAGCCGTCGAACTGTCTGAACATAAGATTTTATTGTTTGTTAACACATCCTCCATAATCATGGCTACTTCTAGGTATAAAGCCGGTTCCACAGGGACTGAAAGCGTCCTTGAGGCTTGCGCTGGCATTTAATTTCTCAGCGCTAATGCGTCTCCCCCATTAAAATCTCGGCTGTCCCGTATCTAAAGCCTTTGTCGTAAATAGAGCCTAATCTCTGTTTCGTGCATGGAGTACACTCTGTATCAGATTTGCGTCTGAGCTGGATACAATAACATAGGGGAGCCTTACGGGATACAAACGGGGAGTTTCATAAACTCGAGGAAGGAGAGAAGCCAGATTGTTTATTTAAGTTTCGAGTTTATAAAGCAAAGTAAAGACGTGTTTGTTTTAGTAACGACATTATTTATGTAGTAGCAGGAGAAGGAAATCAAATATTCATTATGTTTTGATACCTGCTACATAGTATTTATTTGTATATAGTAGTTACTATTTATGAATAACAACGGTCATGGTCTTCAGTTGGTTGTGTGACTGCTAGTGGGAAAATAATTCTTGAGTGCTTCTGTGCTTCGGAGGGCACGTAAAGTCGTCTGCGATGACAATAATCGGGATTCTCGTTAGATAACAGTTGCCATATTATGGTGGCCATAGGGTGGCATGAAAACTTCCAGCACTTGGGTTGGTCATTAACTCATCCACCAATCTCATCACCACTGGAGCAGCGTGGTGGAGAATGCTCCAGCCCTCCTCAAGAGGAGATACATTAGTGGTGGGCCATTAATGTGTTAAGGCTAGTATTATTATCGTAATTAATTTGAAACTAACGATGTTTAATTTAATTGACGATGATGAATGAAATAATATAGATGTGAATGATAACGACCCTCCATAAAACGTAAGAGGAATATTAATATGAAGACGCATTAAAGTTTTTCTTTAGGTTCTTTAATTACGTAGGTATAATTCGTATTTGTTTATTTTACCTCAACACATTCCCATAACACATGATTGACTGGTATAGAATGTGACTATGCATTAAGTCCACATATTGTACGATGCTACAAATATAAAGAGTAAATAAATAAATGAATTAAGAAAGTAATGCATTAATTCATTTAATTTCCATTTATAGTTGACAATAAAATACCTTTAAATTTTTACGAGATTTTAAAAAGGTCTTAAATGTTTTACTTTACCCAAAACAAACAAAAGTTTTATATCCAGGGCGCACGGCGTCGCGTCGCCAGGGGCGCCCAGTTTGGAACAACTTACAAATTGAATCTTTCAAAGACACGTCAAAGGTATTCTAAAACTGAACATTTGCAAAGGAATCGGTGGGCCGTTAACTTATTTTTAAAGCAAATTTGACATGACACGCGCCTCGGGACATGTTACAAATGAATAAAGAACTAAAGCTATTTATTTGAATGAGTAAAGTTGCATAAAGGTAACGTCAAGTTTTGTCTTGTGAACTAACAGTCACAGGTTGGCCTCTAACCCCTTCGCTAATAACATATGCATTGGAATAGCATGGTGATACATGACTATACGTTATACACCTTAAATGCAAGAAAAAATCAACAGTCTGAAACAGACACCTATTAGGTAGACCAATCGCAATCTAGGCCAATTTCGATTTGGCGCCGTTTTCATCACGAGTTGGTGAAGTCACAATATCAGGTTAGGGAACCGTTTCATTCGGCCATTGTGTGAGCGCGGCCGGTCACATAAACACCGTTTTTAGGAACCCCAGCTAACACAAAGGCGACGTGTCGATGACCTCGCCCGGCCTGCCTGTGTCCACGCCGTGGGCTACGAATATACCCTGTTTTTTCAATGGTCATTTTACAAGCATACGGAGATAGGATAGTAATACGAGAACAGTTGTAGCTTTGTCTTTTACACTTTACATTATTAGTGACACAAAGTTTGTCGCTACTACTGATATTGTATTGAGCATCTTTATGTAGGTTTCTTCATTGTAGCTTATGTGTCAGGACACAAGACTGTTTTAGTGAGTCTTTCAGCTGCTTTCGATGTGTTACGATATGTTATAAGTTAATACTTGACTACAATCCCACCTGATGGTAAGTGGCGATGTAGTTATGGGTGGTAGAACGCACTAACTTAGTAAAAGCCTATTCATTCTTGCCTCGAAGACACATTATAATGGAGCGGAAACGACGTACTTCATTACTTATTGTTTGGCTGTAACTTCATAAACTTAAAACCATCAAAGACATAAGGAGATGATAATGAGGTCCATGTGGCCTAATGGCTACCAATTACTACGCCGGACCGCGCGCGTCGTTCGTAGTCCTGGGTTCGATTCCAAACGAGGCAGAAACTCGAATCATGAGTTTGAATGTCTATTCTCGGTCTGGGTGTATGTATTCTTGTCTTTGTGTGTTGTACATGCCCACCACAACTATATCTATACTGTGGGCTATAAGTGTGTAGCGTTTATTTTTATGTTTATATTTTAATGTAAAAAAGCAACTAAATATTCAAGAGTTTCCCGGATTTCCAGGTTACGTTCTATTAAAAGGTAGACAATATCGTTCAATATTAGCCATCGGCTTGATGAAGCGGCCACTGAAAAACAAACTCAATTTTATTCACCGATACCGCCAATTGTTAGTTAAAATATTGACGCGAATTTCTGAATTCATCCAATATCGAGATTTTTTATCTTTTTTATTTAAGTATATTGAAGTAGTGGCTTGCCATTGACTCGGATTGGATTAACAGCGTTTTGTATTGTGAGTTAGATGTAACTTTATTCTATCACTTTATGGTTGTAATGAATACGTATATCCATGCCATGTTACCTACAACATTGTAGTATCATCATAACCGTGACTAAGGCTCTCTACGCTATGTTACCGAGTCCCGACGGACGGACGGTCATGAGGAAATTATAAGGGTTCCGTTTTGACCACGGAACCCTAAAAAGCAACGTTCTCTTTCTGCCTTACCGGTAGGTAATTTTCCCGAAACGAAGCGAAGGCGGTTTGCTAACATATTAATATTGAACTTGACGGTTTCATAACATTTCACTTTGTATCACGAAATGTGTGACACATTTCGTACTTTGTAAAGTTAATGCGACAAACTGAATATTGTGTTGAATTCGTTATTCGCAATTATTCATAATATCTGGCTCTCATTAAAACCTTCATTAATGCAAATTATCGTCGCATCGGCGCCCACATAAGACATAATTATGGCTGTTTGCGGCGTTCATTAAATTATTGACTTGTAATTATTATTGGTATTAGCCGGTACCAAAGTAAAATTATGAATATGAGCACATTATTTTTTCTTTATTTAAGAGTTATAAATTAGACTAGCTGACCCAGTGAACTTCGTGTCTCAGCTATCTGCCTGTGAACGTCCCGTGAAAATCGGTCCAACCATTTCAGAGATTAGCCGGAACAAACAGACAGACAGACAGACAAAAATTGTAAAAAATGTTGTTTTGGTACATGTACCGTGTATACATCCAAATGCACTTAGTGAAAAGCGGCTTTTATAATATTACAACTCCAATTATATTTATTTGTATAGATTAGAGATTAAGATAAGCAAACACAGTATTAAATCATTAATATAGAAAGAAGTTTGCAAAAACATAATATTACCAACAAAAAAGTTGTACCGCTGAATTATAGCCAAAACTTGTTTAACAAAACTCGTTACGCGTTTCCAAATATCGGGCGATTCCGAACCGCAAGTGTTTCTCAAATTAATTTCCTCCGCCATAATTTCCACTAAGCGTGCAGTTGGTTAATTTCCCAAATTGAATATTCGCCATATTCAATATTCCCCAGGCAATTACCCGTTGGTGTTGGAGACGGGGCGCTGTGATCAATGGAGAATAATTACCACAGGCCTTGATATTAATAGAATTCATTTTATAACTGTTAATTGATTTGCGAAAACATGGTTGAAGAAAGCAAATTTCTTAATATTTATTGTATTTTGTATTGAATGAGTATTCATTGTATAATAGTGAATGTGTCATTGTGGATGGCAGGATGGCAGGATGACAGGTTCAACTTACCGTTTTTGTTATGGAAAGTTTGAAGTTACGTCTTACTGATTTGCTATAACTAGCTATGGGATTTGATAGGTCTTTGTGATATTATTGTCTAAGATACTATCATATTATAGTTCTATGGCTTAATTTTTTTTGTATTATATAATATTGTTATCTATAGATTGCAGGTCTTAAATTTAAAGTGAATTGCAGATTTAAAACACTCTTTCGTTGGAAAAACTTTTAGTTTTCATTAACAGATTGTTCATCTTGTAAGATCAAAGCTGTAATAAAAAATATTTTTATTGTTAAAGGAAAAAAGTATCAGTTTTCAGTTTTTTAGTCAAATAAACAAGGTTTTATTGCATTTTTCATGCATATTTCAAGAGTTAAGGGCTAAAATAAAAATAAAAATTTTCAACTCTCCTCAGTCTCCCCTACACTATAATACATGTTATTATAATCTGCCAAATTGTAAACATGGTTGGTGTGAATGCGATGCAGACTTTGAAGACTGCTACTGGTTCATGCGGGCGTTTTATATAGTGGACTGTAGTATGCGTTGGAAGGAAGGAAGTCAAGGGTTATTTGGAGGGTTGGCAAGCACACTAACCTGGTTGCAGGACTCGACTGGTACTCGTATTAGCATCGACGGCTTGGCGGCTGCTCCAATGTCTCCAATCTTCTTTCTTCTTGACTTCTTATTGGTTATTATGCCGTATTTGATTGGTTTAGGTTTACTATTACACTTCACAGTAATATCACTTGCTTTATGAGTTATTTAGCGGGCGCGGTGATGCAGTTTTTAGATAGCGGATTAGTTCATTATATTCAATAATGGATGCGTGTTGCATTCGAGCTTGGCGGGAGACTTCTTTTCGACTGTCTAAACCTCGGCGGTGTGCGAGTGAATCCGCTATATAAGAGTGCGCTTGCCAGAAAGAGAGGGAGGATAGGAAATTAAATAGCGAAGGAATGGATTGCCGCGTTTTCATAGAAGATATAATAATTTTGGCGGGAACAGCGGGAGCAAGCAAATGCATCCACAGAGTAATGCCATTATTGGCGCGAACAATGGTCAAGCATCTATTGACTGGTGAACATCGTGAAAAAATGTTTTAAACTGTTCGTGGAATATATTATACCCGTACAATGTACATTAGTGCGTGCTGCGTTGAAAAAAGTATACTGAGGGTGAATCGACGTATTTATTTTGCAACTTGACTCAATTTTAAGTGTGGCTGTATTTGAACAGTCACGCTTAAAAATTCTTTGCATGAACTGCATTCAAGGATTGAAAATCTATGCGCGTCTAGAGATAAAAACGAAGAAACGAAAACATGTATAGAGATACACTTGAATGATCGTTAAGATTTCGCATTTTCATTGGTGTAGTGGATAGAGATAGAGATTTGTTAAGAACTTGGCGACAGACCTAGGCCTAATTACAGTGTATTCAGACAGAATTGTAATAGGATAGGTGAAAAAAAAAAATTCTCGTATAATATACAAGATGGAGATTTTGGATCTCCAATGAAGAACTGTGGGGTCTCTGTCATAAACGCCAATCGATCACCAGATCAAGCGCCGGAAATGGACATGGATTAGTCATATCCTCAAAAGAGCTCCAAACCACATTCCTAGATAAGCTCTGTTATTCCATCTGTCTGTCCATTGACTCCACAAGGGAAGAGGAAACTTGGCCGTCATAAGCACACCTGGAGGCATTCAATGGCAGTGGAGCTGAAGACGATCGGGCTGACATGGTTTGAGGCAAAGCGCGTAGCCCAACGCAGAACGCATTAGCGGAGTACTGTGGACGCCCTTTGTCCCACCTAGGGGCCATAGGACCCTAAGTCAAGTCAAGTAAGTCAATGCTTGTTTTTATAAATAAAACGGAATGTTTATAAGATAAGCTGTAAGATATTTATTATCATATATTATGGTCAATTTGCTAGTGTGCCACTCGTGCTGAATCATCATCGTGAAATTTAACTTTACGCTGTTGATCCAGACATTGCAAAATTTTTATGAAATTATGTACAAAAGACTTAATTATTTTTCGTTCAATCGCTTTAGAACCCTGTAAAAACGGAACTGTATATGAGTAAACTATAGCTCTCTAAGCTATAGTACAAGAGTGAAAAGCGTTAAAAGAGTGTGAAGCGTTAGAATATGATAAACTATTCATCTATCTATTCATGTAGCATAGTATGTGATCGAATAAAAAATGATTGTTTTTAACTGAACTCTAAAATTAGACGAAACGAGGGCCTGATCACATCATAACAGCTTAGGCTTAATTCGAATTACCAAATTTTGTGAAATCAATTAAGTCGACTTTGATTTCGTCGAAAATGCTCGGATAGTGGGATAATATCGCAAATTGAATATTACCGGATATTCAGTGTTCGCGAAAATTCAATATTCGCGAGGCGGTTACAGCCAGCGGTGCTCAACTCGCACGCATTCACTGATCAGCTGGAAATAATTGTTGAAGTTGGCTCGAATACAAATGGATTTGAATTGAAAAGGCTTAATTGATTCTGCTGTAAAATTTGATGCTTTACACTTTATTGAGACTATCGACAGTGTATTTAAGATTAATGTTTGGTAGCGCTGAAATAAGATAATAAAGAGCAATGTTCAATCTCTTACTTGAATCGTAATAAAAAATCATTAAAGTTTATAATTACCATTTTAGCTTTAATATTTTAGAATATAATATTAGAAATTTCAAATTTTAATTTTTTTATTTTATCCCAGATCTATTTCGAGGGATTAATATCAATATTATTAATAGGCATCGTACCAAACTTCACCGTGGCGTGCTAGTGTTGCTGCTTTGATTTTACTAAGTCACAAACTTTCTAACTCGCTTGGATTGTAACTACTTAGATTCATGCCTTGAGTCTATAGCGTAGGGGCTGTATAGAGCCATATGTATGTTTTATTATTATATCGAAATGAAGTGAAATGAAATAATCTTTCATTCGTGTAGGTATCACTGATACACTTATGCACGTCATTTGTTAATCTATCAGCTTTTCGTAAAGGTGTTTTGTCATGGAGGAGAAGAAAAGCCAAAAGCTCCTCAGCACATCTTTTAAAAATAAAACATATATTTGTTACAAAAATAGGTATTAAGCTGAGCAGAACTGGTTATCATTTAAATATCTATGCTATAATAACTCTTACCTACGACTTGAGTTTTTACACGATTCTTAAAAAAATTCCACCGGCAAGTCACGTATTTGATTTGGGACTTTATTATATTTTACACGGAGCCCCATGAAAGAACGTTGCACTTTAGGAAGACGGTACAAAGTGTTAATCAATTGATGCATCCTTCTTGTTTGCCGATGCGAGAAGTCAAAATTGTGTTTGTATGAAATTAATTGTTATTCCGTATAAAGACTTTATTATTATTATTATACATATATTGGGAAGCTAGTGTAAGTATACCTATTTCTTTAAATTTGACACGCAAGGACTCCCTTGATTTTAGTTTATAAATAGCTGTAATGGCTCTTTCTGAGTACAAAAATTTGTTCTATATCGGCTGCTTTGCCCTACAGTAAAATGCCGTATCAACATTCAACAATCATCCTTAGTAAATTTTCGTATGCAACATGAAAAATAATAAAAATTACTCGAATTCGAAAGTCTCATTTCTCCATCGCTTTAACGAAATCTTACTATGAGTGATCCTGGGAGAAAAACTGATGAAGTTTTTTCTCCTACTTACAAACTTGTAGTTTGATGATAAAATCTATCATAATAAACATATTAACACAACATGACAGAGTCAAAAGGATCGTTGAAGATATCACAGCGAACAGCAAAGTTCCCAACTATATTGGAATGTGTGAAGATAACGCTTTGTTCCAAGTCTTGGAGAACTTGGGGAGTGCGGGTTCGTTTGCGCAACCGTCGCGGAGTATCGCGCCTCTAATTACGAACACTTTGAAGAGCACAACCGGAACTAAACTTGGTGACATGCTTTTAGAGGCGCGGGAAGTTTTCGGGTTCGGGTAGTTCACACAGAATAAGTATAGCGTGAAGTGTAACTATGAACAGCAATTGCTGTTGTAAATGTACAATTGTACATTCGACAAAATTATTTGTATTAGACAATCAGGATACCTTAAACTTTTTGGGGTTTATGAGAAACTCCTTTAGAATCGATTTTTATATTTATGCCCGCGGTATGAAATATTTATAAAGAGCAAAATCAGATTTTCTTCGTTACGTTAAGCGTTATTATTGTAATTCTTAACACTGAATCTAGATGGTATTGTTACTGATCAGTACTGATAATAATAATCTAGTTACATCCTATTCTGATGATGTGAAACATCATCATCATCGTAGTCATCGTAAGTCGTAACGATCGCAAACTAAATGGCGTTGTTAGTGATATGACCACAGACATTTACTATCTATGTCTGTGGATTTGACGATTGCAAACTAGATGGCATGAACTTCAGTCATGCGTTGGCGCCATAGGATATTATTGGTAATTTAGTATCGTGAAAACTCTATGAAATACATGAAATACTACTTGAATTGTCTTCGCTAATTAATAATAATACTTCGCTAATTAGGTACTATTATTATTTCTCCATGGAGTTCACCTAGATAGCTACCACCCTTGAGCATGAGTCAACTACCAAAGTTTCTTTCTCTCTTTTTCTTTTCTCTTTCTTGGCCGGCAACGCATCAGTGATACTTTTGGTTTTGCTGATGTTCAAAAGCGACGAGAGCCACTTACCATCAAGTGTACCGTCAGCTCCTTTGCGGACTATTTCCATAAAAAAATTGAATAATATTTTTAATACTCACACTGTAGTGAGAAAATAATGTTTTTATAATCTTAAAACTGTGAGTTTAGTTCTTAAATTAATTTAAATGTATTTATGGTATTTTATTATTATATTTACTTTTACACATAACATAAACAGTAACGCTATTTTTAACAGTCCAAAGTAAATGATTTTTGAGGATAGGTTCAAAAGACAGGCTTGATGCTAACACATCATTTTCTTTCAACCAACCCATCGATATTTGATCAAATTAATAAACGTTCTTATAAATAAATGTGTAAATTGGCAAACATGGTCAAATCTACGGTGAAGTTAGCCCTGAACTCATCAACGTTGAACAAACGATAACTCACTGGGCAAGGATAAATTTCCGTCGACAAGCAAACTCAGAGATTACCTGCGAATTTATGCGAACCGAGAAATCACGGAACATAACTTCCGAACAAGTAGTGCCTAGCGTAAACTTCGATGTAAATGTAATATTATCGCTTCTAACGAGTACGTTCTCGTAAATTTACGGAGCAACAACAAAACACGCTAGACAGACAGACCGGATGATGATAAACAGCGGCTAGAAAGGCCTGTAATTTAGAATATTTTTATTAAAAAATGTAACTAACGCCCCAACTCAGAGTCACTTAATGATCATTAAAATCGCTCCTTAGTACAGAATCACAATTAGTCACTCCCAGAGTCAGTTAATCGACCGTTATAGGCCCTTAATGGCAATTAAAGTTAATTATACAAATACCATTACTTAAACTCTACTTAGGATTGATTTTGACGTTCAGTTGACATTAGGTTTACAATTTGAGTGATTTCACAAGCAAAATGTCTGTTTTCGCGGATTTTGCCGATTTTATTGAATTTGTTGATTACGCTAGAATGCATAGACATGTGGGGCCAAGGCGATATTTGCGAGATTTCTCTGATCCGTCTAGAACATACTCGGTCCAAGAATTTTATGCACGATACAGCAGAATGTGTAAAAACGGTTATATTGCCCATACTGGTGCCAGGCCTAACGAAACCAACAAAGAGAGGTTTACCATTTGCAACTCTTTTTCGCGGTATTTTACACTCCACATCCTTTAAAAAACGATACAGTTGTTTTGATTACAATTCACAACCTTGGTGCCCCTTATTTACTAACACAAGTTATTATCATATTCGCTAATTTGAAAGTGTAGGTACTTTACATGTACATGATAATATTATATAATAAATAGGTTGGCGATATTAAACAAAATGAAATTTTTCAATTCAATTCAGATTGAAATCAAACCAACAATATAATATATCAACATTGAATTGACTGACAATTGACATTTACTGTACAGTGTACTGCCACAGATACTACAGTACTACTAGGTACAGTATTGCCGTTACATAAAATTGCGAGTGTTTTTATTTTATTTTAAAGAAAAAAGCTACTTTGCACTGTTCTTAAGTAAGAAAACACAGTAAACGAATTTCTTGTTACTATATTAGTATAAATCATCGTTCTAAAAGCACTAAAATAAGTATTATTTTTAATGTGTTCTCAACGTATTTTACATGTGGCTACACTAATACTCTATCGATATGATAATCGATAAGGTTATTAGACGTTGTTCCGCACTAGGGTTACTTAAAGTTAATAAAATGACTCTGAGAGGAATCGATACTTAACATAATTAATGTCAATTAGTTATGGACTCCTTACAGCTAAATTAAGGAACCTTTCTGAGTTGGGGCGTAAAATTTGTACACAAGTTCAGTCATAGCATGCGACCAATATTGGAATTCGTATTGGAAGAATTATTATAATTATCATAGTGGAAAAAAATGAAAAAAATATTAGTTACTTAAAATCAAAGACAATCTAGTAAGACATAACAATAAATATATTTACTTTCATGATTTTGAGATTTTTAAAACGAAAACTAATGGAAAATAATTATTTACCTTACAAAAATAAATCTTTCGACTGGTTCAATTATCTGTTTAGAGATATAATATTTCATTACCTACATACTAACTACGGTGAATGGTATTATAATGGATACTCAGTACGCGTTTTACGATCGAAAAAGGAATTAAATGTTTTACAAAAACAAAAAATCTTTTAGGGGAATTCCTGCAGCGGCCATAATCTCCTCCCTACCCTCAAAATCTTCAATCCAATTACCACTAATTCATCCTGTACTCAGTTCTATATACAAACAAGCTTATCTATCGTCCTGTAATCTCTTATTTACCGCGGGACACTGTTCAATAGCGGGGTGACTCGAGGCGAATCCACTTCGTTCAATGGGATCTGCTTTGACCCTCTAATGAAGATGTTCTTTAAGATCGTAAGCCTATTTGTGGCGGCGATAGCAATCCGAATTCTATTAGAACCTCTGAGCAATGAATCAATGAGTTTTAATGAAATTTATCTCCGCACCACACACGTTGCCATTATTTAGAAGGGAATTCGATTTCTAATGCATATTATTGCGATTCTTTTTTCTTTGGTAAGTTAAAATTAATATTGTTATATTTATTGTTTTTTTACTTGTCCAATTAGCTTTAGCCTTGTAAATTAAACCATGGAATACTTTTCTCATTCTTGGCTGCGAAACAAAACCAGTAGATAGCGGATCCTCAACTTATTTTGTACAGCAATGCGTAGCATCCATGTCATTATCATTCATGGAGGGTGCGAGATGGTAACCATTGACCATCAAGTATCTCGTCTACTCGTTTCTCAGCTGTTTACTTAAAGCAGAATTGTATGACCATTATTAGGTAAAGATTGGTATGCGAAATTGACTTGCAAAACCGATAAGGAGGACATTTTATGTAACAAAATAAATCCTATCCTTGAATGTTGTGATTTCACAACAAAGGGAATTTTAGTGTTATTGTTGTGTGGGAGAATGTTGTTTTTAATTTATTTATTTATCATTGTTGCACGAAATAATGCAATTAATGAGGATAAAATGTAAAAAGGTACCGATCTTAACTTAATAGCGATGGGTACTTAGATAGCCTACAAACTCAACGGCAATAAGTATATCCTCCTAGCAAACAACTAGTACTGTGGTATCTGTATCGTTTCCATTCGCTGTATATCGCGTGTGGTTTTGGGCGGAGAACAACACATACATTAGGGCGCCGGCACGCCTACGTCTTGCTGTTATTCCCGTTATTTTTATTCTCTGCAACATCACTTGCGGCTTTGTTGTGTTCAAGTATCTTTCCTTATTGATTGTCTTGCAATAGTTTTAGAAAACACATATTTTTACCGCATTTGGATGGTTGGATAAACACCGTAAAAATCTGTGTATTCTTGCTTACTCATACAATATATGGGTACCAAATTAAATTTTATATTAATGTTATAATTTATATTTTTGACCGCTAGTGGCAAAAATTCTTGAGCGTTTCCGTGTTATGGAGGGCACGTAAAGCCGTCGGTCCCGGTTGTTATCATAAGATAACAGTCGTTAAGCCATGTCGGAGGCCCTCGGGCGGTTTGAAAACTTCCGACACTCGGGTTGGCCACTAACCCCTCCATCAATCCGCACTGGAGCAGCGTGGTGGAGTATGCTCTAGGCCTCCTTAAGAGGAGAGACCCGTGCCCAGTAGTGGGCCATTAATGGGTTGAAGCCATTAATGTTATATTAGTGCAATTCTAAATTTTAAACACATGATTAAGTTCAGGTGGAGGATTGGAACATATAATTAACTCGTCATTATTTCTGCAACTCAACAAGCAAAATAAATATAACTACATTAGCTGACAATATACTATTTTGTATGGAAGTAAAAAAATTCAAGTAATTGAAGCTGAAAAAAACTTTGATCTAATAATCATGTAATAAAATATTCAAACGTATAAGTAACTAATTTAATATGCATACTAAATTTAAGCATATCCAAGAAATTGATGCGAGGCATTTCTACCGGTAGCCACAGATACTCGCCCGAAACAGGAGAACGCTTTCACTATCAGCTGTCTGCGGTAAAACTAATGCATAACTTAAGAAACCCTCGATCCATCGCTTCACCAAATGTAACTGCTAATACTAAGGAGCCTTTCAATGACAGCTCTGCGATTTAAAACGTCCCAGTACGGTCAAACCTAGGAAAGATAAATACATTTAGTTTTCAAGGTCATGTACTAAGCGTATACCATCGGTTGGAATATGTTTTATATAAATATGTAGATGGCAATATGCCACTCCATAAATATCCTCGGTACGTGGTTGGTACCTCCCATTATCTACTGACCCAATTGTTGTGGTCGTCATTAAAAATAAACTTTGTGAATAAGAGCTTAAAATAAGACATTACTAGACATAGTAGCTCATTGAATCGTAGCAAAAGTATAATGTAGAAAATAAGTAAAATGTAATAACGACAAGCGACGGTAGTCGACCGACAAATAATGATGGCGGCACTATGCCGCAAGTGATGTCGCTGTCTGTTCCGCGCCACTGCTCTTACTCCGAGCGCTGGCTGGCGACTGGAGGACGGTCCTTACAGAGGTTGTTGTAGATACTAACACTTTTAATCATCCAATCTAACAAACCACCAAATTAATTAAATTTAAAATGTAGTTACTTATTTATTTCAAGTCGCTGATGGTATGGGTGTATAGTGAAAGAAAGAACGAATTTTGAATAGGTAATATGAATTTGAGTAGATACTTTTGTCTATCTTTCCTAAAATTTTACGTCATTTGTATATGTACATAATATTCTTTAATAGCATAATTATATGTGCATATGCCAAACGAACAAAATTACAATAATAGAATATGCAACCAGCGCCTATAGTAATTCCACTAATACCATATATTGAAATGTTACCAATATGTTCACTTTATGACTTAAAATTATTACAATTCATCCATTGCTACGTTTATGATCTAATTCAGCAGACTTTAGTAGGAAACACGCAATGCATATCGAACTTTATATGTAACTTTGGCACGTTGAATCAAACTGGAATGGCGCAGTAGAAGTCGATACCTTTTATTGCTCTAACGGCTCAGTGAATAAACAACATAGAGTTGAAGTTTCGAAGTGCTTTGAATACTCTGTAGTCCGTACTGCCTCTTGGTGTAGTCCTTTTGTCGAGTTCGTTACAAGTTGGAGACCTCCTCGACTTGGAAAAACAACCACCAAAGAAGTTTATACCCGCATGTCCTGATAAAACGCTTCTGTTTTCGGCTGCGGGTTTCAGTAGTTAGTTTGTTTTGTATTGGTTTATAGTTATGTATGTGGAGTTGTTCAGATATAGTAGTTTAAACTTTAGTTTATAATAAGATTAATAGAGAATATGATTAATAAGAATATGAGCAGTAATATATGCCAAAATATAATTATTGTAATTCTGTTGAGTCAACTTTACTATTTCATTTTACAAATTACATGAGAAGGTACTGATACACAATTTAGTTATAATTTAGACATGGATTAATCAAACGGGTGTAAGAAGACGACGGTAAAGACGTGTGACTTGCGCGGGTGTATAGGTTTACGATTACATATTGTCAGCAAATAGGTCACTAGTCCATTGAAAAGTTACATTTGGGGTTGCGTTTTTTAGAGGACGCAATTTTATTTTTTTGATGTGTAGGGGGGGTCAGTGTAACGCTAAAACCAAGTTTGTGGGGTCGCCACCCTTGGCCCACGGCCACCATCTTGAAAATAGGGGTTGGAATGGTTTTTACGGTATATCTCTTAAACTATTTATTTGAGAAAAAAAAATTGTTAACATTTTTTGTTGCAAATTAAATTCTCTACAACTTTGGTCCAGTAACTTTTTATCGTAGAACTATAAATAAAAAAGTTATAAGCGAAAATCCGCACGTGGAGAAATGTGTAGCACAACTAAAAGATATAGGTTAAGCGACAACTTCAACACAATGTTTTGAGAGCTATTCTTACAATAACAGACGTTAGGAATAATAATAACAATAGCAGGCAGCTGTTCTTTTATTCCCTCATGCTCACTTGGGTATTTTCTACCTGAACAGTATTCTCGGTAACGGCTATCAGATTTAAAATTATTTTAAAAATCAATAATTGTTAAATTCTGTTATGGAGTGAAAAAGAGTCAATAATTAATTATTAATAATATTGCAAAATTTGTAATTAAAAAAGTTATAATAACAAAATAAAAAAAAATAACTGATGACATATTATTAGTACACACGTATAATATAGGTATAGTTAAGAGTACTAAAAAATAGTACTCACTTCGGAGCGCTGTAAAACCTTAGCTATTGACTTAATGAAAAAATGATGCAAATAAAAGTTGTTCCTCAAAAAAAAGTGGTCAGATATCATTTTTTCGTAAAATGATAAAAAAAAGTTACATCGAAAAATATAAATTTTTTTCTCGAATTTCTGAAGATTTTCGCTTATAACTTTTTTATTTATAGTTCTACGATAAAAAGTTACTGGACCAAAGTTGTAGAGAATTTAATTTGTAACAAAAAATGTTAACAAAATTTTTTTCTCAAATAAATAGTTTAAGAGATATACCGTAAAAACCATTCCAACCCCTATTTTCAAGATGGCGGCCGTGGGCCAAGGGTGGCGACCCCACAAACTTGGTTTTAGCTTTACACTGACCCCCCCTACACATCAAAAAAATAAAATTGCGTCCTCTAAAAAACGCAAGGTTAGGCCTAAAAAATGTAACATATCAATGGACTACACGCCCTAACAGATTGTTTTGTTTTTTAAAGGAACCGAAGCACAGAACCTAAAAAAATTCCGAGATGAAAATGAAGATAAGAACAATCCCACTTAATAATTATAACTAATAATAATAACTAATGATTGACAAATTAAAAGCCATTGGTGCTATGAGCTCTATCGAGCAGCGAGTATCCATCCTTCCATTACATTAACTTAACATTCCGCTGACGTGGATAAAGCGGTTTGCCTCATCACCAACCAACACGTACCGCGAAGCAGTGGAATAGCTTGTCGTCCACGTTCCTATGTTATGAAAGTCTTCATGAAAATAATGAATAGGCTTTCACTTAGTGCACTCACTATCTAAGACATTATTTTCACTTACGACCTGGGATTGTGATGAATCATTAACTTTTGCTAAGTAAATATAGATTGACTCCGGCCCAGTACTGATGTTTATGTGATGAATATTCTCTGACTCCGTTATTTTTACCTCAAGATAGTAATAAAGTCGACCAAGGATCCTTCAGCTGTACTTCATAAATTTCAAAGACTATTAAAACAAGCTAATTAAGACAAGAATTACCGGGCAAGTTGGCGCTAACAAAGACCACTTCAAAAATTATTATATCAGACAGACTCTAAATAAATTTTTCTTTGCTAATTAATATTAAAAATATCTGTAATTTCAAAATATTTACAATACTACGTAATTCATCTGTATTCCCGTCACAGCTTGTGACAGAGCTGACGGGACTCAACATAATCTATACATATTAATAAAATTGAAGAGTCTGTCTGTGATTTCGAGATAAATGATTTTTTCAAGTTGCAAATCGTTACTTGCACGATACCAACACTGAAAAATGAGTTTTTAAAATTTTTGTCTGTCTGTCTGTTTGTTTGTCTCCGCTAATCTCCGAAACCACTGAACGAATTTTAACAACACTTTTACTAGGATATTGCAAAGTGTTCAACTTAACAACTAAGCAATTGTTTAGGGTTCCATACTAAAGGGTTCCTTAGGGATAGATTGTATGGAAATATAAAAAAATATCAGCCGATTTGTTTTAAACTTTTAAAAACGTATTCTCCGTACAAAAAGAGTTATACATGCATTTCTTAGATTTTACTTATATTGCATGGAAAGGCCATAAAATGCATTTAAAGGTTATTTTTTTCATAAATTCAAATCCCTATTACTGAGTGGATATCTATTTTTGTATTTTGTTTTTAAGAGCATATTGTTTGCGTATCTATGACCTCCAATATAATTTCAGCATTTTATAAATTTCACCTAGGAAGTGGTAGAAAAACGCAAATTAAGTCTGTATGAGTAACCGATATCCAATAAATAATCGATTACTATCTTGGCAACTAGATGGCACTCTATGTGTTGATTCACGCCAACGCCTTTAATACATACACCTTTAATATATTATAATATAATTAGTATGTCTGTCTGTGATTTCGAAATAACTGCATTTTTCATGTTATAAATCGTTACTAGCACGATATCAAAACCGAAAAATGAGTTTTTAATTTTTGTTTGTCTGTTTGTTTGTATTCATTAATCTCTGAAGCTACTGAACGGATTTCAACAGGACTTTACTACAATATCGAGTCTTCAACTTAAATTATAGGCAATTTTTTAAGGTTACATAACAAAGCGAGAAAATAAAATATGAGTCGATTTGTTTTAAACATACAAAAACCTTTTCTTCACACAAATTGAGGCATAGGTACATACATTTCTTAGTTTTTTTATATTTTGCGAGGTGGAGCCAAAGCGAGTACTTATTTTTTTACAAATTTACAATAATTCAAATACACATAAATATAACTAAAGTGAATGTCTGTGATTTCGAAATAAATGATTTTTTAAGTTGTAAATCTATACTTTCACGATACCAAAACTAAGAAACGAGTTTTTAATTTGTTTTAAACTTACAAAAACCTTTTCTTCACACAAAATAAGGCATGAAGGGTTTTTGGCAAAAATAAACTAGGAAAAAGAACAGAGTACAAGGGATTTATTGTATATCAAGACATTAGCAAAAACTAGATGACAGAGAATCCTATCTATTTAAATTTAAAAATTCTTTTTCACAGCAGTCAAGTGTGAGCCTTCCGGAACACACTACAGACTGCAATTCTATTTGATTATAGATTAATAACACCAACACTGGCCCTTAAACAAATAGAATCCAGAATTCTACCTAATGGTACTTAATCTAAACACATTCCAAACATGCACTATAAGAATAATAATTTACATTAATTACTATCACTTAAATTCAGATACTTTACAAACTTAACATGTTTTTCTTTAGTGAGAGCTTTTGTTAAAATATCTGCAGTCATTTCATTACTTGACAAATATTCCAATTTTATTACATTATTTTTAACAATCTCTCGAATGAAGTGATGTCTCACATCTATGTGTTTAGTCCTACCATGAAACATAGGATTATTACATAATCTCTGTGCAGACTGGTTATCATTACATATAGTTATACAACATTGCTTACATAGTAATTCAAACATTAATGTACGTATGAATGTAGCTTCCCTGCAAGAATCTGAGAGAGCCATGTATTCGGCTTCAGTGCTAGAAAGCGCAACCGTTCTTTGCTTTCTGCTTTCCCACGAAACAGTACATTCCCCAATTTTGAATACAAACCCAGTGTAAGATCTACGATCGACCTCGCATGCGGCCCAGTCCGCGTCTATGTACCCCACGACGTCTAAAGTGCCTTTTTGAAAAACAAGACTGTGGTTTACGGTACCTTTCAAGTATCGAAGCACGCGCTTCGCAGCTTTCCAGTGAGCTTCGCTATAACAATCATTGAACTGACTCAGCATGCTTACCGCGTGAGCGATGTCAGGCCGGGAACAAACTGCAACATACATACATTAGGCAACCAATTAAATTTCTATATTTTAAGTTTTCTTCCTTTTTATCAGCCTTTGTAAGTTTCAGTCCCGTTTCCATGGGCGTTTGCGCAGGCTTGCAATCAGACATATTAAAACGAGATATAATCTCTTTAATATATTTAGACTGGTCTAAAAGCAATTTATCTTTTTGTCTTGTGATTCGCATCCCCAATACGTATTTGGCGGGTCCTAAATCACTCATATCAAACTCGTTCATGAGCTTTTTCTTGACATCAATTTTCAATTGTGAGTTTTGTGTTGAAAATAATATAATGTCATCAACATACAAACCGATTATGACTAATTCTTCATTATTAGATTTGAAATATACACAGGGCTCTGAAGATAATCTTTTAAATTGCAGTTTATTTTGTAAAACATTATTTATCTTCTCGTACCAGGATTTCGAAGCTTGCTTCAATCCATATATCGCCTTATGGAGTTTGTAGACCTTATGTTCACTTCCTTTGATTTTAAAACCCTCTGGTTGTTCCAAGTAAACGGTCTCTTTCAAGTCTCCATTCAGAAACGCTGTTTTTACATCCATGTGATCAATATCCATATTCTTTGAAGCTGCTATAGCTAATAATATACGAATTGTGGAGTACCTTATCACTGGTGAAAAAGTTTCTTCATAGTCGATGCCGTAACGCTGTGTGTAGCCCTTGGCAACAAGGCGAGCCTTATATTTCAATAACTCTCCATTTGCACCAATCTTTTTCTTAAAAATCCACTTGGATTTGATTGGCGTATGATTTTTCGTTGCATCAGTTAATGTCCAACATTTATTCTTAAGGAAGGATTGATACTCATCTTTCATTGCATTTTTCCAATGGACAGACTCTGAACAGTTTAAAGCCTCCTGTACAGTCTCAGGTTCATTTCTGATGTAGCTCAGGTTCGCTAAATGAACTATTTCGCTGCTGTCTGCATCCTCAAAATCCATTGAAGTTGACAATTCCATTGAAGACTGGTCTTCCAATGTTGTCATCCCTGGAATGTAAGTTTCATCGGAGGAAGCACCTGATACTTCTGAGCTACTAACAGAGTCATTTATGTCAAAGACAGTAAGTCTTCTGTCATTAACCCTTGCCTGGTTCTCTGGTGATAAAGAGGTATCAGACTGTGCTACTTCAACATGAGAGATCTTGCCCTCAGTCTGTGAGCTATTTGTCATCATGAGAACCTCATCTACAGGATCAATACTTACATGACTCTTATTATAAAACCTGTCTTCCATAAATGCAATATCTCTAGACTTTAAACAATTACTAGGATATTCTGGATCTATCAATCTATATCCCTTGCTAGTTTCACAATACCCTACGAATATATACTTTTTACATTTCGAATCCAATTTTGTACGATTCTTTATTAAAGCATAAGCAAGGCAACCAAATATTCGTAAATGACTTAGATTTACCTTCTTGTTAGTCCATCTCTCTTCTGGTGTCATCCCCATTACTGCCTTTGTAGGAGATCTGTTTTTCAAGTAGACTGCCGTGTTCACAGCCTCCGCCCAGTATCTTCCATCTAAGCCCGCATCCCGCAACATGCTCCGAGCCTTTTCAAGAATGGTCCGATTCGCTCTTTCAGAGACGCCGTTTTGTTGTGGTGAATGTGGGATGGTTGTTTGGTGGATGATTCCATGTTTCTTAAAATAATTTTTGAAACGAGAATTAACATATTCACCTCCGTTATCAGATCTAAGTACCTTTATCCTTTTATTAGTTTGGTTTTCAACTAAAGATACAAAACTTTCGAAGTTCTCGAAGACTTCACTTTTATTCTTTAAAAAATAAATAAAAGTTTTTCTACTGTAATCGTCTATAAACGTAAGAAAGTATCTAGCACCACCTAAAGATTTCACTGGCATGGGACCACATAAATCAGTATGTACAATACCTAATAACTCTTTAGACCTGCTGTGGGACTTCTTAGGAAAAGGTAATTTACTCAATTTTCCTTCCACACAAGCTACACATGATTTAAATTGTGTATTATCATAAGAAATGCCATCTGCCATACCTTCTTTCAGTAGATGCATACTTCTGGAGTTCAAATGACCTAATCTCCTGTGCCATTTCTCCTGCGAAACATCATGCGTTGTAGCTTGAAGAACTATAGCTTCATCTACACAGCTAGCATTTTTCACCTGCACTGTAGCGCGAGCCTCCTCGTTGACACGAGTACAGGACTGGAATGGTGTCAGCCCACTGGTCTCCATAATTGGTGCACCAGCCTGTATCACCTCCTGGTTAACCTCTGCAAATACAGAATAGTTACGACATCCTAACACACCCGAATCAGACTCTCTAACAGATTCTGCAGTTTCAAGTTTATATACACCATTAAAATGCTTAGCTCTAGCTACAACTACATTACCACTAAATATTTTACAATATTTTTTATCAAAAATAACTTTATATCCTTTTCTAGTCATGGCAGTGACAGACAACAAATTTGTAGCCAAGTTAGGTACATGGTAGACCTCACTAATTGTCTTCGTGCAATATTTTAAATTTACTAATACATTACCACGACCAGACGTATAGAGTTTTTCACCATTCGCTACCTTAACTTCTGTCACATGACCAGGTTCAAAGTTATTGATCAGCCTCTTGTCATTGCACATATGACTGCTAGCTCCAGAGTCAATCAGCCACACATTGCTCTGTACACAAGCCGATAATGCAGTCAGCAATGCTCCATTACTATGCTGTGCTGCTTGCTTCCCGATGTGCTCCTTATCGGCTGGTAAGCCAAGCTGCCTATACAATCCCTTGTCTTCGTATGCCTTTTCTAAGTTAAGCCATGCAGTACGCGCAGAGTCCGCATTCCTAACATGCATGAATACGTTTGGTTGCACAGATAAGCATATCTTCGCTAAAGCTTTAAGCGAACGCTTCATGAATGTTGGGTCAAGCTTTTCTTTCGGTTCTTCTTCCGACACAACGTCCCATAATTCTTCATGGATCAATAGCATTTTTAATTGAAACTTCCAATTACCGTAGTTTTCGATGCCACGTAGTTTCTCCACAGGAATAACTGGAACACTCGAAGAAGACATCTTGTCGCGTTGTGCAAGCAATCTCCGCCGCTATGTCTCGTATAATAATTTTAAATTTTTATACAAACATTGAAATATGTAATATTTCTTTTCACGTACGGATTAGTGCCTGGGCCCATAACCTGAAGGGTTTTTGGCAAAAATAAACTAGGAAAAAGAACAGAGTACAAGGGATTTATTGTATATCAAGACATTAGCAAAAACTAGATGACAGAGAATCCTATCTATTTAAATTTAAAAATTCTTTTTCACAGCAGTCAAGTGTGAGCCTTCCGGAACACACTACAGACTGCAATTCTATTTGATTATAGATTAATAACACCAACAAGGCATACATGCATTTCTTAGTTTATTTGTATTTCGCAAGATGGAGCTAGAATACAGCACTGAAGTATTGGAACGAAGTTCCTTATCGCGCGTTGTGAAAGGGGGCTAGACGGAATATTACGACACTTTTTGATTCTTCAGAATGACGACACTTTTTTTGAAGTGATTCACAGAGTTTTACAGAGATGGCGCTGTACTGTACAACTTTCTGAATCACGCTAGCGTGATTCACAGAGTTTTACAGAGATGGCGCTGTACAACAAAACAATACTTAAATCGAAAGGAACTTCTTTCCATCCGGGTGTCCCTTGACACCTCTCATGTTTTTTTTACTACATATCTATTTTTATGTTCACTTTTTTAATATCATTAATTGCGTAATTATGGCCTCCAACGTTTTAGCATTTTTTGTATTTTACCCTGGAAGGGGTTGAAAATCGTGATTTAGTGTTGTAAAAATAGTAGACATTGAACAAATTGAATAATTGATCATAAAATACATAAATACACTAAATAAAACGTATTGCGGCGTGTTAAATCAAGCTCAGGATTGTTCTTTGAAATAACTAAGTGTTCCGTCATTTTTAGAGTTCCGTAGTAGTGATGTTGTAGTTCTGTTATAATGCAGTCCTGAGGAACATCGTGTTGAGAGTGCAGAGTGCTGAATTTTCTCATTTTCTGTGAAGCAATATCTTCCCTTTGCCGAATTATTGATTTGCCAAAACTACAATGTAATAAATGCGAAAATGTGTTGCTCCTTTATTACCATTTTCATATAACTCATCGAATTAACTTTAACTCTCTCTCATCGCTGAACCAATCTTGATGTGTTTTGGTATAGACATAGATTGTACCTTGGAGAACGATTTAAGACTATTTCTTTTTTTAAAGTCTGGGTACCTAATGTGAAATACTGATGGATCAGCAAACATCATCATACAATTTATTTATTCAATGTAATTTAAGTACTAAGGGTTAAGTAGAAAACACAAAATTTAGAAAATAATATGATGAAATAATAATAATAAGTAAAAGCAACCGGCGCAGTGCGAACTAGGGTTGTTGAACCTAACTTAACTGTTTAGTAAAACCTAACATAGTTGTGTAACGAAAAGATAAACGGAACAAATTTAACTTTGCCGTTGAAAAACTGTTGTCCCCATATATGTATCGATATGGGTCCCGATCAAATTACCAAGTTGTGCAAATAGGTTTAAAATTATTTTTTTGTGATACTTACAAATTCACAGTTTTAAGATTTTTTATTTAACCTACGTTTTACCTAAGACATTCCTTCTAGCCGAATGTTTTTTGATTGCGTTGAGGATACAGAATATTATATGTGTTCACAGCTCCTAGGATTGCAGACCTGAGTGTTGGATTAATTTTGATTTGTTACCTTCACACGTTCCTGAGATAAAAGGTCTTGAAATACAAACAGACAGACGGGCAATGGAGTAAGAGATCTTAAGGGAACCGTGTTTTTTCTTTCGAGGTAATGAACCCTAAAAATATCGAATCGTTATTTCGAGTATTGACCTTTCATAGTAACGTTGTTCTAATGAGCGATCATGCTTCTTTAAGAGTATGTTATGTAAGTTAACTAAAGCATCTAAGATTTTTTCCGAAGCGAAGCGAGGGCGATTGCTAGTAAAAATATATAATTGCATTACTTCTGTTTGTTCTGGACTTGTGGCTATCGAGGGACTAGCGATATGAATAAATGTATATTGAGAGATTCAATTAATACAATGCAATGCGCAGCCCATATGTTAATATTAACATGTATATTTTATTAACTTGTCACGTATATTTTTTTACACTTGCTATTTAACTTTATCACAATATGACCACACGCTGTATAATCAATAATTTTACCAACACTTTTAATATTTATACGTTTAAAATCACCCTTAAAATTAGCTTCAATAAAATAAGTTGAGGTCGTAGTAAAGATGTTTAAAAATGAGTAAATTTATTCATATTTTAACGAGTTGACTAAGTAAATTCCAGACTCCCGTGAGTAATGATAGTTGGAAAACTAACAATCATTTTTCTCTCGACATCACGTTCAGCTGTGGATGGTTAAGTAGAGTTTAACATTTTAATATCGTGTTTAAATACACTAAAAATATTAAAGAATTTAATTTTATACTCATACCTTAGCAGATTGATTTTTGTGAATAAATATTATATTTATTTGTACTTAAGGATGGTGCTTATTTAAAACAAAAAAACTTTCGTTATGCGATATTACAGACAAACAGAAACAAAACCAAATAAAATGGTTTTAAGAAAGACCTACGTAACCCAACCGAATTTTTTAATTAATCTTTAAAATTCAGACACCGGCTCATTAAAATTTTAAAGCAACAGGATATAAATATAAATTTTAATACCATTAGTTTTCTTTTTCATATCTTCCCCATCGGTAAGTATTGGAAGCCGACCACCGATCGTCGGCGTCACTTCAGCCGGAGCCCTGCATCCCTTGAGGGTGCTTCGTCATTAGCCGCGTCAGTCACGCTCGGTCGCACCGCACCCCACGCTCCCCACGCCCTGGGCCCATTGTTTCCAGTCTCGCGGATTGGGATGCGAACAAATAAAATACACCACAGATAGTACAAATTGACTTACAGTAAAAGAGACGTTGTTCTCTCACTCTCGAAAATATTAAAAATAACAATGTAAAAGTCACGTGTTTCGCTTTGCCAGTCATTACCAATGAAGTACTATACTAAAGTACACAGTCATTATGATTATAAAGTTCTGTCGCCCGTGTCTCGTCTATCTGTCCCGTATCTGTATCCGAGAACAGCTGACTCATGAGTCATCGTGGTGACCCCAGTTTTTGCCGGAGGTGTCGGTAATTACAACCGATGCCGGGGCTAGGCTATTAAAGCATATATTTGAAGCATGGGAGGCGTCACATAATGCCATAGGAGTATTTTGTGACTTATCTAAGGCATTTGATTGTGTTGAGCACGAAACATTGCTGTTTAAACTTGGCCACTATGGTATAAAAAACAAGGCCCTTAGCTTGATCGCGTCTTATTTGAGTAATAGAATACAAAAAGTCAGCATAAACGATATTAAGTCATCGGGGTCACCGGCTGTGATGGGTGTACCGCAGGGCTCGATCTTGGGTCCGTTTCTTTTTCTGGTATACATTAACGATTTACCACATTATGTAAAGAACCAAGCGGATATTGTACTATTTGCTGATGATACATCACTAATATTTAAGTGTGAAAGGAATAAAGTAAATTTCGACGACGTAAATAGTGCTCTTTCGCATGTATCGCGTTGGTTCACTATCAATAATTTACTATTAAATGCAAAAAAAACGAAATGTATAGAGTTTGTGCTACCTAATGTTAAAAAAGTCAGCAAATCTCTTATACTAAATAACGAAACATTGCATATGGAGGAATCGACGGTCTTTTTAGGGGTGACCTTAGATAGTAAACTTCAATGGGGCCCACATATAACAAATCTCGCGACAAAACTCGGTAGGGCTGCTTTTGCTGTCAGGAAAATAAGGCAGTATACAGACGTCGAAACTGCTAGGATAGTCTATTTTGCTTATTTCCACAGTGTTATGTCTTATGCCATCTTGCTGTGGGGCAAAGCAGCCAATATAAAACAAATTTTCATACTCCAGAAACGGGCAGTTAGGGCTATTTATAAACTTAGGTCTCGGGAATCTTTGCGTGAAAAGTTCAAGGAAATAGGTATACTTACAGTAGCTTCCCAGTATATCTTTAACAATGTAGTTTTTATACGGAAGAATATAAACGCGTATAAACAAAATTTTGATATTAATAATCGCCATACGAAAAGAATGCATCAATTAGTTACGCCTTCGTTCCGCCTAAGTAAAGTGCAGCGATCTTTCATAGGGCTTGGTATACATTTTTATAATAAAATCCCAAAATTAATACGTGACTTGCCAATAGAAACTTTCAAAAAACGTGTAAAGACACAATTTTTAGGCAAGGGATATTATAGTGTAGACGAGTATTTAAATGACAAAGACGCATGGAAATGACCAGCTCTGCAACCAGTTCCGCTCAGAATAGTAAATACTTTTGTATTATTATCTTTTTTTGTAATATTTTTTTAAAAGATGTGCTGAGGAGTTTCTTTAGGCTTTTCTTCTCCTCCACGATAAAGCACCTTCCGAAAAGCCAAAAAATGACGTGCATAAGTGTATCAGTGATACCTATATGAATAAAATATTTTGACTTTGACTTTGACTTTACCTGAAGAATCACCCTCCGTTGTGTGGCATCAACTGTCTCCATTTGAAAGTCATTGTTGATAGCTTAGATTCCTAACTAAACGTGTTTCTATATAAATGTTCTTATTCGCTTGAACTTTGTGAACTTTCTGTAAAAAGTTTAGGTCAAAATTTTAAGGTGTAAAGTTAGGTAGATAAAGTGTTTCCTGAGCAAAATGATTATTTAATGTTCACCTAAATAAACAGAGGATTTTTAAATAACAACTTTTGTTAGAGTTGAGTTTGTACAGCTGAGTTTGAAAACATTACAAGGAATTTCTTCACTCTATTTCTGATCTTCTATATCACTTATTATAGGAATATTGAAGATAAAGAAAAAATGTCAGAACATTTCTCGTGTAACGTCGAAAATCGTTTCCCTAATCTAACGTAATCAGTTTTTTCGTCGTTCGTCCCAATATAATGTCAGCGATGCCTTCCAAGACGGCAGCCATTAACCGTATCTTGAACGGATTACCTTTGACTTTAATATCCCATTCTATTTCATTGTCCTCAGATAATCTCATACTGCGCTAACGAGAAAGAATTATTCAATTCTTCCTGTCCTATAATGCAGAGAGAATATTTTACCTTCTTTTTGTATGATTTGTGCTCGTTCCGTCTTTCGGTTTTGCAAGGACCAAATTGAATTCGAATCTGAATTATTGCCGTACTAACGATCCGCCTGCGACTTTTGCGCATATATGACGGAAAAAAATAACTCTACACCGTCTGTCTCTTTAAACCCACTGAGTATGATTGGTTGAGAAAATAAGGGATTCGAGGCTTATTCAACCCAATTTAAAGAGATTTTTCCTTATCCGCGAGTATTTCGGAATAAAAATTTCTTTTGTATTAAACTATAAAACTTAGTATTTTTGACTATGTATAGAAAAGGATTGTATTCACATGCCTTTATTTATATGGGTCTAGTAAATACAGAAGTACATTTTATACATTTTACAACAGACTCAAGGAACTCACGAAAGAACCGGTAACAAAATAGCGGGAATTAAAATGACAGGAATGTTAATTTGAAAGTAAATGAATATGAAAATGAAGTAGAGAATATCCGAGCCGTAAACACAAAGAGGCGCGACAAATCATCAAATTGCTTCATTTTGTCTGATTGGACGTCCAATATTGTATTCCGATTCGCGAAATATTTCGCGGGGTATTCCGTGTACTCTTTGTTATTTTGATACGATTGTTTATATATTTTTTTAATTTGATTTTAAAATCAACAATGCCAGTACTATAGGTAAACAAAGTAATAAAAGAAAATTTAAAATTAAAGAACAGAAGTATAACCTATCACTAATAAAACTATTTATGCTAGGCAAAAGTCACTTGGAATAAAAGTATGGTTTTATTTACCGAAGAAAAGCATAAGATTAGTTTTGTAGTTGAAAATCATTTTATGACTTAAGTCACATTATTTATCACCTTGGATTTATTGTTCGCTTAAGAAACTGAGCTGAAGCCAAGTTTCCAGATATCAAAATATAATTTTGGTCATAAATAATGAAAATATTTTTTTATAAGTGGATAAAAATATAGATAAATAATGATGTTCAAAATTGTCGTTATCTTTTGACCACTAGTTGTTATTATTTGCATTATTTGCGAAGAAAAGTATTCGAAAGGGTCAACCTCGCCATCATTTCCGCGAGTGTGGCAGCCACCGCTGTGAAAGCGCAATTAATCTAAGTCAAATTATTCTTTATTAATAAATTGCGAGCCGTCGCCGGAAGAGTTTCAATTAAAATTAAAATCTATTCCAGTATTGTTGAGAAACGCCACACGAATAATAATAAGCTGAGATCTGTGAATAGGGTTCATGTCTTCCAATATCTGACAATCGTTTGTAGCAACGTTGTGATGGCTAATAATAATTACAGTGATTTGTACATTTTGTAGCATTTGTTCAATTGGTTAATTTAGTATAATAGTTGAACTATTATTAACTTTTACCAAATAAATTATAAAAAAAAACATTTACAATTTGGGTATTATTTACTCAAATAAAAACGGAGTAAAGAAAATAAATTATTATATCTTATATAAAAATATATTTAAATATAAAATCAATATAGATAATCTAGATCTATAATCTAGAGCTATCCGCTCATCGCTAGGGAGAGAACATTTGCACAGTATTACACTTGGCTTTTGAAGAGGTAAAAAGTTTGGGATGCAATCTCTATCCAGAGATGTTAAAGATAGAATTAGAATAGAATCTATAGAATTATATCTATATACATATGTTTGGTACCCTGATGTTTACTTTTTTAATAGGACCACATTCGACTTTGTAGTTGCGCAAACAAACGAGATATTTATTTTACTTCATTAGAACGATACTGTCTTTCTTTTCTTTGTAATTATTACATTACAAAAATTCAATACAATACATTGTTATGTATTTTTACATTACACAAATTCAATACCAGATTAACATTGTTCAACATTCTCCATTTCTCGCTAATTGTGCCCTTACATAACGTGATCATTGGGACAAAAAAAAACATTTGCAGTGATATTTATTTGTACATTTCCACGGATACTATTCCGAGCATCCCCAGTGTCTACGTTAAAATAATTTGTATTCGTTTCAATGATAGTTGAGGCTGCGTGCAGACAAGAGTCCTCGATAGCATTGCATCAAAATATTATTACATTCAAACGGGGGACGTCAGCTACAATATTTGTTTACAATATTTACGATCTAACTATAAATCTGCGTGCAGTGTGCTTTTAATATACTGTTATATTTTTGAATAAAACGAAATGTCAAACAATCAACTTTTGCTTCCTTTATTCTCCAGAACCAGAAATGTTCTATCTAGTTAACCAGTTTTAGCCGAGTACTCAGAACTTCTTTAAGTCAATGATACACGACAGAGTTAGAGTTGGCTTTGAGTAAGATCTTCCACAAACAAACCCATGCGGCTCGGATAAACCCGATTAGATTATTTGCACTTTCATATTTGACTTTGCAGAGCTTACTCCGCTCAGCCGTACGTTTGACTCGAGGATGGTATAAGAACATACTGTGTACACCAAGTTTAGTCCCTTGCACAAACAATGACATCTGCTTACCTATTGTGTTACATTTATCTTTTTACTTTTAGTTCAGATATATCTAAAGTTCCCTGAGTGGGCTTAAAGTACTGCCCTGTGACATCCCAAATATTTTTCATAGAGGTGCAGTTGTCTGTAGTTAAATCTTGCAATTCTATTCATACAGCATTCTGAGGTAATTTGCCAAACAGCGCCCCCGCATGCATATTTATGGAGACTAAGGGAGGAGGCGAGAAATGCGTAGACAAATGACAGTAGAAGGGTGCGGAACCAACTTAAACGAGTGTTTCATATGAGGGCACGGCGGTATAATTACGACCGTGCACGGTTCTTTGTTGTCGTAATTCGGGAATAATATCATTCTTACGCAGTTCCGTATGAATAAGAGCTTAGCGGTAATGTTAACGTACGTCCCTCGCGCATAAAGGGGAATAAAAAGTACATTCAACCGCTTGATTGCAATGTGAATTTGCAATTTACAACAACTTTTTTGGATCCTTCTTTGTGTCGGTCCTCTTAATTTCCGCCTTTGTAAAATTAGACTAAAAACCTGACATCACGTTTATTGAGAAATAAAACTACGAATGACACATAATCCTTTTAAACAGTGCAGTTCCGTCTCGCAAGCACTGCTAAAGGCTAAACCGAGGAATAATCAAATTTCAGGCCATTAGTGCCGGCAAGGCTAGATAAATTGAAAAGTGAAGTGGAAGCTTTGAGGAAAACACAGAGCATCCTCCAACAAGTCACGGTGCGACACTAATTACTAAGTCGAGGTGAATTGAAAATTTCCTACTTAATGCAACTTGGAAGTTCGCAACGCTTAATTCTCGCGAAAATTTTAAAGCCCTTTGTGAACGGAGTTTTTACCGAGCGAGCTCAGAGCTGGCGCAGCTGTACTCAACCTTTTTATTACTTCGCACCTGATTCATACGTCTATCACCTCAATTTATTCATATTGAATACAGGAATTTAGAACATTTTTTAATTGCTTACTTATTTTTCTTTTACAAGTACGAACGTTGAATGTACGAAATAGAACAAAATTAAGTATGTTTAGTAAAAAAACGTGCTTAGTCTTTAATATCAAACGAGCAGATGGGCCAACATTTTTTTATCATAAGGTTCGCATGTGAGTAACCGTTTTCATTAGTCGACGAAGCTCGTAGGCGAGCTTCTGATGATTTCTATTCTGCATGGCATACGAGTACGCGTATGCATGCTTAAATACCAACCGATGATTCAGTGATCGTAGCTTGTAATGTGAGAGTTCATGCATACCGAGTAACGTCTGAGTTCATGATTCACTGCGCCCTGACGAGGGACCAGGAATACTATTTATTATTGTGATAATTAACCAGTCATATAAAACAAACCGGCTAATTGCGAGTCAGACTGGAGCGAGAGGGTTGACAGACAGATGAGCAACAAAGTGATGTTATAAGGTTTCTGTTTTTTATTTTTGAGGTACGGAACCCCAAAAAGTGATCAAAGATAAGTTAAGTTAAAAAATATAACAGCATTAATACTTACAATACAAGACTCCAGTTACGCCCTAATTTAAAATGAGTAAAAATTATAAAACAAAATAATTATTTTCCCCCAATTGTCCCAGTACACGAAGCAAAGAAATGACGTCGTAGATTCCATTACATTAGAGTGACAATACGGCGTCGGCGTCGGTGCATCCGACTGAAACAAAACGCAGCACGACTTGCCATTCAAACGCGAGTAATATTTTTAAAATTATGAAAAACTTTCATGCAGCGCTTACTTTAATGAATTACTGTTTCGTATCCAACTAAAGAAATGGGACACGGTTAACATTTTTTTGAGGGGATTAAATTTTTTTACTTAATTGCATTTCTCTAGGCCGTAATTTAGCAAGTGATTCTTTTTGTATAAATATTTACCTAGTGCAGTTTGAAATAAACACTTTAAACGTATTTAATGCCGTCTAAACATTTTAAAGACAATGAAATATTATGTACGTTACTAAATGGAATAAATATCGTTTGGTGGTCTGTTTAACATTTTCCGAACCTTAAAACACAAAAATAATACTTAACTTTACTTGAAACGTTGAATGAGGTTAAAAAAATATATTCAGCAATCATTACGAGATTGAACTCAATTTTCAATTAAATTAAAATTTTAAGATATCAAAACATTAACAAAATTTACATTCCCGAGTAAAAGCGAAACAGGCTGACAATAACTTGAATAAGTAAGTTCGAGAACAATACGCCTCCGATGCTTAACACATTTAATTAGCGATGATGTGATGAACGTACAAACAAGATAAGTTCGGAGGTAACTTACTTTTCAGTCATTTTGTTGACATGAGATCCGGTTTTGACTTCGTTGACAAGTGAAAGTCCTGAACAAGAAACAAGTCGAACTTGGGTCTTTGTGTTCGGTACAATATCTATAGACAATCCCGAAAGTAATTTTGACGTGCCTTTTAACATTTATTATATAAAGAGTAGAAGCGACTGTTTTTTGATATATTTAAGTGATTTTTGTATACAGAAACTATTGTTTATAATTTTTGGTGATTTTTTCATAAATTTACCCGGGATTGGAATACTCGGGAATCGAGTATTATTAGTTTTGAACCCGATTTCCTGAAATGGTGGTGGTGACTAATCAAATCGAATATGAACTGTATTCCACTAATGATTATAGGGATTTAAGTGTCCTTTTCTGGGCAATATACAACAATCAACAAAATATACACACCAAAAAGGGGAGTCCACAAACCTTGTTCCTTAGTGTAGCATCGGTCGATTCCTGGGCGCCGAGATGGTTTTGACGTTGCTCCTATTTGACTTCATTCAGTAGCTCGTATAGTAGTAAGAACTTTGCGGCCTAATTACCAAAAAGATGACGAAAATAACGAATTGCAGCGATATACCGAACTCACCTGCTCTCTGTAACTGAACCGCAAATCCAACTGACTCTGTCGGCGGCGCTTGCGCATGACGAACAAAAAATAGGAGGGTAGAACCCAAATTGATGAATAATAAATTATCTATTGCTAATTCCATAAAATTATACTATATAATTGCCAGAACGAAAATAAACTCCATAGATATTACCGAACAGTAATGTATAGAATGAAATTTGCCGCATGAAATAGACCAATTACATGGTGATGACTGTGAAACAGAAAGCGTGTCATAATAAACGCACTGAAAAATAGCTTTGCAAAGCGTTGCTTCATTACTTAGTCAAGTGTGAAGTGTCGTTTCTGAATACCGGTGTTAAAACGATTCTCTCCAAAACACACCAAATAACGCGACTCGGCACACGAGCAAAACAAATGACATAAGCTAACAAAGAGATAACAGCGATGACAAGCAAAAACGAATAATTTAATTTAATTTTAGATCATACTCGTATATTAGTAATTTATCCTAATGTAATAAAATAAAATGTACTGTTACAACGTGCTCCTGAGGATGTGCAGTAACTTTGACAAATGATTCTATAGCTTACTGCTGATACTGCTTACTGATCATAATATACAGAATCCAGTACATTATAAACTTAGTTGTTAAGTTATTTGTAATATGATTTAATTTCATTTAATTTGGTTGTACATTATAAAAGTCTCTTTACTTGTGCGATGTTGTTAGTTCTTTCCTGTATGTAAACAAACATTTTGATACGATTATGTTATGTCGTTTATTGGTCGTGATAGTAGCGTACCATTTCTACGAGTAGAATCAAATCGTGCTAGAAACTCTCCGTCTAAATGGGCCTTAAAATTTCTGTTCGGGAGCATAGTTTACCTGAATGGTTTTACCAACATTAATTTTAGTTTAGGTAAACAAAATTCTGCCCCTGACTTGTTTACAAAAAAATATGTTGCCAGTTATTGATTTCTATTTCAATTTTAGGTTTGATGTCGAATACAATATTTATCCGTTGATAGAAAGCAAACATTCCACTTCAATTTTTGTTTTATTTAGCGGCGGCCGGCGATCGAACTTTGTGTAATATAAGTAGTGGAACGCACGAGGGATGATCGGTGTATTGAGGGTATCCGAAACAGGCGAATACTGCCGAATATCAGTTTACCTTGTATTTTAAATGTAGATGTAATTATTGTTAAAATTCAAAAAGATTATACCAAAACAGTTTCATTCAATTACTTTTGACTAAAGGAGAATGCCCATTTAGTATGGAGAAATGTACTGACTTTAACATTTTTGTGTCTTGATAAAAATACCTTTATTTGATTATGTTATCTTAATAAATTACACATACTAACTTTAGTCAATGTTAATAATAGGAAATACGAGATTTTCAACAAAATTAGTTTGTATTTAGGTCATAATAAACTCACAGCACCTAATAATAATATGGACTCTATGCAGGCGTATTAAAGTCGATTGGCGATTGCGTATGTAATGTCGATCTTTTAAGTTTCAAATTCATTTGACAGTCCCAAAACACCATGTAGTTTGTAATGTATTATAATCACACAATACTCCTGGCTGATTATAATAATTTTCTAATTCATTTGACAGTCCCCATTGTCTAACTAGACGTCATCTAGTTTGTTGTCATAATTATAATCGAATCAATGCAACCTATTGGCCCGAAGGATCTTAAAAGATTCCTGATTGGCCCTTATCCAAACATATAGGTATGACCCAATGGTTTTCTTTTGTAAAACGGAAGTAAAGTTACTTATTAATTTCAGAAAATTATTCTCAATAAGGAATTATTAGGAAATAGGGTAAAATACTTGAAATATTTTAATTTATTTTCTGTCCAAAAATCATTGTGACACAATTATTTTTTTAAGAGTACTGGCTATGGGCATTCTCCTTTATTTTAATAATTAAAATTATGTTTTCCCATGGGTAGTTTAACGATCTATTTAATGATCAGCTGCTCGTTCGTAAGGGAAGGGAATAAAAATATATATAAAACATATCCTTATAATAAAATAACTACTATCAAAAATCCTGTGCTATATTTTGACAAAAGTCACTCAAACTGGTAACTTTTTTAGGGTTCCGTACGAAAAAACGAAAAACAGAACCCTTATAGGATCACTCGGGTGATCGCCGTTCACAGCCAATTTACTCCGAAACTACGGGACCAAATGAGATGAAATTTGGTATTCATGTACTTTTTTTGTGACCCAAAGACGAAAGTATAAAGTAAACAACTGAATTTTGAAAAAAAAAATTAACAAAATCAAAATTAAACAAAAACTGTTTTGCAAACCGTATCGTGTGGTATGTCAAATTAAAGGAATTATTGTAAGGATCACAAATATACTTTTTTTATAGTTCTATGATGCTAGGATTTTGAAAAAAAAAACAGAATAGTTACTTATAATAAATATTACAGGAAAATCTATGAGACCATTAACGGTCTAAAAAAATTGGCTAAAATAAATAAAATATAAAAATAACGTTAAATACATAATCAACGTACGGAACCCTCGACAAGTGAGTTTAACTCGCACTTGTCAAGTTTATTTAGTTTTCATTTCACCGAACTCCCCGATTTCACCGCATACTTCGAATTCACACTTAATTGGAATACATGAAAAGTTCTTCAAATACCCGATCAAGGCAATATTAAATGAAACTTTGCAATGGAGTAAGAAAGAATGTTATTATTTGTCTTCGATTAGTTCGTATCTTTTTGTAGGAGATTACGTGAGCTAATTGCGGTACAAAGGGAAGGCGGTAATTAAATTAAATTCCCGCTTGATCCCCACATCTTGGCTCCTGGCGTGTCACCGCCGCTGATGGAGGGACGACTTGAAAATGTCAATACGCTGTTATTTATTTTAACATCTGACCAATAAGCTGAGTGGCCGACAAAGTCATACACAATAAATGGTCACCACGCATGGACTTACCTAATACCCGAAATATCACAGAAGAATCGCTTAGAAGGATTCAAGTAAAACCTATTAGTACGCCTAAATTACATATCAACCTATTTTTTATATGACACAGAAAATTTTAAATGTTACGGGTACTCACGAGTTTTTCTTCATAGTTGGTAAAATATTAAAATCAGCCACACTATAGCTTTATTAGGTTGTTAACGACTCTACTGTGTTAGGGGTTTCACACCTAGTTCCGAACAAGGCAAATTTTTATATGTAGATATAAATATATCCTTATGTCATTATATCCTGTCCATGCCATCCGCAGCACAAGACATCTTAATATTTACATAATCTAACATTTTAACAAAAAATTAACCGACTTGAAATGAAGTACATTGTGCTTTTGACATGGATGCCATTGTCAGATCTCGCTCAAATTTATGTGGGACTACACGACAAGCACCAGCTTTCAATTAAAAAAGAATTATCGAAATCGGTTGGCGCGATATTGAGTTATTCGTCCATTTATCGCGCACATACTTAATGCAAACTTAATTTTCTTTTTACAAACTAACTTTAATTTTCGATTAAAAAAAAATTATTCAAATCGGTTCACCCAGTCCCAAAGTTCTGAGGTAACAAACATAAAAAAAAATACAGTCGAATTGAGAACCTCCTCCTTTTTTTGAAGTCGGTTAAAAATCACGTGTGAGTTACAATATTTTAAATAAGTTGAATCCTAAAAAAATTTTTTTTTTTAAACGCTTTTATTTCAATAATGTTTAGTTTATAAAATTAGCTACAAGTTGTGAAAATTTCAAGTCTCTACGTAAAATAGAACATAGAGAATTATGCGTCTAAAGTCTGAAAATCGTTTTTTTTAATTTAACAACAAATAAACAATGAAAATTAGTTTAAAATATGATTTTCGTGTATTGTCATCGGAAATACACATGTCTGCCAAATTTCATCAATTTTCATTAAAGGGAAGTCATTCAAATTAACGTTACAAGATTTGATGCTTTGAAGATTTGATGCTTTGATGCTCCGAAGTGAAGCTAAATAAAAGCGTTTAAAATAGCAGCTTCTATATTTGATCACTATTTGAATATACCGCTTCTATTGTCATGGGTTACGGAGCAGAAGCAGGAGGGAGCCGTACAAAGTTCTTTGTAGATCTGTTCCTAGGAATCCTGGATATTGCATTC
Organism: Thymelicus lineola; assembly: GCA_963932265.1. NCBI lineage: Eukaryota > Metazoa > Arthropoda > Insecta > Lepidoptera > Hesperiidae > Thymelicus > Thymelicus lineola. Next base: position 15,998,340 of record OZ010697.1, read on the forward strand.
TGTGGACGGATTATTTCAACTGATACATACAGAGCTCAATTTAAAGCTGAACTGTTGCCGCATTACCAGCAGTCGTGAGATATTAATGATACTTATATTAATCCTATTAATTATAAATGGATGTTTGTTCCTCAATCACGCCACAACTACGTAACCGATTAGGTTGAAATTTGGAATGGAGATAGACTGTATCCTAGATTAATACATAGGCCACTTTTTATCCTGGAATAGTTCAGGATTCCCGCGGGATTTGTAAAAAAATCGATATCCACGCGCGCGAATTCACGGCCATATAAATCTAAATTAATTAAAATTTTCCTTTCGTAACCGCTCTACCGTGGGCGAAGCCGCGGGCAAAAGCTAGTGACAAACACACATGACGGGATTAGCTCTCTATGTACCTCTATCATCAGTTCTGTTGTGTCCTATTTTTGCCATGGACGGATGCGGATTAATTAATGTTCGTAAACATAATATAATATTTCGGCTAAGTGTAAAACGGTAAAAGTTTTTCGATCAAATGAAACGTCGGAGTAACGAAAGAAATCGAATTGACAATCGGTCAACTGATATAATAGCAGACATGACTTTGATGAATTATAAAAAAAAACAAAAAAGTAATAGTTGAAAAGTTTTCGGTGAAATGAAATTTGGTTAAACATTTTTCGACCTTATGAAAAGTACACCCGGACCGGTTACCGGACGCATGCCGAGACGATAATGGTGTTCCCGCTAGCATCAGTATTGTCTCAGAGTGCATGACGGGCTTCTATGTTATTCACTCTTATCTATATTCAAACTCTGCTACCTACTAATGATGAAACAGAAGAGGTCATTGAGGCGTTGCTGTCCTGAAAAGAAAAGGGGGATCCATTGGATATTATATTACTGTTTGTCCTGCAATAATCAAATATGTCACATGAAATGACGATTAAGTTACCATCGGGTGGCAAGTCTGCTCACTTGTTGACTTTCTTAACAATGTACAATTTAACCCGTAATTAATACCAAAAGCTGACTAACAAGAACAGAGAAATAAAGAAAGAAAAAATCGGCTCCCAAACCTGGCCGCAACACAACAAATCATTTGGAGGTCAGGTTTCCTAAAGAAAAAAGTTTTTTTCCGACGCACACTTTTTCTTCTAAATTTTGATACATACAATACATGCTATCTGAATACATCCCAGTAAAAAGGCACCTGATCGTATTCACGTCATTTAACTGAAAACAATGAGAAAACTACAGAATAGTGAAACATCCTCAAGAAACTATTCTGAAGGCAGCTTCGTCTCGAGAGCTTTAAGACCGTGAGCCATTACACAATAGTGAACAAAAGACAACGTGTAAAGTGAAGCGTAGAGTGTATAGTGTAGAGTCGCGAGAATGGTAGAGTTGGCGAAGTGTGACGATTAGAAAGCAACATGTTGCTCTACCGTGAACGGTTTGTTGGCTCTTTATTAATGTACAGATTCATTCGCCTTTATAACGAATCCTATTAATATTATCATTATGTGAAGGTATGTGAAGATGTTTGGATGTTTGTTCCTCAATCACGCCGTAACTATTTAACCGATTTGGCTGAAATTTGGAATAGAGATAGCCTATACCCTTGATTAACACACAGTTAACTTTTTATTCAGGAAAAGTTCAGGGTTCCCTTAGGATTTATAAAAAATTGATATCCACGCATATTAATCTAAATTAATTAATAAAACAATTCGTTTTGAAAACACTGAAACCAGTTTTTGAAACCAGTAAAATAATTTAAATTGATACACTTGGCAACTCATCGGTGATGCCTCTGATGTAGCTGATGTCCACGGGGCCACCTACCGTCAGGTGGAGCGACAGTTCTTTGTCGACTAGTTTATTAAAAAACATATTTTTTCTCACAATATCTTGTCTCGGCCTTCGGTGAACACTGAACATCCCTTAATATGTCCATCAAACTTTTTCCTAAAATTGAAACTATGTGAAATCATTATGTAATTATGATTGATAGCTCCATACCGGCGCTGCCGCGCTGCATCGCGCGCCGTATGCAAATTGATCGATGGGACCTTCATCAAGTTTCCTTTTAAAGGTCGCGGTGTTTTGATTCAGTCAACGCTGAAATTAAATAACTCATCAGTTATGTTGAGGGGATAGTAAACAATGGAAAATATATTAACATACCTACATCTATCATTAAAACAAACGCCAATTTGATAACAAAAGTATATAATAACAGAATCCTAGAGAAGAAACAGAACTGTTATTTACTTAAATAGCTGTGTCAGTTTGAACGTTGCTCTCCCGAAGGTCTGACCTTAAATTCTGCCGCACCTCTTAATTTCGTAATTATTTATGAGCGGATTACGGTGTCCGAAAATATCCTGAAGAATCCTGCAAATTTTGAGAGATCTCCATAATTTCCTCAATGTCATCCTGCCAATCCGGACTTGGCCACCGTGGTGAACTATGTCCTGTGCCCTTCACACTATGAGAGGGTCCCGCCAAGCTGTGGGATGGTTATAGGTTGTGTCTTGTGATGATGATAATGATGTTTATAATATGCGCATTTTATTAAAACATTTTCAGCTTACTATTTCAGAATATGCTCCCAGCTAAATTATTATTAAGATTCGTAAAAAGTATAAATAAATAATTTCTATTTTTCTTTATATTTGGATATCTAAGTCACAGTAACGGCACTCTCAAATTGTTTATAATCCGTCAGCATTGAATAAAACATGGCACTCCGCTCCGCGCTTGTCGAGTTTTTGTCCGCATTGTAAATTAATTAATTTGAGGCGAACGATCGAAAGGTTTAATAAAAACTCAATCAGCTACCGTCCGGGAAAGAATAACCGATAAATTTTCCAGAATATCTTTGAAATACAGAGAAATTTTCAAGAAATAATGGAATACCAATGAGTTTTACCAGGTCTCGCGAGCTTTGCTTTTTAGTATTCAAGCCATTAACTTCTCAGCTCTGTTATTAATGGTAAACGTAAGTAAATTACTTCATCTTTATTAGATGCTACATCTCAGCTTATTTATTTAAGTTGAAAAAATTATATTTATATCCATCCAAATAGAGTAGAACTAGCTACAAACAAACAAAAACTGGCCATAATTTGTCAGAAATAAGGTTGTATAAGGTCAATAGCGTGAGATGGGCGGGGCCAGAGCCGATCCTATCAGAGCCGTATGGTTTTTGGAGTGCGGAGTGAGGCTTAACCCACCCTGGTTAAGCTCTCTTTCTCTCTTCAACCTATATGTCAATGAGCTGATCGAGGGGCTCAGCAGCATACGTGTCGGTTGTCATATTGATGGGGTTTGTTTAAACAATTTTAGTTATGCTGATGACATGGTGCTGCTGAGTGCCTCAGTCTGTGGCCTTAAGCTATTGAATGTATGTGAGGAGTACGCTGCTAGACATGGTTTAGTCTATAGCACCCAGAAAAGTCAGTATCTGTACATGGTGTTTGAGGTCGAGAAAGGAAGATACACGGATGGGCCCACAATACAACTGAACTCTGTACCTCTAGAAAAGGTTAACCAATTCAAATATTTGGGTCAAATCAATGAACTAATATATGGATCAAATAATTACTAGGGTCCGTCATTAAAAATTTCATTGTTCCTCATACTATCTATCCCAGACATTGGATTTCTATTGTTCAATCGCCCGTTGACATGAAGAAAACAAATTTAAGCTTAGTATAAAACTATAGTTACAATGTTTTCACAAAATCATGAATCACGGATTTTGTAAAATTGATAGTGATTGGATTCCCATTCAAGCTTCAAGTGCGGGAAACTAGTCCATGACGACACAACATGTTACCCGTCAATCACATTAATCCCGAACAAATACGAGTACATACAGTTAGTTGATAACCCTTCACGTTGCAGTCCCATAAAATCCAACAACGATGTAATAAATTTCCCTCAAACCGCAAAACGTGACAAAGCGACCGCGCGGGCATTTAAGGCGCTACCGCGGGAATTTGGTTGATATTCTTTTCCCCATATTTCGTAAAGTTTATACGCTATCAACGTAATACTTAGGTATATGTTTCTTGACTATATACTTTAAATCTGCTCGAAAATGAAAACACGATTGCGTGAAATTTTCTCGATAGAAAAAAATCATAAACTTGGCTCTAATTATTTACATTATATCTTACCACCGCGATATTTTAACCCATTTGTGCACGGAATTCTTTTTAAAACATAGTAAATTATCACATCTAAATCCACGTATCTTTTTGAGAATATCCATGAAGTAGTTTTTTTAAAATAAATAAAAACGTTGTTTGGCGCTTATGTCGTTCATTTCCGAGCACAAGCTCAGTATATCTATCTCACAATTTTCATACAAAAAGTCATTCCATCACTGTCATTATGATTTGCCTTCAGTCGACTGCGGTCTTCATCGACGCCGGACGTGTGTCGCTCTGCGCAATTTTTTATTTAACAATTTGTATGAATTTGTACTAGCGTAAAAAGTTTTTATCTTTTGTTTATGCTTGTCAAAACGTTAAATGGAGAAAACTAAACAGCACAGAGAAATGGAGTAGTTTGTTTTATTATTTATATTTTATTATTTGTACTTATCATCAATTAAAATGTTTGATGATGTTTAAGAGATTATATAATAATTAAGTTACTGTTCAATTCCATAATACATTATCTATATATGATTATAAAAGCGAAAGGAGACTCACCGCTGACTAAACAAAAAATATAAGAAACTACCGAACCGAATAAAATAAAATTTGGCAAGAACATAGTTTATGCCAAGGAGACGTCAGTTAAGAACGGAAAACCGTTCTTTTTTGGAAATCCGTTCTTTAATTAAGGGGTAAAAATAGGGGTTGGAAGTCATACAAACAAACTTCGAGAATTTTAGAAAGTCGATCCCTTAAAGAGTTAATTTAGGAAGTGCAAGTTAGTATGGAAACTCGTCATTTTGAAGTTAAAAGCTTATAGTTGGAAACAAAAATAACTGTATCACGGTTTCATTATTTTCATTAAAGTCATCTTCTTAAGGTGTCAAACTAACGGGTTGTAAGTTTGTACGACACTTCATCATTTTTGAGCTTTTTTTAATTTCTTCTTACGTATACACGTGTGTGTGTGTGTGTGTGTATGTGTGTGTGTATGTGTGTGTGTGTGTGCGTGTGCGTGTGTGTGTTATACTGAGTTTTGGCGTGAGTGTAGGCCATTTTTGAACCCCTATAACTTCGTTGTGGATAAAGCTAGAAGTTTGAATTTTCAGTAAACAAACAGGCATTGTATAAACACGGTATATTTTAAATTTCAATTAATTTGAACCAGTAGTTTAAGAATTATAACTAGTCAAATTTCTAATTTCGTCACTCACTGACCAATCATCAAAACTCTAAAGCACTTCTAGCAGACATAGAAGCTTCAAATTTAGAACACAATTAGGGTTTAGTGTATAAATCAAGGAAAAATTAAAATATTTTGCAATTTCGGTCCAGTTTTCTAGATACAATAACTGCATAATTAATTCGTGAACTGCAAATGTAACTTTGTAATCCTTTATATTTATATAGGATTACAAAGTTACATTTGCAGTTCACGAATCAGTGTACCTGTATTATCTATATGTACTAATATTATAAAAAGAGGAAAAATTTGATTGTTTGTTTGCATTGAATAGGCTCCGAAACTACTGAACCGATTTGAAAAATTCTTTCACTGTTGGGTTGGGAAGCTACACTATCCCCGGGTGACATAGGCTATATTTTTTTTTTTAATATTTTCCCGAAGCGAAGCGAGGGCGATTTCCTAGTGTATAATATAATGGAATAATATTGACGATCTGTCAGAAATAGTGTTAAAAGTTTTGGTAGATAATAGTTGGGCGAATAAGCAGCAGTCGCAAGTTCGGTATCGCTTTTGTTTAATTTATTCAAAGTGTCGGCCACTAGATCTTTACCTATTGATGTGAAAAATTCCTTTACCTGATTTAAGGAGTCTTATGGTGTTCCTTTGATTTTTAATAAAGGCTTGGGCTCCGTTTTGCTAGTATTATTATAGTAACAAAGTTCCTTAATTGTGTTCCAGGTCTCCTTAATGTTACCTTTCCACTTTTCAAGCTGCATTCTGTAATATGTTTCTTTTAGTGATTTTATAATGCGGTTACATGTATTCCTGTATTTAATAAAATTATTTTTGATGTCATTGTCATCGGGGGACATTTTTAGCTGTTTCTGTAATTGATTTCTATGACGAATGCATTTAATAATACTAGGAGTCATCCAAGGCTTTATAGGTTTATATTTATTCGACAAGGGTTTAACTATTGTATTGTCTTTTACTACGTTTTGGATTGTTGATATAAGGTAACTAGTAGCCTGGTTTGGGTCTTTTAATGTAAGATACTCTTTCCAGGAGTGCTGAGCCAGTATTTCCCTAACTGCGTTAATGTTTGTTGATTTTCTTTGCCTGTGGTTTGCGTTGTGTATGTTACATTTTAATTTTGTGTCGATGTGTAGTAAAATTGGAGCATGATCGGTTAATTTATTAAATACAAGAGTTTTCCACGAGTAATTAGTTTTTACCATAAAATGGTCAAGGCAAGATGTTATTCTAGTCGGCAAGTTTATTCCTTGAACGAAGCCATGAGAAACGATTAGATTCAAGTATTCGGATAAAACACCGGAGGAGTTAGAGTCATGTAAGGTATTTATATTAATATCACCTGTGAAAATGACATTTGATTTTAATCTAAGGTTATGAAAAATACTGTCTAAGGAATTAAGATAATCTATTGGATTATTGTAGGAAGGCGGACGATATGAACAAATTATTGAATATGTATCATCAATTTCTAAAATTAAGCAATTGCCTTCAGTTATTGGGGGTTCAATGGCATTAACTGAAAGATGTTTTCGTACGTAGGCAACTACCCCGTCGTTCTGATTAAGACTATTTTTGGTATAGTACATATCATAGTTGTAAATCGGAGGCGGGTTATATTTACTAGACCAACATTCAGTCAATACAATTACGTCAATAGGTATATCATAGCTACTCAAAAAGGCAATAAATAGGTCAATATTTTTATTGATGCTACGGATATTTAATGATAAAATAGTAAGGATCTTGTGTTTATTATTGTAGTGTAATATCTTAGAGGATTTTGACGGATTTATTATTTATTTATTTAATCTGTATTGAACCCCAAAGAGTGGTACAATAGGCGGACTTAATGCTAAATAGCATTCTCTACCAGTCAACCTTCAGGATGTATAGAGAACAGTTAAACGGATCGGACGGATCATCGAGATAAATACATTCAATAAGTGTGATGCATTCTTTATTCTCTTCAACATCATCAAACATTTTTACCTACATAAACTAATATTATAAAGAGCAAAGATTTGTATTTTTGTATGTTTGTGATGAATAAACTTAAAAACTACTGGACCGATTTCAAAAAACTCACCAGTAGAAAACTGCATTATTTTTGAGTTACAAAGGCTATATTTGATGATGATTAGTGATGTTTTAATTAAATAATAAATAATGTTATATAAATTTAAAACATTTTAAAGACAATAAAATTTTGACAGCTAGTTTCTAATACAAATAATAAAATATGAAATATATAATACAACTACTCCGTAGTTTTTCTGTGATGTGTTTGTGACATGAGTGACGTGACAGAAAGCTGACCATCAAGAACAAAAGATAGTGGCCACGCCCATTTTAAGTGTGAATCCGCTTCCAGGCGTCACCTTAATAAGCGGGAGTTTCTAAATGTGAAAGTGACACGTGGCCACCTCCGCGGACATTTTTCTCGTCCGCCGCTAACAAATAGCTCGCGGCGCCCATTACCATCATGTCCCGCCGCCGCTGCACCGCTCGCGCTGGACGGGTAAACACTACTGCCTCACAATTACGAGAATCATGATTTATCAGATCTAACTTACAACTGGAAATGTTTCACTTGTTGGTGTACCGAATCCTTTGATCTTCGTCCATTTTAAACTCAAAGCTTTGACAGATGAAGAATTTAATAAGTTTTTGTAAAAATATGTAATACGCAGTTATTTCAGTGAAATACAATAGAAATTGTAAAATATTTTAGGAGCTTTTAAATGAGTTATTAAGATAATATTTCATTAGAATAATAATTTATCTTCTTTGGTTGTTTGGTAAATCATGTAAAAAAATTCTTGATATTACCGGGAGCTATTGTTAATGCTTTAGACATATTAATCCAACGTTTTCATATAAAAATAAATTTAATATACTTTCTCCTAATTACAATGTATAATAATGAAGAGGAATGTTTTGATTTTTGTTTTTAATAATTTTTAATAACGTTTTCATAATTATGTGGAAATAATTTATATGAAAATAATAGTGTAAGAGCTGGTATCGGGGAACCTGCCACAAATAGGTGACAGGCGATGAGACAACTGTGATTTGTGCAGATAAAATGGAGTCTATAATATCACTTCGAGTCGATAAGTCACTTAGCTAGAGCGAGTAGATATTTATCATAGCATCTCACAGGCGATTCTTTGCGACACATTCATAACATATTATTATTATGTTTAGTCCTAATATGTCCATTAATTATTTCAAATATCTTTTTACCCACAGTAGCGTAACCTTCAACAGTAACTCTCCTGTTCACGAGGCTGTAAGATCGCCAACAAACAGCCAGCGGTGGCCATTATTATACCGTCACGCTGAGTACATTTCACGGCCTATCACAATTAGTTCACTACGATGCCTCTATCTGGGGGCGCAGCATCACACATAGCGCGAATGCGGCGTTTTTGTGCTAGGAAAGCTTTATAGAAATTCACCAAATTAGTTACCCCATAATAAAAAATAACGCTTTACACTCATAGCCCCACACTAGGATTCCCTGTGTCGTGGGTGCTATGGAAAACACACAAAACAAGGACATTCACACCCAGACCGAGAACAGAAATTCAAACTCATCATTCAAATTTCCGCCTCGCTGGGAATCGAACCCAGGACCCTTGGCGCAGCGATCCGGCATGGTAAACATTGCGCCACATGGGTCGTCAATACTATCCCATATCTTAAACTGGGCCCAACATGAGATGGCTCTTAGCTATGTTTAGTGTCAATAAAACTATAGTAGTTTTGGAACGACGTTCCTTATCGCGCATTATGAAAGGGTGCTAGACGGAAAATTTTCTTACGAAATGTTGGTACGATACTTTTTGAAGTGATTCAGAAAATTGTACAGAGATGGCGCTGTACAACTTTCTGAATCACGCTAACTTTCTGAATCACTTCAAAAAACAATACTTAAATCGAAAGGAACTTCGTTCCATCCGGGTGTCCCTTGACACTTCTCATTTTAATTTTTATTTATAGTTAGGTATCCCATGATTGCTACATTTCTGCACTACGTAAATCTGTCTTTGAAACTGAGAAGTAAACGGTGGATGTACCACTAGAGAGAAACTTCACGAGCTGCCTGCAGCATAATGATCATTTCATAAATTCAAACCACTGTCGGATTCATATTCACAAGTTTTACCAAGTTAACGCGGTTGACTAGCGCATACACATCAACCCAACAGACCATAATGATTGACTCAAGCCATCAATAATTTATTTTTTGACACTAACAGTTTAACTTATTTCTCACTTACACTACACGTCAATGTTCTCGTGCATCCAACTGAGGATTGCTTAGATCATCACTCTCACAGCCACTCACGATTGGCGAACACGTAGACACCTCGTTAGATAGTTACAGCTTTTATCAACATCTAGCAATCGATACAGGATGGTTGTCAACCAAATATTCAGTTGGCTCGAAGCTTGTATGTAAATCGACAGGCATCTTAAATGCTCTGATTCAAACGTACACTATAACTTAATCTCAGATCGTAATTGAATCAAACTGTACTACATTGTACTGTTATCGGCGCTAACTAGCTTTGTTATAGTTCTCTGTCAGATTGAAGCTCGGCTCACTGACACGTACTTTGTAATGTATGGTTGGTATTAACCGCAAATGATCTAATAAATTAACAATTAGGCTGCTTGTCTTATCACCTTCCCGCGATTCCCATACTATCTTATATATAAAATTATCGTGTCACAGTGTTAGTTACCATACTCCTCCGAAACGGCTTGACCGATTTTTATGAAATTTTATATGCATATTCAGTAGGTCTGAGAATTGGCTCTTAACATCTCTAAAAGTATTGGGATCCTTGGTGTCGACATTTCGAATGAAGTTCAGTTTCGGGACCACTTGGTTAGTAAGGCCAAACTAGCCGCAAAGAAATTGGGAGTACTCAATAGAGCTAAGCAGTACTTCACGCCTAAGCACAGGTTGATGCTCTATAAGGCGCAAATTCGACCACACATGGAGTACTGCTCCCACCTTTGGGCCGGAGCCCCAGCTGGCCAAGTGGATCCATTCAATCGAATTCAGCGGCGAGCCATTCGTCTTGTCGACGATCCCAAGCTTACAGACGGATTAGAATCGCTTGAGTTGAGGAGAGATGTAGGTTCTCTCTGCGTATTCTACCGTCTGTATAATGTGGAATGTTCTGAAGAATTGTTTGGCTTACTACCTGCAGTTAATTTTCGTCACCGCACACCACGTACCAGGTTCCATCAACACTAGATACCTGGCGTTCGTCCACAGTCCGGTTCTCACGTCATTTTCTACCTCGCACGTGTAAACTGTGGAACAAACTACCTGCATCGGTGTTTCCTCTAAGCTATGACATGGGGTCCTTCAAGAGGCAGGTCTATCGTCATCTTCTTGGCCGGCAACGCGTTGGTGACGCCCCTGGTGTTGCTAATGTCCATGGGCGGCGGTGATCACTTACCATCAGGTGACCCGTCTGCTCGTTTGCCTGCTCAAAACATAAAAAAAAATAAAAAAATTGGCTACTATCTATTTTTCATACCTCTAAGTGATAAGGGTTGTCCAATGTCCACCCCTAACATTTTTTTTTTGGAGATTTTTTTTTTATAATGTAGCAATAAAAAATATATACAACCCTAAAATTTCATCCTTTTATCACCAACCGCTATTTTTTAATAGTCATTTTAGTAATTTAATCATTTTTCATCCCGCTCGATAACTGGTCAATTTTATTGTTAGGCGATACGAAGTTCGCCCGGTCAGCTAGTATTGGTATAAAATAGAGATGAGGATTAAAAGTTTAAACGTTTAATTTAACACGTTCAAAGTCAAAGTCAAGTCAAAGTCAAAATATTTTATTCATATAGGTATCACTGATACACTTATGCACGTCATTTTTTGGCTTTTCGGAAGGTGCTTTGTCGTGGAGGAGAAGAAAAGCCTAAAGAAACTCCTCAGCACATCTTTTAAAAAAATATTACAAAAAAAGATAATAATACAAAAGTATTTACTATTCTGAGCGGAACTGATTGCAGAGCCATGCGTCTTTGTCATTTAAATACTCGTCTACACTATAATATCCCTTGCCTAACAATTGTGTCTTTACGCGTTTTTTGAAAGTTTCTATTGGCAAGTCACGTATTAATTTTGGGATTTTATTATAGAAATGTATACCAAGCCCTATGAAAGATCGCTGCACTTTACTTAGGCGGAACGAAGGCGTAACTAATTGATGCATTCTTTTCGTATGGCGATTATTAATATCAAAATTTTGTTTATACGCGTTTATATTCTTCCGTATAAAAACTACATTGTTGAAGATATACTGGGAAGCTACTGTAAGTATACCTATTTCCTTGAACTTTTCACGCAAAGATTCCCGAGACCTAAGTTTATAAATAGCCCTAACAGCCCGTTTCTGGAGTATGAAAATTTGTTTTATATTGGCTGCTTTGCCCCACAGCAAGATGGCATAAGACATAACACTGTGGAAATAAGCAAAATAGACTATCCTAGCAGTTTCGACGTCTATATACTGCCTTATTTTCCTAACAGCAAAAGCAGCCCTACCGAGTTTTGTCGCGAGATTTGTTATATGTGGGCCCCATTGAAGTTTACTATCTACAGTCACCCCTAAAAAGACCGTCGATTCCTCCATATGCAATGTTTCGTTATTTAGTTTAAGAGATTTGCTGACTTTTTTAACATTAGGTAGCACAAACTCTATACATTTCGTTTTTTTTGCATTTAATAGTAAATTATTGATAGTGAACCAACGCGACACATGCGAAAGAGCACTATTTACGTCGTCGAAATTTACTTTATTCCTTTCACACTTAAATATTAGTGATGTATCATCAGCAAATAGTACAATATCCGCTTGGTTCTTTACATAATGTGGTAAATCGTTAATGTATACCAGAAAAAGAAACGGACCCAAGATCGAGCCCTGCGGTACACCAATCACAGCCGGTGACCCCGATGACTTAATATCGTTTATGCTAACTCTTTGTATTCTATTACTCAAATAAGACGCGATCAAGCTAAGGGCCTTGTTTTTTATACCATAGTGGCCAAGTTTAAACAGCAATGTTTCGTGCTCAACACAATCAAATGCCTTAGATTTCTATTTTTTTAACTATTAACATCGTTAATTTATTCTGACATAATCGTTAAAAGTTATAAACCCAGTTCGTAGGCATAACAAAACGAATCGAGCGAGAGTTTATTTTATTCGGAAGAGTTTAAGACGTTAAACAGATGGCGTTGTCAATAAGAGCAAGCAATAGTGACCATTATTACCTCTTGATTGCTCAAATTATAAGACTTAAATTGCTTGGCATAGCAAAAATAACGTTTAATACCTTGTCACCAAATGAATTCATAGAACTGTGAGTCCTATTTCGTTAAGGATAGGTTTTGTTATTGATGCGAAATAAAAATAACTTTTAATGTTTCATACGTTAAATAACCTATAGGCTATAATGTAAACAAACGGTGAAACTAAAGAATAAATTTCATTCAATGGTTGGCTTGAAGGGTCAACTTGCACGATTTCCTAATTTAAAGTGAATAAGTTTTAACTTAACGATTATTTCAACTAAATAGATACTTAGGTATAAGAATAAAATTAACGTAATGAAAACGTTACCTTAGTTACAGAAACTGATAACCTTATCCGTTATAATTATAGCATTTAATTTAACAAGTTAATTTTTATTAACAATAACTTTTTAACAATTAATCTTTTATAACTTTTAGTCACATCTCTAGTATAAAATCGATGCTTGCTGTAGCAAGATAGCCCATTGCTATCTTTTTTATTATGTTTATTGAACAAAGAATATACTGAACTAACTACCATCAGTTTCAGGTACAGGTGCCTTACGATATACAAACGGTGTGTACAAAACACGAGACAGGTTAAGGAACCAACTTAAAAGCCTTGTTGGTGCGTCTGCAAGGAGCCACCACATCGTGAGCGGGAACCATGAACCCACAACGTTTGCCACGTTCAGGCAAATATCATTGCAACTTGGAGTGCACGAGTTTTTAAATGCTCAACATTGGCCTTTAAAGCGCACAGCGAATCTGGTTTTAGTGCTGATGCTGAGGTGATGCGACTGCTGTAGAAAAAAAATTAGATTAATTTATGTTATTTTACTGTACTCGGTTATTATCGTCAGCTTCACCGGAATAGTGTGGTCAAGTGTTCTCCAAGTGTCTGTCCGCACCAGTCCTGTATCATACAGTGGGCTGCTACAGATGTTTCAGTAGCAGTTGCAAGCTAGCCCGAGGCCGCGACTCGTCGGCTCGCCGCCGGCTCATAACCTGCACAAAACGAACGCTTTGTGTCTGGACGATCGGCTGAATTATTCAACGCCTAGCACAAAAACTTCACATGAGATCGTTTAGTTTACATGCTAAACGAACACTAGTTCTCCGACTCTCAAACGATTGTCGACCTTATAATTAACTGTTGAACCGTCACAATCGCATGAAGTTATCTCTTCGTCACCTTCCTCACCGTCTCTGTAGGTAAAGTAAACAGTTCCCTATTTTTTCCGAGGCTCCGCGCTTTTAAAGGATCTCATGAAAATGGAATATAGGGACTTTGTGTTATTTGCATGTACCTTCCCAAGTCGATAAGGGAATCCCGATCAATGTGAGGATATTTTTACGTGTCGTGTTTCCGTTTTGAACACGCTTGATTTTCTTGCTGTAAGTCGTGTCATGAATGTTGAGTGGCTCCAATCTTGTGTCGATTTCTCCGTTAGTAAAGTTACAGTAACAATGCAGTAGTAATGTGTCAAAATTTTTATCACAAAACTCTTTAGTAGCTAACATGGCCTTAAATTTTAAAATTAAAACACCCCCGACAAAAGATTTCTAAACTTATATTATAAAGAGTTAATGGATAAACTAAAAAACTACTGAACCGATCGTAAGAGTTACGATGCTATGAACAGAACGATAACACAGAGACACGTAGTAATTTAGCTTCAGGTTTTAAAAATTAATTTATTGGTAATTTTAAATAAACAGTTACAATGAATAACTCACTATTATTAATCAATGAAATTAATATCATTTAATGAATGAATAAAATTATTTCCGTCATTTAAAATAACAAGGGTTAGTTCAAGCCGATAAACACTGATCGAAACAAAATCTAATGCCAAATTTTAAGTCATAAGATTGTCAAAAGGGACCACCAAAAATGCGATATTATTATGCAAGATTTGCTTTGTTTTGTCCAAAAAATATTTTATAAAGGTGATTATTTATAAAGGTGCTTTATCTACTTTATTTCCAACCGAATATATAGTTCCTTTTAGAACACAACTGATAATTATAAAAATTAACTAATTACAGAGCCTTTTCGGATCATTACAAGTCCCTCGGTGAACTAATAGGGTGCCTTGTAATGTCAAAGAAAATAACTTATCTGTTGACCTTCGACCCAGAGGTAATAATTCAGAGGTATAATTTAGGAATTTCAAAGAAGATGTAACGAGTATAATTTGTTTCGCCGCGGCTCGGGGCTCCGCCGGCGGCGCGACCGGTGGACTCGCTAACTACAACATAATTTCTGTAACTGGTATTTATCAAGCATCTAGGTTTGAGGTACATGTTTATTTTAGCGAGCTATGAATTTGGGCTGCGTTATATCTCCACGAACTAGGTTATTTAATAAAATGAATGAGGATAATATATTCGAAGTTATCAAAACGTTGTAAGCATCATCATATATTCAAAGAAAATATCCATAAGAGGTGATGACTTTCTTTACACTGGCCCATCTATGGTTTGTCAGACATCGATATAAATACATAATGTATAAGTTAATACTTGACAACAATGTCACCAGATTGTAAGTTGCGATGAAGTCTGTGAACGCAAGTTAACATAAAGCCTAAAATTTAAATAATTCGAGGATATCCTTCACCAACGAAATCCATCCGGCACACGAAAGTATTTGTCCTCCATCCTTAATGTTGAAGGCAGTAAGCTATTCCCTCCAAGCACGTTTTTATTCCGCGGTATAATTTGGACATAAAGTTGACAGAAGCCGCTAATGTGTCACTAACGCGCCCCGTCGTTAAGGGCCATTCCTGACACTCCGCAATGACTCTTGATGCTCAGATTGGGTGTACTAGGAAGCCATGATACTCGACACTTGAGATAACCCAGCTCGGTTCTCGGATCACCTCGTGAGTAATAAACGTACTTTAGAAGTCGAACTTAAAATCAGTTATATATTTTCATCTATTCAGATATCAATTCGTACTTCGAAAATAACATCAGCTATTGGAGTAATACATGTAAATAAGCTCTTCTTATTTGGGAATCTCTACATTCGTACATACGATGTCTAAATTGGAATCCTTATAAGATGTGTAAAAACGAAAATCCGGTCTAATTGAATCTTTAATTGCCAGCCATTCATGGTTAACATGAAAATTGAAAATGAAATTCTATATTTATTTCACAATTCATAAGTGTTATTTGGAAATGATCACGAGATTGAGATAATTTCAAATTTTTCTTTTAAGCAACGAATCATAGCGTAACATACCAACACCAAGCGTAACTGCCAAATATTGCTTGTTAATCACAATTTTTTGCTGTTTAGGGAATCAAACCTGGGAGTCTCGTTCTTCGGGGAAACAGAAAAAGCTGACAACAGGCACATGAAACAAGTAACGTAATAGTGGAACGCGTCGCGTCGCACCGGATTAGTATAGAGTTACCCCTCGGCCCTGTGGCCTGTGCTCCTCCCCATCCCCCCGTGCACTGCGCACCGCTCGTCTTACACGATTATACGTGACGCGAATACTGTTACATCATTGCTACTTTACGAGACAAAAGATATATCTATGATTAGTCAGGTTACTAGACCTGTGTCTACATGGTAGTACATTGTGGAAAGCGAAAGTGTGATGGTCAATACTTCCGATATAAGGACGTTCTGAAACTCCACTTGCTAGCTTGCAACGTCTCAGTGGATTCGTGAAAGAGCTGTCGCGTAATAGGACAGAGTGGCGACGCACAATTAATCGTCCTAAACCCTCCTTCAGTAATACCTATAACGAGTAATACCTATTCTTGTAACCAAACGTTGAAAAAAAAGTTTGGCTTAGCTAACAGCGGGTCGCTTTAGATGGATACATCTTGGAGAACATCACAATATGTTAGTAAGCCACCCACAATACATGAAATCATTTTATATGGTTCCGGCTGACTTGTCTTAACGTTTAGATCATGAGTATTTATTGTAGTTGCAGTGACTCAAATGGAGCATTCATAAAGTGTTCTTAGGTCCAAAATCTGAGCTGAAACGCTTATAGCCCTGCGGCTTGCGTCGATCTTAAGTGATCGACAAAGTTAAGCAACAGCGGGCGCGGTCGGTAGTTGGATGGGTGACCGCTAGTGGTAAAAATTCTTGAGCATTTCCGTGCTTCGGAGGGCACGTAAAGCCGTCGGTTCCGGTTGTTATCATTTGATAACAGTCGTTAAGCCATGTCGAAGGCCCTCGGGCGGTTTGAAAACTTCCGACACTCGGGTTGGCCACTAACCCCTCCACCAATCCGCACTGGAGCAGCGTGGTGGAGTATGCTCTAGGCCTCCTCAAGAGGAGAGACCCGTGCCCAGTAGTAGGCCATTAATGGGTTGAAGCCAGGTTCAAAATCAATGAGACAGAAATTTTCCCGAAATAATTTAACAACAGTTACAAAAGTTAAGTAGATGGCTCGCACAAACGTACCATATGTTTGGACTTCTCTGAAGCTCCCGATTTCAATCTTTATTGACAAGGTCTTTAATGTCACTGACATAATTAAAATAACAATGAACGAGAAATATAACAATAATATAATTGCGAATTATGTTGTAACTGAAAATTATTTCAATATTTTAAAAATAATTTCAATTTTGTGTATGATAATATTTTGAATTTATCACAAAAATCTTACCCTGATTCTGACAAGCTACAAATTATATCTTAATCCGTAAAGTAAAGTGATGCCGTAAGATTTGGTGGTAATGAAACAATTTGCAAGCGCCACGTTCGCTCTAAATCGTCGGTAATCTCCTGGACAAATGGCCTTGCCTGCGGCGCGCCTGCTTCAATAGGATTTCAATTGCTTCTCTTAAGATCTAATAAACTACTTAATGGCTCTATTAAACTTGGAATTTGGCCACCGGCATCGCTAGCAATCTTGCAACTTCCGGCTTTCTCTCCGCCTGAGGATTTATCAAATCGGAGTCATGTATGAAGTCTAATTGAATTTATAAGTTCGCCGCGTTTATTCTGCAGCCAAATGTTATGTTGCACTTTTGAATGAGAACGGCTTTCATTAAGATGGTCTCGTTTTACAGAAACTGTGCGCTCTGTTTGAACTTCGTCTCGTTTTAATAAAGTTTTCTTCGTTACAACCACAATTGTAATTTTAGTGAAAGAATTATATTCGTTCAGGTTTATTGAAATACTCTACATTGTTCACTACTCTTAATTAAAGTTATGTATTATAATATTTTACATAGATTGTCGTTTTCTTTTTTATCAAAAAAGAAGACCGAATACTTCAATGGTTAGTTAATTGAGGTTGAATTTTATAACAGGTGCATTACTGGTGTTTATAACATAAATAAATATTTCTCATTTCATTGGTTTCTTTAATCAAATTAAATTTTATAGTTTATGACAATCTGTTATAGATAACAGATGTGAAAAAAATTATCGACATATGTTGCAAATACCTTTAGTTAGCCCAACTCTTTATTAAAAAATATGTGGTTAAAATTGTTTTAATTTCTCTATTTTGTTAACTATTTGGATTATGTAAGTTTGTCTAGCTTTAAAATCATAATTATTATATACCATACAAATTCTTGTCAATCAAAGTCTCCTATGAATGTAAAATTACTTGGTTTTGATATTAATTAATACTGTGTTAGCTGCTAATAGCCATTAAAGTTGTATACGCCTTAGATGACAAATCACACTGGATGGATCAATTGTAACAATTTACTTACAATAGTTATCAATGCATAGTGATAAGTCAATGGTGTATCTAATAAAGATAAAATAAAAATAAAATATTATTGTCAATAACGGTATTTAAATGCACCTCGATAATATTTTCAATAATGCTATCCACATTAGCATGGACAAGTCCGCCCGGGCGCAGCGACGTCGCCGCCCCGCCCCTTCCGTGTCCGTGCTGTCCTCGATAACTCTAATTGACCTGCTGACGGGTATTAATCTGTGTGAAACACGCCCCAATCTGGAGTACAACGCTCAATTAATTGTGCTGTGATATAAAATAAAATTATGAGGGTAGGCCGATATTTCTTCTTGGATTTTTTTTGGAATCATTTCTTTAATAGGCTTCGTCATTGCTTAAGTGAAATAATATTAATATTTTTTTTAAGTAACATTTGACCCAATCGACATCTTGATTAATTTTTATTTCTAACAGCAAAAGAAATATTGTTTTCGTTTCTGATTCATTGATTCCACCATTCCATTCATCCATACAATCTCTTTAATACTTTTTCTTTAAATTCTCAATTTAAAATACTTTTGTATTCATGCTTTTCAGATTCTAATTTCCCTTTCAAGACTTTATTAATTAAAACAAAATTTTATCATTCATGTTCATTTTTCTAGGTTAACGTCTATTTTATTGACCCTGTATGTGATCTGGCCCACCAAGCGAAAGAATGCGGATTCGATTCCCGAGTAGGTCACACACATTTAGCATATTAATGTTTGTCTCATTTATGTGGTACCTGTCTATGCAGAGACACGGAAGTCTACTGCAACTATGTACTCGAAGTGCATTTCACCAACATCCGAGGTATGCACTCTAACCTCACCTCAGTACACCACCACCTAGAGACTGAGAAGCCACACTTGCTTTTTTTGACGGAGACGCAGATCCGATGTCCATTGAGCGCGGCATACCTAGACTATCCTGGTTACACACTGGAGCAAAATTTTCACCCTCGCGCCGGAGTCTGTGTGTATGCCCGCAACGACATTTGTTGCCAGCGTCTCCGTCATCTCGAAGACCCTACTTTCTCCACCATTTGGGTTTTGGTAGACACGGGTACAGACAAAGTCTTGTATTCTTGTGTCTATCGTTCGCACAGCGGTGACCAGGAGACAACTCGCCTATTTGAGCACCTTAGCGTGACGGCTGATGTGGCTTTGCAACGGTACCCTACTGCGCAGCTGGTTTTTCTGGGGGACTTTAACGCCTGTCATCAAGACTGGTTGTTCCCATACCAGAAAACCGACCATGCAGGGAGAGAAGCGTGGAACTTTGCCTTATCGCTTGGCCTCTCCCAGCTGGTAAAGCAAGCGACCAGGGTGCCCGATGTTGATGGCCACACAGCAAACTGCCTGGACCTTCTGCTGACAACCGATCCAGACAGGTACGATGTTCAGGTTTCCTCCCCGCTGGGAACCTCCGACCACTGTCTGGTGAAATCTGTTTCGTCATACTCAGCCCCCGATTACGACTCAGCAGGTATCCGGCGAGTATGGCGTTACAGGTCAGCAGATTGGGATGAGATGCGACACTTTTTCGCATCTTATCCTTGGCGACAGGTCTGCTTTTCTTCCAAAGATCCGTCGAGCTGCGCGGATGCTATAACCGATGTGGTTCGTCAAGGGATGGAGTATTTCATTCCTTTCTCTGACGTTCCCATTGATAGCAAAGCTCGCCCATGGTTTAACGCCGAATGCGCTCAGGCTGAGAAGCGCAAACATTCGGCGTATCTTGCCTGGGTTGATGCTCGAAGCCGCAAAGCTCCGGATATTAGATCTAAGAAGAAAGCCTTTAACCTTGCCGCCAAGTCCTACAAAAAGGCATTACAGAAAGTGAGTGTCGACCGCATTAGACATATCGGCGCAAAAGTCTCTCGCCAGCCATGTGGCAGTAGAGCTTTTTGGTCCCTCGCCAAAGCGGTCGAGACTAACTTCTGTCGTCCCACGCTACCTCCGCTGGTAAAGCCGGATGGCTCTCTGGCTCATACAGCTGAAGAGAAAGCGAACCTTTTCGCATCTCTGTTTGCTGAGAATTCACGTCTAGACACTAGCAACAACCACCCACCACAGATACCTAATTGCGGTACCTCTATGCCAGAGGTCCGTATTCACAATAAAGAGGTACTTAAGACCCTGCGAAGTCTAGACGTGAACAAAGCCAGTGGACCAGATGGTATTCCAGCGGTAGTACTAAAGACATGTGCACCCGAGTTGTCTCCTGTGTTGACACGCTTGTTTCGCCTCTCTATTGAGACTGGGATAGTTCCAAGATCGTGGAAGCTTGCCAACGTGCAGCCTGTGTCCAAAAAAGGCAGTCGTGCTGACCCCAATAACTATCGGCCCATCTCAATAACCTCCTTACTCTGTAAGATTATGGAGCGTATATTGAACACACGGCTCATGGCATACCTAGAACAGAACGATCTCCTCAGTGACCGACAGTACGGGTTCCGCCGAAACCGGTCGACAGGAGATCTTCTAGCGTATGCCACTCACATCTGGGGTGAAGCCCTCGAGAAAAATGGGGAAGCGCTTGCCGTTTCCCTTGACATCTCGAAGGCTTTTGATAGGGTTTGGCACACTAGCCTTATGAGCAAGCTCTCTGCGTATGGCCTATCCCCTGGCCTGATCCACTGGATCAGAGACTTCCTGAGTGACCGTTCATTCCGAGTGGTTGTCGGAGGTTGCTCGTCGCAATCAATGACAACTAATGCCGGAGTTCCTCAGGGGTCTGTTCTCTCCGCAACGCTGTTTCTGCTGCACATCAACGATCTGCTCATGCCCGGTATCTATGGGTACGCAGATGACAGCACGGTTGTAGAGAGATATATGCCTAAGGGTCGGGCCAGTAAAGACCATCAGTCCGAAAGAGAGGCTATGGTGCAGCGTATGAATCTTACTCTTCAGGCAGTCTCCGAATGGGGCAATGCCAACCTAGTGGGATTCAACGCCACAAAAACACAAGCGTGTCTATTCACCGCTAAAAGGAGTCCGTTCATCTTGACTATTACTCTTCAGAATGTATCCTTGGAATACACCGACCGCCTTCAGTTATTGGGCATTGAGATATCCTCGAACCTTAACTTTGGGCGGTTCATTGAATCCAAAGCTAAAGTAGCTGCTAGGAAGCTTGGAATCCTAGCAAAGGTGCAGCGGTACTTCACACCACAACAACTCTTAACCTTATACAAAGCACAGGTTCGGCCTTGTATGGAGTACTGCTGTCACATTTGGGCTGGTGCTGCCAAATGCCACCTGTCAGCATTGGATTCAATGGAGAGGCGTGCTAAGAGACTTATTGGTGACCCTAAATTGGTTGAGACCAATCTTCAGAGCCTCGAGCACAGGCGCAGAGTTGCTAGCCTCTCGGTATTCTACAGGATACATTTTGGAGAGTGTGCGCAGGAATTATATGATTTGATTCCACCATCCCCATTCCACCATCGAACGTCCCGACGCACGGCGGGTATCCATCCATTCGTCGTTGACATTCCCCCTGTACGGACAAAGCGCTTCGCTTCGTCATTTATTATACGTACAGCGAAGGATTGGAATAAATTGCCCGCGTCGGTATTCCCGCTCGATTATAATGTGAGTGTCTTCAAGGCAAGAGTGAATAGGCTTTTACTAAGTTAATGCGCTTTACCACCAATGACTACATCGCCACTTACCATCAGGTGGGATTGTAGTCAAGCATTAACTTATAAGATATAAAAAAAAAAAAAAAATGTACGCATGTGTTAGCGTAAGTATATCTGTACTTATGTTTTCATAACTAGAATCATACTATTAGTTTAAATTAAATATTCAGCAGCAAACTAAACATCGTCAATATGACTTCAACATTCCCTTCCTAGCATAAACTTCATTGAAACATACCACAACGGTTCTTGCCGTGCTCTCAAACGTTCCTGTAACAAGATCCCAAGTAATACAACGTTTCAAAGAATTCCTTCATCCGTGACTTGATGCCTGAAAAACTTTTGAAATTTTCTTTGACAAGGGCTGTATCAGCAGCTGCTTTTGAAATATTTATAAGAATATAATGAGTTAGAATTGACACAAAATATTTTTGTAGTTCGTAATTAAATTTTTCAATAAGTTACGCGTGTATGAAATTTTTATTAATGAATCAAGTGGTTGAATTTTTTCTTCCTTTAACTTCCTTAAACATACACTTGAGACTGTTTCATAACAAGAAAACAAAAAACAATAAAAACAAACACTGGCCAAGTGGCCTTAAAGGTGGATTTGTACTTATAAATCTACATGATTTTCTAAGTTATTTTGAATGAGAGCACAAACAAAGGTTTTAGTTTTCTTTGGTTGTCTTTTAATTGGCAATGTGGGAAGATGTTCCACATTGAAAGGCTGCATGACAAGACATAATAAACATGGTAAACACAGACTGGCTCCATGCTAGACACAAACTTACTTCCGAAGTACTCTGTAACGAGCAAATTGTGAAAGTGCTTACTCGAGTGCTTGCCTGGCACATGGCGGCACAATAGGCCATTCCCTTCTAATCGGCCTTAGATACTAACAAGCAAAGTTCTGCGACATCGTTCTTCCTGTATTTATAGTTATTGGTATGAGGTTTGGCATTTGAGGTATTATAAGATGCCCTTGCATGGGTTTATTGAGGAACTTTCAGAGAATTTCTGAATATAATTAGTTACGCAAGTTACAAGATACCGTTTCCATCACGAAATTCTAATGATTTAATGTCCCTGGAGATAGCAACGGCTCACAGACACATAAGCCGATTAGTGCAGTACCTCAGTATTTAGTGCTTAGCTCAAGTGACAGGTCACACAAACATATACATTGTTTCAATAACAAGACAGGCCTTTACAAAAACACTCTTCGTATATACTTGTTTGGCGCTTCAGAAAGTCACATCTATGCGCAGATTAAAGAAGATGCGGCAAAAACTCCTAAGGAGATTTTCAGTTTAAGGTTTCAGAATCCAACTTATGATTAAATTCATATTTATTTATTTATTTATTTAAAATTTATGTCACCTTATAAAAAAGGATGAAAAAAGGGCAAACTTAATGCCTAATGGCATTGTCCACCAGTCAATCCTGGGTGGATGTGGAAAGAACATATCACAAAAATGTAAAAATATGTGCATTGAAATATGCCTACGAAAACTGGCTAGACATATTTTTGATCACATAATATGAACTAAAGCGTACTTTGACCTCCGGTCATAATTACACGTTGAATTATTGAAAGTTTAACGGGCGAATAAACTTGATAACGGCTGTTTAGCGCGCTAGTGCTAGTCGCTCAGTAGCCGTCATTTTAATCCTGCACCCTTACAATTATGAATAAAATCTCGCGTATACTCTATTGTACGCTCAGAAATTTATTTAATTACTGAGAGCAATTAATTAATATCCCAAACATGTGTATTAACGATTTGCAGGATAACTAATTCTAGTCAATATGTTCTTACATCTGGGCATACATACCTTTTTTTGAAGTGAAACTTCTAGAGCTTCGTTGAATGTTTTCTTATTAAACATTATTTTGGTGTTTGATGAAAAAAATGAAGAAGTTCTTCTTATAAATCATTAACGCCTTTCGTCTAAATACCTGACAATATCAATATCCCATATTCCGTGAAGGAAGTTATGAATAGATCAACTTTGTTCATTCTCGAAACTTATTTAATCTGATTTCATAGTATTGTTAAACTTAAATCGTCCCATATTAGCTTTATAAAAATATAATGAAACCAAAAAACGATCAGAGCGCGTTAATACTACCGGCTCAAATACTGGTAACAAATAACAATGAACAGTATGAATTCTGTAAAAGTCATCTTAAAAACTGTTTACAGTTCCATAATCATTTCATTTTTAGTTTTTACCCATGTTCAGACTGTACTCGTGAACTCTCCGAGCGGATTTTAATACAACTTGTTCGGGTCATTATCTGGTCATTGTTTACTTTACCCGTTGTTAGAAATTTATATTTCATTCACAATTAACATCATCGAATTGCTGCATAAGCCGCTGTTATCATCAATGGGTAAGTTTTAGTATTGGATTAGTAATCGTTAATGGATTGAAGCTAATTACTCATTAGACCTACAAGCCAAAGTCAAAGTCATTATCATTCAATCAAAGTATAACTGATACACTTATGCACGTCATATTTTTAATCTGCCAGCATTTCGGAAAGGTGCTTTATCATCGAGGAAAGGAAATGCCGAAATAAATGCCATAATAACTGTAAAGCGTAATAACAAGCAATAAACAGGTGAATTGGCAACAGGCAACCCGGCGGTTGTCTGTGTGTTGTGTGGAGCGCGAAGCACACGGCGCGGCGTGCATCGCGCTGCCCGCTGGTTGCCACTAACAACCGACAGAGGACGAAGTTGGCTCGTTATCGCTTCCATCGGCGCTGTAATTATTCGCGGCGTCTCCCAACTTCCTTGTTTCAAGGACTTGCCCTAACTGACGTCTTTTGGAGAAGCAAGTACTAAGTTGTGTTGATTGCTTAGTAAAGTTTAGGTACTGCTTGAAAAGTATGAGAGACTAAATAAAATATAATTCTTGTTTTATTGTACGCATCGCTTTTCATTATAGTTCTTAGAAACGTTTTGAATTGTTTGAATACTCAAACATTACCACGTTTCAGGATACTTAATTACATTAGCTACTGTGCGGTAAACGTTCAGTACGTTTACCGATTTCTCTTAGTAAAAAGTGTGTGTAGTTCTTCAATTACATAATTATAATAGGTGCCCGTGTCAGAAAATATTATGCACAGTCCACAATAAATGAAGTTAAGACTGTAACACAAAAATAATTATCAAATAGGACCATCACTGACAATATTACGTATCCGTAGCATAGCCGATCTATTGCAGTAAAAAGTTCCGCTGACTCACTGCAGCATGTGGTAACATCTGCACTGATTGAATGAACTTCGCTTGTTATTGGGAGGACGCTATCGCCACAGTATAATAATTATACATTATTATACTGTGCTATCGCCTATGATTTTGTATAGTTCAAAAAATGACGTGCATAAGTGTATCAGTGATACCTATATGAATAAAATATTTTGAATTTTGACGATTTTCGTAATAAGTGACTGATACGGATATCAGAATGAAATTCTTGTTATTTTGAATCAGATAATTTATCTATTGTTAAAATGAAAGAATTAATAATACTATTATAAAGACCCACCCTGCGGTCAGAATTCGACCGTAAGTGTCAATGGGTTACTTCATATTGACATTTTTGTGTATATATTATCATTGTGTGTGTGTGTGTGTGTGTATAATTAATAATATAATTATATAACCCACCCCATCCCTATGTAAGCTTTACCTGTGCCAATTTTCATACTCCCCTGTTCGCGTAGTTGTCGTAAAAAGCTGTATAAAGTTTTTGCTTCACGTATTAATGTATGAATATCCAAGGCTGGTACTTTGACACCCGAATTTTTCACTAATGAGATATTGATATCTATACATATACGTAACTTGGATTTGGCGTTGTTTTTTAACTCCAATTTCTTTCTGATGAAGTTCACTTTCAAAATTTTATTTTCGGGCAAGAAATTTATTAAAACAACTTTTTTTTTTTGGCTTTTGCCACCGCCGCGTTGTTGTCGTCGATATTGTGTTATTTTTCGATTATAAAACGAAAGCAAAGCCGGCAAAGGTATTCGCGTGCCTCCGATGCGTCGAACTGAGCCACATAGGAAATCCATCGACGAGCAACCACGTTCGCACTAATTTGTTTTTTATACTGTTGTGTTTAAAGGTGAATTTATTTTGCAGTAAGAATTTTGTAAGGGTACGTCTACTTATGAAGTTCTTTGCCCGAGACGCGTAACGTAAGCACTCGGCCTCGAGGAAACTCGCTGGAATTTATTTAATCCCGTCAAAGGGAAAGGATATGTTTATTTTCAATTTGGAGCAACAGTGACATTAGCTTCAATGTCGTCCTGCGCGCAGCCGACGCGGTACTCATTCGCCGAGTGAGGGGCGTGTGCCGCACCGCCTCACCGCTGAAGTGTATTTTAACAAAACACAAATACTTAAACTATAGTATACGGAATACGTACTGTGTGTTATAAACTGGTATACATTTGCAAACAAATTAAGCTCTGTTTCATTTGTAATCGTTCAAACATTCCAGCGTACTCGCTACCCGTATGCCTTCTCATACCGTTACATCATTATACCGTTAACAATGTTTCAACAGACATCCATCTATCTGGGCATTAATTTTCAAACTGCAAAATTTAAAATATTGATTCAATTTATTTATCTTGCGTTATTTTAGACGGTAACGCGCGCCATGTTTCATAAGATCTCAACGTTGAGTCAAGAATACGCAACACAATCTTTAAAGGATGAAATTGGTGGGAGTGTGGTGACGTCAGTGTTTTCCCGTCGCTCGTTTGTGCTGTCGGTAGTATGACAAATACTAAAGGATATAAATGCAGATTGAAAGGAGCAAGATTATGTGTCCATTTCTATGCAAATGGACTCGTAGTTGCAGAGATTTTTAGGAGGCCTGAGTTATTCGCAGGCTCATGATTAATTCGGAGCCCTGGCTGGGGGGCTGCGTCTGACATTTCGTTATTAGATGCCGTCGGAATGTGATTGAGGAATATTGAACATGTCACAACATAATGATGAAACGAGTTTCGAGACATTTCTTTACTGTTTAATTTATTACCAATTTGTTTTTATAAAC
The DNA here is from genome assembly GCA_963932265.1 of Thymelicus lineola. Classification (NCBI taxonomy): domain Eukaryota; kingdom Metazoa; phylum Arthropoda; class Insecta; order Lepidoptera; family Hesperiidae; genus Thymelicus; species Thymelicus lineola. Next base: position 16,025,539 of record OZ010697.1, read on the forward strand.
CTTTCCTTTTTATACAAATCTGCAACATCGAGTTTGAACGTAGTTTAAGTGTGTTTGTTTGTTTTACTCAATAGATGTTCCGAATTAGTCATCAGTCTGGCTGAGACTTTACAAATTCACAATATACATTCAATTTATTGTATTTTGAATAAAATGTGTATTTTATTATACGCCTGGACAGTCGCTATTTTACGGTTATATTATACGTCCCACTAAATCCAATAAAGCGAATTTTATAACTTTATTTCGGTCCTCGAAACAAACAAAGTTATCTTAATTGTATTTTCCCCGAGGCGTGCTACTATGACTACTCGAAAACTCTTTGTAAAAATGTGTACGCATTGCGCTGTGAACAAGAATTTAATTTGCTCTTTTTCATTGTGTTTTTTTATTATTGACTAATGACCGAATTTCGCTCTAGGAAACGGATCCTAAGATGAACGAGTCTATGAGAATATCCCAGCAACATGAGAGATTAGGAGTAAATTTATTCCAATCTCCATCCACCGCTGAGTTCAAGACTACTCGTAGTCTGCTGAACATCGGACGAGGTGATGGCTAACGGTCGGCGCATATTTGCAATTGACACATTTAATGTAGCATGTGTCCAATGTCCACACGATGACGATTAATTATCCTGATGGTTCGTTTGCTCAGTTTGTCAGCTATTTACACTAAAATTATCTTATAGTTTACTAACTGACTCGGCAAACGTTGTTCTGTTGTGTCGAGCTGTTCCGGAAGTTTGTGACCACACACACCGTGACATGAGATTTCTATAAGATTACCTAAAACTTTCTTTCTTTCTCTTTCTTCTTCTTGGCAACGCAACAGTGATGATGTTGGTGTCATTGGGCGACGATAAACACCTACAATCAGGTGGATCGTCAGCTCGTTTGTTGGCTATTTCCATTAAATAATTTGTTATTTTTAGATGTCTTCTGGCTCCAAAGTCTCTCTAACTGTAAAAGGCCGGCTCTATTTGCTAAACGTTTTAACTGACGTCTGAAAACACGTTAGCCATCTACTAAACCACTTACCCGTTAAACTGCAGAACAGGTAAATTTGTTCGAGTGCAGCCAAAATGACCCGCGTGAAGGCATCGCCTCCGCTGCCTTAATTAACGCATTTCGTCAGCGTGTAACATGTAGCTTGCACCGACCGGCGGCGGCCGCGCGCTGTGTCCGACACAGTCAACATGACAGCGACAGTAGCGACATCTGCTACAAGTGTAAACTGTGCGTATTGCACTGGAGAAGTTTGACATTATTTATTCCATTAACTGTAAAAAATAACACAATCACTTAACGAACCATTTTTCAAGTTGCTATGCTCTTGATGTCACAGGGCCTAAACAACGAGGCCGTAATAAGAATTCCATTTATATGAGCGCTTTGAAGAAAAATAAATACATATCTGCGTATATTATATGAATTGCCGGCCGAAATGGGCCAGTCACATAGTGCAAAACACCGATAGCCATTGGGGAAGAAAGGTCCTTGAATGCAGACCCCGTCTCTAAAAGGAGAGTCGACGCCCCCCGACCAGGTGGACTGACATCCAGGAGTGGACTCGTAAAGGCTGATGGATGGACGGATGGCTTATTATCTATTTAATCCACTGTCCTTCTCGGATCTCTCCACGTTACATCGTTCGCTGCCTTCACACGCTGCGTGTCAGTCACGACCATGCAGCGACATGGATAAATATATTCAATAATATTCATGCTCAAATAAAATTTATTGCAGATATCGTTGTACACTGTATTCTGTTAACTGGACCGTTTAAAGAATGGAAAGAGAAATGGGCGTGTGCGTTGTAGCTGCAATCAGGTTTAAACTGATGTTCATGTACAATAAATATTGAAATATTGCCGTGATACTCTGTACCACTGTGACACAGACGTTATCTTAATTTGAGAAAAAAACCGGCTTCAAAGAAAGTACCTTCTAAAAACCTATATTAATATCGCCATATAATAATTAACCCCTCAGTACCTCATCAGAACTGATTTTTGATAAATAAGTGACCGTATAATATTTAGAACCTCGTTGCCTAGTTAGCCTATTTAGTAATTTTATGGTGGGTTCGATTCCCGAGTGGGACAGATTTATAATAATAATAATAATAATAATAATAATAATAATAAATCTTTATTTCAGGCATCGAGGCCCATAACATAAATACCTTACAGACTAACATACATACAAAAATATAGACTTAAAAACTAATTCACTTATTCGCAAAGTGAAACGCGCTTTCGGTGACTCCCGGTGGTCGTCGTCGTCCACGGAACTTTCGGAAGACGACCCCCTTTGGCCACAGCTCCTCCTTCAGGAAATCCGACAGGAGTTCGGTTGGAACACGCACAACAAACGAGTTAAAGTTGACTGCGTTGCGCGATTCCAACTTCTCAACCAGCGCCCGGCACTTTGTCTTCTTCTCCAAATACTCCACGACATCGGAGACCTTCGTGGTGTAATGGAGACGGGAGACGTAAATGTAGGTCACTGGAACGGCGGGACGCAGGAGATGATTATGTCCTGTCGGTGCAGTACCGCATTGGTTACGACAAAGAGGCTTCCTCTTCTTCTTCTTCTCCACTTTGATGAAGCCATCTTTGTCCGGCTGGCCAGTGGGCACCGTACTACGAGGGGGTTCGTTGCGGGAGACTTTATGTGACTGCTAATTTTTTCTGGGGTCATAGTTGCTTGTGGTGTGTTGTGTTGCCTAAACCACCCAAAATACGACTAGTGCGAAAGTATGAGAGTATAAAGACAAGTGTTTAAAATACCAATTTTCCAAAGATTTTAACCATCGTGAGCAAATAATCCTTGAAGAAACTTCCTTCATGCCAGTAACTGATAAACTTCAGTTACACTGCATGTATTCAGTTGAACCGTAGAACAGAACTGTGAGCTGCGAGTTGTAATTCAATAACCGAGTCAGTCGGAGGTCGCAACTCTATTTGTGCTACGAATGTGTTGCTATTGTCTTATGAACCCACGATTTAAAACCCCTATTTAAATAGATGAATATATGTTTGACAATAAACTAAGCGTTGATGATACATGAAGTGGTTTAGTCCATTGAGGCACAATGAACAAGACTTTTCAGTCGATCGCACATACTAATGCAGGTGTCTGTAACATTTCTTGTTTGCTTTCATTCAAAAACTAATACAAACTTAAATCAAATAGGAAACCTTGATCTTAACAATGATAATGACTTCGTCATCGAAATGGAAAGAGGCTGCCCTTTTTGTTACATGTTACTAGATTACGTAGTGTTAGCAAAATAACCGAGTGAGTGGCTGCGAGAGTTTTATTGCATTGAAAGACCAAAGTATTATTGTGAGGAGTCGAAGTAAGGTGTCGGGAATGGGTTCGGAGTTCTGACGTATACCTATAATGAGTTAAGTTTTGAAAGCCACAATCGGAATAACTGTTGTAAAGTGGACTCTAAGCTTCGAGAAATAGGGCTTTATGGAAAGAATAACAGCTGGCACGGATAGTTGCAATGTTCTAAAGCCGCCCGTGGGAAGTCAGACGGTCAAACCGTCATTAACATTTACCGACAGTTCGAGTTGACTTCAACTTTGTGTCATTATTATAGTCAATATATTGAGGTTAAAATGCCGAGTTTAAACTAAGAATATAAAAAAGCATATTTTCCGTTCTTTTCGGATAAGCAGCTCAATTTAAACAATTTTGCTAATTGTAAAATATACGATTAATCAATACCAGTCGGCTAATTTTATCGCAGGTTTTCACCTGTTCTACTGGGTATATTAAGACGTCGTTACTTAAAGAAATCCCATAATAATAAGTTTACCAGTATTAGGCGGCTAACAGGTCAAAGCCAGCCGCATGCTTGGCAGTTACGAGCTCCAAATTATGCCCAGACATCTAGTGCTCACTGCCCACTCTGCCCAGTGACTCAGCCGAAGCACTGCGCGCCTTTGATCACTCAAATCTGCCGCTAAACGCCAGTGAATGCAGCGAATGGCTGCCCAATCGCAGAGAACATGAATTAAACGCTCAATCCCGCTCGCCGCAAGCCAACCGAAGCTAGCCTCGAATCGAATCTGACGTCAAATTAAACACTTGCATTCTACTTTGTTTGACTTTCATAAACGTACTTAATTACGTATTAATCACAGAGTTTAAAAGTTAATTGCAACTCTTCGGTGAGCTGGATTCGAATTAAGACATAACTGAAATTCCCGATGTACATACAATGGGTGATTTGCATTTACAAACGTCTATGAATGGCAGTCATTATTAGCCATCAGGTGACCAGCTGGTTATCCTTTCGGAAACATGGAAGTGCCCATGTAATTCTGTTTCAGTATGTATAGTCACGATGTACCTAAGAATAAATTTAAGCTGCCCTTAGTCGAGCCCAAACTTACACATTCATTCTGTAACTGGTTAGATTTTCACCGCAAACATAATGGAATCACTGCCAACTCTAATGTAATAGACACGCACACTTCTATAACATCTTTCATTTATATGTCTGACTGCGAGGAGACTACCATGTCGCAACTCGGCTGCGGATTTTATTATCTTCTTATTACTTTTACGTGCCATAAGCAAACTGCTGTATTCGTATGTTTAATATCATATCTGTATTTAACATAAAAATACTGAAAGGCAAACATAGATATAAAAATGACATATTTATGACAAAGTTTTTTCCCCTGATTTGAAGTGGAAAAGGATTGCGTACCACATTAAACTGATAGTCCTAGTAAAATACAAATAAAATTGCAGTCGGGCTGCAAATAAAAAGTACTCTCCTTAATGGTCGATTTAGATTTTAGACGAATTCACATTACGTAATAAAATAATGTTATTGTTTCGAAAACTACAAACTGAGTTTGTCTGTTCGGATCAGCATAATTCTTCATACAAATATATCGGGATGTCATGCAACTACGTGTTGCCATAAAGAAGGTCCTACGCGTTTTTCTATCTAGATTATCGTGGTGATTCGTCGATGTCGCGTAACGTATCAAACGAGTCTGCCACCAAACACCTCGTGTTCTGGCTAGGGGCTTGAGAGCCAGTACTTTCGTTCTTCTCTTTTCTAGCCGAGAATGCAACGGCAATGCTTATAAGTGACAGTGGCGAGACCACTTAACATCAGGTGCTGCAAATTTACTCGATTTTCGACTACTCTCATAAAAAATATGGAATCAATATCCTGACAAATCAGATTTGACAGTCACCCCTCAATAAGGTTAATTAGATCAGCAAAGATGATAGTTCTATTTAAGTGGAGTCATGCGGCAGATGAATGTTAAATTAGATATCTGCAGATAACGTGAAATTTAATTTTGCATTAATTTATATCTTAGTGAGATAAGTCAGCACTCAGCAATAGACGACTTTGAATTTTGTAAGAAAATTAACGCACTGCGAGAGGGTTGATTTGAATAAAGTTTTGTACGTTTGAAACTGATTCGAGATTTATGCCCAACCTGACTCATCAGTTTAAAAGCTAAACTCACTGTAGATTGAACATAGGAATATAAAATTCAGGATCCCTTTACTTAGAGATAACAAAAGAAACATTTGTACTGTATTTTAAACATAAATATAATGGGTTAATTTTTAATAATAATAATAATAATAATAATAATAATAAATCATTTATTGCCACACATAGATATGAAAAAATACAAGGGGTACAAAAAAAATAAAAAGAACAATATACAAATTAAACAAAAAAAAGAACTTAATAACAGCTGTTATGTGGGCAAAGGAGGTGGCTCAGCTTCTGCTAACCCGGGACCTTGGTCCTGAGTAGCGCTGTTTTTCAGCCACCACCCAATCCCTTAGGTGTTATGTGGGAGATGTGCACCCCTTTTCCCAGCCGTAGGAAAAAATAAAAAGTACATAACAAAATAAAAAAAGAAACATTATTCTTATGGTACATCTGCTTAAATCTATTTAAATATATACATTATTAAGTGCATTACGAATTACTTATTTTTATTATTATAATATCTATTATATTGATTCTTGCATATAATTACGTATAACGTGCATGTGTGTGTGTGTGTGTGTGTGTGTGTGTGTGTGTGTGCGTGTGTGTGTGTGTGCGTGCGTGCGTGCGTGCGTCAGGTATGGTGGGATTGTTCTTTACAAAAAAAAACCCTGTAGGGAAATGGACTTCCAGTGAGCGTGTTTCAAATTTTCTGCTGCAAGCTGTCTCCTCAATAAAGCTGCTTTGTACTTAGCTTTGAAACTATGTGTACTCATTTTATTTCTTAATGGAGGGGGTAGATCATTCCAAATTCTCGCTGCAGAAAATTTGAAACACCCTCGATATCGCTTTGAACTATGTGCAGGGGTTACTAGACGGCTGCTTCTATTAAAGCGCTGGTTACGAGTTGAGATGTCCTTTACCCATATGAGCTTTTCGAACAAATATTCTGGGTTTTTGTTCCATATGACTCTATGCACTGAACATGCATAGTGAAGATCTCTCCTAGCTTTCATGTTGAGTATACCCTTACGGTTTAAGTATGGAGTAATACATTCTTTTTTAGGTACATTAAAACAAAAACGCACACAGGCATTTTGAACCCTCTGTATTGCCCTCTCCGTGTACGTATTGAGTCTGGGGCCAAAAACAGTACTGCAATAGTTAAATTGTGATAGAACCAAAGAATCACATAATAGTATTTTTAATTCCTCTCTAATGTAAGGTCTGATTTTGTAGAGGGTTTTTAGTTTGTAGAAAGCGGTCTTTATTTTGTTGTTTATATGTTCCACAAACTTTTGTTCCCCGTCCAAGATCAGACCGAGATTACGTGCGCTATTCACTTGGTTTAGGACGACATTATTAATCATTATTTTATTGTCACAGTCCTCAACATTTTTAATTTGCTGTTTGGTTCCTACGATTAAATATTGAGATTTTGAAGGATTAAGTACTAACGAATTTTGCTGAGACCAAAGGAATATATTATTGAGATCATCATTGATTTTATTAATCGCTTCATGTGTATCTTTACTATCAAAGGAGTAGTATAATTGAGTATCGTCCGCGTACAGATGGTATTTACAAAATTTAATACACGCAGGCAAGTCAGCAGTGAAAATTGCAAAAAGTATGGGACTTAACAGCGATCCCTGCGGAATGCCTCGTTGAAGAGATGCGAGCGAGGAGAATCGTTTATTGCCCTGCTTGTCATCCGTTACCACCATTTGCTGTCTATTTGTCAGGAACGCGCGAAACCAACTGCATGTGTTCTCTGAAAACCCATACAGTTGTAGTTTTTTTAAGAGTATCTCAGTGTCTAGACAGTCAAATGCCCTGGAATAGTCAAGCAGGACCATTATGCTACTCTGGCCCCTATCTGAAGCCTCAGTTAAGTCATCTGTGACATGCAAAAGTGCTGTTTCTGTCCCATACCCTCTACGAAAACCGGATTGATATTTTGGAATTATATTGTTGTTATCTATGTACTGTTGCATTTGATCCAGTACTACCTTCTCCAGAACTTTTGAAAGAACTGACAAGATTGATATCGGACGTAAGTCTTTTAATTCGGACACACATGGTTTTTTAGGAATAGGCTTGATCAGTGCTTTCTTCCACTCAGTGGGGAAGATACTTGTTTTAATGGACTTGTTAATTATACCTGTGATTATTGGGAGAGTCACATCCAAGGTTAATTTGATCATGTCAATATTAAGACTATCAAGGCCTGCCGCTTTTGTCTTTATGTTATTTATGATTTTCCTTACTTCAGTTTCTGTTGTCACTTTTAGATCAAATAAATCATGTTGCTGAGAGTTGGTGGAGGTCAAAGTATTATTGTCAGAATTTAATATGTTACAGGGCGGTAGGTCCAAAAAATGCTTATTTATGATGTCTGGATTATTAAGATGATCGGGTATTAGACTTACTTGTGGCGAGCACACTTGTGTCGAATTTTTTATATTTCTCCACAGCAATGCTGGTTTGTTAAGGTTTTTGTTGATGGAGTGATTGAAGTAACTCTTACGTTCCCTTTCAATAGATGCAGTCACAAAGTTTTTGAGGTCTTTGTAGTAATCTATTGATGTGTCCTTTTTTGATTTTTGCGCTTTTACTAATGCTTCGTCTCTTAAGCTCATCATAAACCTAATCATGTCCGTAATCCATGGTTTCGGTTTGTCTTTATAAATCCCACCAAAAACATAAATGTAAAAAAGGAGAGCCAAGTTCAATACAAAAATTATGCTTGGCTGTGGGCTTCGCCGCAAAAAGAATGGAGATCTAAATGAGTGCCAAGTTCTATGCAAAATCTAAATATGTATTTATAGGAACAAAATAACATTATGAACAAGTATTAAACTCTATTTCTTTGCTTTATTGGATGCCTATAACAATTGCTGTTATTTAAAAAAATGAGATCTTAAAGTAGGTTAGATTTGACTTGGCCAGTTTTTATCAGACTGACTTTTATGACTGATGTAATGAAAACTGGCCAAGTCAAATCTAACCTACTTTAAGATCTCACTTTTTTAAATAACAGCAATTGTTATAGGTATCCAATAAAGCAAAGAAATAGAGTTTAATACTTGTTCATAATGTTATTTTGTTCCTATAAATACATATTTAGATTTTGCATAGAACTTGGCACTCATTTAGATCTCCATTCTTTTTGCGGCGAAGCCCACAGCCAAGCATAATTTTTGTATTGAACTTGGCTCTCCTTTTTTACATTTATGTTTTTGGTGGGATATCATTAATTTTTGTAAAGAAAAATATACGGTGTTCACAAATATTAGAGACTAAATTGACGTTTCATGGGTGGAAACGCGTAAAATTACGGGTGGAGCTGCGGTGCGGTCTACAACAGCTATGTTCGAATATCTATTTGGCGGACACTAGCGCCATTGATTAGGGTGGCATAACTCAGCAAACTTCACTCCGTTTATAACAGCCATGTTCATATACACAACAAAGGTCGTACTGAAAATCAGTAGCCGTGGTTACCCTTTTTTTCCCCGGGGGGAAAAATGCATTACGCATACCACCCGGGCGCAGGGGGTACTCGAGTGGTTATGTGGGACTCCCGTATAGGCTAATGAGACCCACGGTATACCCACTAAAAACCCCCCCATCTTCCTTCTCGCCGCCTTGTGACGGGGTTACGGGAACGCTATCGCACACATCCGCAACCCCGCCAGCGGCAGCCGCCCACAAGCGGCTCCATCGCGAAAGCCCTCCACGATGGGTGCACCAGTTGGTAAGGTGCGCCTCCCCCCTCGGCCTCCACCAGTACTGTAGCAGACTCCCCCCGAGTCTGCTACTAGGAGGCCATGGAAACCAGATAACTGGTACCCGGTGGAAGATTAGGTCTGTGGTTTTTCCACCGACCACACCTCGGCCGCAGAGGATAGGGCAAGCGGCGCACCGTAATACCGACATACCTCTTCTTCTGCGGCCCCACCAGTGCCGTTTTGGCGGAACGGCCCCGCCAGCTCGCAGGGGGTAGGGGGAGTGGCGCACCGTAATACCAACACGCCTCTCGCCCTACGATCCCTCCACGGCCGCAGAAGATAGGAAGAACGGCGCACCGTAATCCCGGCACTCCTCTTCTTCTGCGGTCCCACCTCCACGCGCGTCCGCAGCGAACTTGTTCAGCCCGCTGGGAGCGCCCTTCTCGGGCCAACCGGCGGCCCAAACTGGCCGGCCCTGGTTGCCTCTTAGCTTCACCGTGGGTGACCAGTCCACGGTTACTAAGCCCCCCCGCCACGACAAGGCGGGCAACCCCCGGGGGGGAGCCCGCGGCATATGCTGAGTGCGTACCTTTTTTGTTGAGCAGTGCTGCAGCAGGTTATGTCGATTTTATAACTTATAATATTTTGTAAATGATTTATTTAGTGTAAATTTTATAACTTGTTGCAGTGCTTAGCAAAATAGATAATTTCTTTCTTTCTTTCGTATATCTATTTGTCACACACTAACGCCATTTAGATATGGCCATTATTGGAACCCCTATTTTTTGTAAACAGCTGGAAACTTTTTCAACTTTCCCTTCATATGAGATGACCCTCGTTCTACCTCAATACTCCATGCGCTGAAGTATGTCATATTGAGCCCCGCGTGCACAGAGGCCTTAGTGCGAGTTTTACGTGACATAACGGGCTCACAATGTAAATGCGAGTTGGCTAAGATTTATATGGGGCCGAAGCTTTTCTTTTCACTGCCGCTAGATGGCTCTGCTTCGGTATCATACAAATTTTGAATGGGGACACCACTTATTTTTCGACTTTTTTAATTTTTTGATTTTTTCCTACGCTTACACACAATTACGAAGCTGGATTCCAAATTTCATCCTTCTAGGTTACCTGGAAGTAGGTTAGATTTAGGTACTATATGTCAGTCAGTCAGTGCTAAAATTTACGACATTTTGACCTTCATATATTTGTAACCGTTTGAGCTAGCTTCATGAAATTTGGTCTTCTACATGTCCATATGGATATAATTAAACACACTTAGTTTTATGTGTTTACGTTAAAGAGGTTTTGAGTTATAAAAGGGTCAAAAGTGGCACAAAGTGGTTCGTGTAATATTACACTCGGCGCTGGCTAGCCAGTTCCTTTGCTTGAACTTGGCTTGACACGCTGCCGCGTGTCTAGATTACCTTACGAATGGGGGCGTGCATGTCAAATAATTTAATGATACATGAATTAAATGTATCTACCATATCGTCTACATTGTCTTGAGTGTGGATAGAATCCCAGGGAATGAGTCTTAGGTTATCATTAAAAATATCTAAATTTATATTATGTAGCGCTCTTTGAAATTTGAATTGTTTTATAAATTTAGGTTTTTTAATATCAAAGTCAACTATGACCAATCCATGGTCACTTAAGCAACTATTATGAATTACTTTTATATTTTTGCACTTATGTTTAATGTTTGTCAAGACTAGATCTAAAATGGTTTGTGAATTTTCTGTAATCCGTGTCGGTTCTTGTACAAGTTGCTCTAAGCTATGTTGATGGCAGAATTGTAAAATTTCTTTTGCCCTATAGGATCCACTATTAGTCATGTCGATATTTAAATCACCCACTAGGCACATGGAGTCACAATTACTCATTAGGTTTATAGACTCGCTAAGAGCATCTAGAGATTCTAGAACCCCTACACTCTCAGGCCTGTAGGCGGTGCCCAGGGCCATAATAGACTTTGGCAGTTTAACTTCTAGCCACATTTGTTCTAATGAAGAAGTCGGGTGTCGTTTTACTTTAGCAGTAAGACCCTCTCTTACATAGAACCCTACTCCACCCCCTTTTTTGCCCTGTCTCGGTCTGTGTAAGAATCTATAATTAGGTAAAGTAGGGGCGAGGGCATCCTCTCCTTGTTTTAGCCAGGTTTCGTTGATAGCGAGGATGTCAGGTTTGTGCGTAGTAACAGTAACAAACAGTTCATCTTTCCCAGTATTTAAGGATCTTGCATTAAGTAATCCCAATCTCAAACATTTCTGCTTTATGGTAGCCATCATGTAATAATAAAAATATATAATAACATATTAAAATCAATAATATTTTTGAACTTTAAAAATATGTAGGTGTGTGAAAATGTGTAGTGTATTAGTGTGTTTTTTCTGTGTAATGCAAGAGAATTTATGTAAAATTTAACAAAGAATACAAAAAAGAAAAAGTAATATTTATACAGTAAACAGAACAGTAAAGTAATAATATAGGAACTAGGAGGAGATATACACATAATCAAACATTGCTTTTCCCAAAAACCTTGTGAAGGTCATCATCAGAGCGCAGACGGTGACGCAATTTGCCCTCTTCCTGACGCACAAAGACTTTTCCGTCACGTGTCCAGACGTACTTGTACTTGAGTTCACGTGCAAGTGCGCGCGCCTTCATAAAAATGAGTCGGTTTTGTTTCGTCAGCCGCTCATTAATATATAATGTCCTAACGGGTTCCGGTAGCTTGAGTCCTGCAGTGTTCAGTTCGCGTCGTGTGCGCGCGGCCTGTAATATCGCGTCTTTCGTAGCACGGCGAGTCAAGCGCACAGCGATAGGCCGTGGCCGAACCAGCGTGCCGCCTTCCGCTGTTGACCTCACGGGGCCCGCGCGCTCCGCGCTCGCTATGTCTCTTTCATCGAGGTCAAGACCAATTTTCTGTGCTACTGAAAGGGCTATATGGGTACAGTTCTCACCTGCCACTTCAGTGCACCCAGCTATTTCTATATCATTGGCCAATAATGCTTGATCTCGCTCTTGAATGTCGAGTTGTAGCTGCGCGACCACGCTCTGTAACGTAGATGCCTCAGGTCGACGCACCTCCTCCAGCTTGCTTTCTAGCTCGGTTACTCTATCTTCTAGTTGCTCAATTCGTGCATTTTGGGATTTAATCACGTGAGACAAGTCATTAATAGCCTCTCGTATACTTTCCGTTTGTATATGCAATAATTCTCGCATGTATGTTTTTAGTTCATCGAGCGTGGCACTATTGGGGCTACTTGGGATGCTTTTATTGCTATCATGCTCAATATCTAAACTACTTTTATTGCTTTCGGGCGATTGTTGCTTTTTCTTGATGCGATTAGTGACATTTTGGTTACCATTTTCTTCTAGCAGTACTGCGCAGTAACTGGACTCCAAATCTTCCATTTCTTCCACTGGAGCGGCCGTGTTGCGGACTGGAGTATTTACATTTCCTTTCTTTGGCCGTTTGCTAGTACACTCTGGGCATTTCCATATGTCTTTTCGCTCCATTAAGTTGAAAGATCTGCTGCTGATGTTAGCGCATTCTAAATCATATTTACACTTGCAAGCCGAACATTTTAAGTATTCCTTTTTTGGTAGAGGGTTTTGGCATCCAGCACATTTTAATGACATAGACATCTTTATGGAAAGTCAAGATTCAGTTAATATTATTACGGATAAAAAACTCTTCAAACAGTTCAATTAGTTGTAATTGTTCGCAAAAAAAATAAAATAAAAAAAAACGCAAAATTGTTTAAAATTATTTAAAAAAGGGTTAAAACGAATTTGAAAACAAAAAAAGTGTAAAAGCAAAAAATCCACAAGAGCGCTGAGATTTGAACTTAGGTGTTTCATATGAAGTATTATCGTAAGACCATATGCATGCGCACTGCACCACGCAAGCTCTAGCGAATAAAGTAAAAAATTGCAATGGTATGGTTCGGTACACTGAGACTAGCAATGCTTAGCAACCGGTCAATGAGTCATCAACGCTTTATTCACCGAGCACTTGTTTGATATAACCGTCACTTTCAAACACTCAATTTTATTTATGTGAATACGAACGCACTACCACACTTTTGTTTATTTTATTATCACCAAATTAAAGATTGCTTTTTAAACTTTACGTTCACATAACTTTTTCTACTAAAAAACACCTTATACACTGATTTTATAATTTTTATTTGGAGAGACACACAGTGTACGTCTTTACGGCTCCGCGGCTGGGGGGGGGATATATGTTTTAACTGACTTCAAAAAAGTTTTAGCCGTATTGGGGCGGCTTAGAATACTAACCCCAATCCCACGCCGGAAGGGTGTCGTAAAAGGCGACTAAATCCGGCCCGCTGGTGGTAGGGCCCTCGGAGGGATTATATTGGTAGTATTGATTTTAATTATTAATTAAAATCATTATTACTATTATTACTTCTCCAGGGGTTCGCCTGGATAGCTACCACCCTCGAGCATGAGTCAGCCGCCAAACGACTCGTCGTGTTCCGACTGGGGGCTTGAGAGCCAGTTCTTTTTCTTTCTTTTTCTTCTTTCTTTCTTGGCCGGCAACGCATCGGTGATGCCTTTGGTGTTGCTGATGTTCATGGGCGGCGATAACCACTTACCATCAGGTGGATCGTCAGCTCGTTTGCCGGCTATTTCCATAAAAAAAAGGTTTAGTTTCAGGACTATTTTTTATGTTTGTTCCAGATTGGTTCCTAATTTTAGAAAGGGAACGCCGTATATTATGTGACTTTAAGCATAGTGGTACGCAGTGATCTAATCACACACAATACACTTAAAACAGCATATCAATCGCAGCGCACATTCCTCACATTCGCCGTCAGCCCCGAGCTTCGTAATGTGTGGATTGTAGTAATTAACACCACGTACAGGTACTGTACTGTACATAATATGCACAATTACACACGCTTTTATATGTATCAGCTCTATCCATTACAGGTCATTGTATATTTAATTTCTGAAGCTAAATGTCATCCCAGGGGAACATACAACCGGGACGAAATCTTCCCAATTTTCTGATTCCTAATATGGACTTTGTGTTTGGATGCCGGCAAGTAATCAAGTTCACGGCCCAGGCTTTAAAGATTTTAGATTTAGTGCAATGGTACTCACATTTACAGGATGACGGCAGAGCACCACACTATGCGCTGCGTTACGGTTTTCTTTCTTGAATTAGAGTTTTCTTGACTTTCCCCGCGCTGGTGAGATGTTTTGTGCCGGCCGGCGCAACGGTTTTGTTCAAACCCTTTTATTCTTTCATCTGAGGTTCGAACTGCCATTGGCATTTAATGTTTGATGCTCAGGTTTGATGTATGTCAATCAGTGTCGTTGAGTTTTGACAGCTCTAACAATCCGCGAAATGATAAGTTGTTTATGGAAGGGAGTAAGGAGAAAGAATTAATCCTAAAACCTGTTCAGTGTTCAAGTGTCATATTAATCCATGTAACAGTTAGCGCGTGACGTGAAGATCCAGATAAAATATTAATATCACCACAAACTTTCTAACGCATATGTTATGGTTTCTTTCTATCATGTAAATTCATTCCTTTCCCATCCCTATCGATTCATACGCACAACCCTATCCTGTGAGCAAGTTGGGAGCAATTCCGGAACATGTCGATGCAGGAAGACCGAACGAACGAACATTGAACGCCAGCCAGTCGTAAAAGAACTCTCTCGGCACTCGTTCGAAGCGTACGCAACGCAACGCAATTCAAACATCCATTTTGCCGGCGGATCAAATCAAAGCAAATATTGGAAAATATTAACTATCGAAACAGTCAGTGTAACATACAGATCACTGGACACAGATCAGTGTAAGTGCAGTGAAACCTCAATCGAACAGTGCAAGTAGGTACCTACTCCCGCGCAACAAGACCTCGTGGCGAGAAGTTCGAGAACATCAAGAAACAAACAAAATCTCGAGTCTCGACTACATCCAGCAGCCGACTTGTGAGTACCTACCTTCTTTCCACTCCTTTGATTGTTTTTTCACCTATCCAGGAAGCCATTTGCCTACACCTTAAAAATTACAGTCCACTTCGAAGGTAATACCATAACATTTCCTGGTCCTTCGAGCCGGATTTCTATATTCGAACCATTAAACAATGGCTTTCATTCTCTAATCATAAAAGTAATATAATAATATTAACATCAAATCATAATTTCTTTTGTCGCCGGCATCAAACAGCGAGCGGTACACCGCTCCGTAAGTACCTATAAACATCGCGTACGATTTTAAACAAACATTCCTGTTATTCATCATAAACATTATATCATATTTACTATAACATATTCGATCGAGTTGCCAACGTTTGTGTGTCTGTTAAGTGTAACATGCGACATTTTAGACATACCAGCTAAATCATAATTTCGATTCCTTGCGTAACATACAACGTCACAGGAATACCTATCATTTATCATTTTCTTGAATCACTGTTTAAACGTAACATACGACGTTTAATATTATCATAACATAACATACATATTCAGCATAATTCTACACGTAAAATAAAATTACGTCGTAATTATCGAAATAACATTTTCTATTTTACGTAACAAATAACGTAAATAGATAGTATTCATTTAGCGAAGCGTAAATACATTTTGTTCTTATAATCATTAATCATACAAAACATTAAATTTCTATTATTTCATGGTAAACATTAAATACCTACCAACATACGTATTTCGCAGTTCGTTAAAAGTTTCATTCTCATTCGGTCATTTTGTAGTAGCTTTATTAGGGATACCAGCTACAAAAGTATACCATACTAAATAAAAATTCTACCATTTAGTAGTTTTTTAATATTATTATCAAATTTATTTTCTACGTTTTGTGAACAAAAGTAAAAGTGTTTGTACACTTTTTATAAACATTACTAATCATTTTAAGGTTTAATTTAATATTAAAATATATTAAATTAAATTCAATTGATATTGCATTTTTATAAATTGATCATATTTTGATTTTATCATCATGAGTGAAGCCATTGCCGCTCATTATGAAGCTAAACGTAACATAGCTTTCAAGAGATTATCGGATGCTGTCACCTGCGCTCGTAATACACTACAAGATCCAAGTCTTCTTCCGCGATTCGAAACATGGTGTTCGCGTTTAGAATCACTTATGGATTCATTTAATGAATCTCACATCAAACTTTTAAGCACCTACAAGGATCTTGGTCGAGAGGACCACATCCTCAAACAAACAACTTATCAAGAGCAGGCTGATGACATGTATTTTGAGACTCTGGAAGTTCAACGCAAATTATTGCCTCCATCAAAATCAGAGGTCAAACCTTGTACCTCATCATCAGGTGATCATAAAAACATATCAAAATTACCGCCTATCAAGGTACCTAGTTTCTCGGGTAATCTCAAAGAATTTCCGGGTTACATAGATTTATATAACACATTGGTACATAACAGATCAGACCTATGTAATGTTGAGAAATTTCAATATCTCCTCACTTCCCTTTCCGGGGAACCAATCAATCTTATACGATCATACACTATATCCGATGCAAATTATATCAGTGCATATAAGGCCCTCGTGGATAGATATACTAATAAACGATATCTTGCCTTTCTATGTTGGGAAGAAATTAGCAATTTAAAACAAATTAATTCTGAGTCGGTGCAGAGTCTACGCACTCTCTTAGACTGCTTTTCTGAAAACATTTCAATGTTAAATTCTTTAGGTTTACCAACTTCTAATTGGGATTTTGTTTTATTTCACTCTCTTTTAACTAAAATAGATAAACATTCACGCGATGCTTTCGAGCTTTCATGCAATGGGACAGAGTTTCCGCAGTTCAATCAACTTAAGACTTTTTTAGTAGAAAGATGTAATGCATTAGAACGTTCATCCCTTACACATCTTCCTCTTGAATCAACAATTAATAAACTCCCTTCTAGAAGTATTATCAATCATAATCATATCAAAAGGGTTAACAATTCATTAAATTTAAATAAAAATAAATCACAAGCGGTAAACAAATATTCAACAACATTATTGGGTGAAACTCCTAACATATCAGATTGCGTTGTTTGTAAAGAAAAACATTATATTTATCAATGCAACAAATTCCTTTCCAAAACACCTCATGAGAGGTTGCAAATGGCAAAGAGCCTGCAACTTTGTATAAATTGTCTACGATCAAATCATAATATTGCAGATTGTCGTTCTACTAATACATGTAGGACATGCAATAAGCGTCATAATAGTTTATTGCATTTTGGGACATCATCAACAAATGAGTCAGCATCAAAATTATCACAGGTTAATATGACCACTACCAATCAGAACATAGCATCTGGTTTTGAAGAAACAACAGTTGCACCCATCACAACATTGTCAAACACATCTAAAAGCAAATCTAACTCCTTCGTTCTTCTTGCTACAGCAGAAATCGAAGTTAAAAATAAATATAACACTTTTGAAAAGGTCAGGGTGCTAATTGATCCTGGCAGTCAAGCTCACATCATTTCAACTGCTTGTGCACGACGATTAGGTTTGCCTTTTGTTAAATTAAATTGTCCTATGTTAGGAATTGGCAACACCGTTCCAAGCCAATCAGGCAGCGTAGTCTTTACAGAACTGCGCCCATTGGCAAGGTCAACACCATCTTTTAAAATTGAAGCCATTGTATTAGACAAAATATGCGGTGATATGCCCACACACAATATTGATATGGATGATTTCCCGCACATCAGTAATCTCAAGTTAGCAGACCCAGATTTTCATCAGAGTCGTCCTATCGACATTTTAATCGGTGGAGAGATTTTTCCCCATATCCTTTTACCAGGTAAAATTGATAACATTCAACAAACGGCTACAGCCATAAACACAATATTTGGTTTTATTCTGATGGGTAGGACAAACGTGGCTAATCATAAAGTAGATTCTAGTCCTGTATCCATCAATCATGTATCACTGGATGCACATTTAGATGTTGCTATCCAGAAATTCTGGGACAACGATAATATTCCCACGGAATCAAATCATCATCAAGCAACCTCCGCAGACGACATTCGCTGTGAGGATATTTATCAATTAACACATCATCGTGATATTGACGGTCGTTATACCGTGCATTTACCATTTCGTGAACAGGTTTTACCAACCTTTAATGATTCATATTCCATTGCATTGCGTCGATTCAAGCAATTGGAGAAACGTCTTTTGCAAAATCCTTCTTTTGGAGACGAATATAAAGCACATATCAAAGAATATATCACCACCGGTCAGATGGAACGTATCACTTCCAACGAATGTCAATCGTCCACGGCCTATTATATACCACATCATGCCATTGTGAAGCCCAGCAGCGTTTCTACAAAATTAAGAGTGGTGTATGACGCCTCGGCCAAGGATAGAGATGGAAAATCCCTCAATGATACTCTTTTGACCGGAAGTAAGTTGCAAGCCGACATTAGTAACATCCTTTTGCGATTTCGTCTCCACGCTATCGTTTTATCAGCCGATATACGTCAGATGTATCGACAAATCATCATTACTCAAGAACATAGAGATTTTCAGCGTATTCTCTTTAGATTTTCGGCAGAAGAATCCCTTGAAGAATACCGAATCAATCGCGTTACTTTCGGAGTCTCATCGGCACCGTTTTTAGCTATACGTACCATTCATCAATTGGCTCAAGACGAGCAAAAGTCATTTCCGACTGCAGCTAAGGTGTTGCGGAACGACGTATATGTCGATGACGTAGTAACTGGTTGCAACAGCATAGAACAAGCAATTCATATTCAACAGGAATTGACTAGCATCATGGCAGCCGGTGGCTTCGAGCTTAGAAAGTGGTCCAGCAATCATGTGGCTGTACTACAAAACATCCAAGATGATCATAAATTAATATCAGATTTAACATTTGATAGCGACACCAATTTCATCAAGGTTTTAGGACTTTCTTGGAACGCTCATCATGATACTTTTAATTATCAAGTTAATCAAACTCAACGCGATTGTACAAAAAGGACCATGCTCTCTGAGCTGGCCCGCATTTATGACCCCATTGGTCTACTTACTCCATTAACATTTTTAGCAAAATTTCTAATTCAACGTTTGTGGTTATTGGGAACATCGTGGGATGAACCCGTACCCGATGATATTCATCAAATTTGGACGAAGTTTATTAATCAGTTATCAAAATTATCTCGCCTTGATATACCAAGACGAATCACTCACTCTGAAGCAGTGAGTTATCAACTCCACGGATTTTGCGATGCCAGCGAGGCTGGTTACGCAGCCGTTATTTATCTTCGTTCCGAGATCAATTCAAACAAGTATCAAGTCTGTCTTGTAGACGCCAGATCACGCGTAGCTCCAACTATGTGGAGCCTCATTGCTCGCAGACCTCATAAATTACACTCTCAACACATTTTCAGACATTATAAACATAGACAATGTTTATGCATGGTCTGATTCTATGATCGTATTGGCATGGATCCAATCAAATTCATCCAACTTCAAACCATATGTTGGAAATCGCATTGCAAATATACAGCGGAAATTACCATCTGCTACCTGGAAACACGTACCAGGGAAGGAGAATCCAGCTGATTGTGCAAGTAGAGGTCTATTGCCCGACGAACTCATTCATCACGCCCTCTGGTGGACAGGCCCAGAGTGGTTATCACTTAGTCCAATACATTGGCCCCAAAATCCAACTAGATCATCATGCGTTACCGATAATGAGGTCATCTGCGAAAAGCGTGTCACTGTTTTGACTAATACAATCAACATAAATCCTATCGATATTTTAATGGAAAAATTTTCGTCTTTACGCAAAATTCAGCGTATTATAGCATATTGTAATCGTTTCATTGCCGCTTCACGCAAAATCAAACCATTGACAAATCATTTAACCGAAGCTGAGCATCATAATGCGCTTCTGATTTTAATCAAACATGTGCAGCAATCGGAGTTTGCAGATCAAATTAAACTCTTATTAGCAGGGAAAACATTGCCCAAATCTTTTCGAAAACTCAACCCGTTTCTGGATCATTCCGGTGTATTACGAGTAGGAGGAAGACTAGCTAGATCTGATCTTGCATTCGAAACCAAACATCCAGCTCTACTCCCACGCAAACATCGGTTAACTAAACTAATTATACAATCAGTTCATAACGAAAATTTACATCCAGGTATGCAGCAGCTACATTTTTTATTGTTACAAAATTTTTGGATTTTATCTCCGCGACGCGCAATACATCATGTTTTATCAAATTGTTTCAAATGTTTTCGAACAAAACCAATTACTTTCGAACCCAAAATGGCGGATCTACCTAGGTCACGTATCACACAATTGAAGGCCTTTCAAACTGTCGGTTGTGACTACGCAGGTCCATTTAACATAACTATGCATCGATATCGTGGTGCACGGACAACAAAAGCATATTTGTGCCTTTTTGTGTGTTTCTCCACTAAAGCGCTCCATTTGGAGTTGGTATCAGACATGTCAACAGAATGTTTCTTAGCTGCATTGCGCAGGTTTATCGCCCGTCGTGGCAGATGCAATGTCATCCATTCAGATTGTGGAACCAATTTCAAGGGTGCCCAATCCCAATTAGTTAACCTTATGAAATCAGCATGTGAATCTGAGCGCATTGAATTTCATTTCAATCCTCCTGGGGCACCGCATTTCGGTGGACTTTGGGAAGCGGGCGTAAAGTCCGTAAAAACACATTTATATCGCGTCATTGGAATTCAAATCCTCACTTATGAGGAACTTAATACCTTGCTTATTCAGGTCGAAGCAGTCTTGAACTCACGGCCTTTATGTTCCATCAGTACTGATCCCAATGATATATCAGTTCTCACGCCTGGTCATTTTTTAACATTAGCACCATTAACAGCGTTGCCAACATCAGATCATTCTCACACTCCACTTAACAGACTCAAGCGTTGGCAACTCGTGCAGCGTATGCATCAAGATTTTTGGGCCAGGTGGCATCATGAATATTTGACCAGTCTCTCCCAGAGGCTAAAATGGACGAAGTCCTCAGAGCAAGCTCGAATTGGTCAAATTGTCCTAATCAAAGACGACCAACAACCTCCATTACGTTGGCGTTTCGGCAAAATTATCAAACTATATCCCGGACGCGATGGTATCTCTCGTTCCGCGACTGTCGAAACCGCTCAAGGCATCGTAAACCGACCTCTGGTCAAATTATGTCCCATCCCAGATGGAACTGACCATTAGTTTTTGATTTAACATTTTATATTTAATCATAGCATAGCATAGCAATCATATTACCAATCAATTTCATAATAATTATCTTGCATTTCAACCAGAATTATCAACTTTTCTCAGGCTCAACAAATTTCGCCAGCGGGGGGGGAAAATGTTATGGTTTCTTTCTATCATGTAAATTCATTCCTTTCCCATCCCTATCGATTCATACGCACAACCCTATCCTGTGAGCAAGTTGGGAGCAATTCCGGAACATGTCGATGCAGGAAGACCGAACGAACGAACATTGAACGCCAGCCAGTCGTAAAAGAACTCTCTCGGCACTCGTTCGAAGCGTACGCAACGCAACGCAATTCAAACATCCATTTTGCCGGCGGATCAAATCAAAGCAAATATTGGAAAATATTAACTATCGAAACAGTCAGTGTAACATACAGATCACTGGACACAGATCAGTGTAAGTGCAGTGAAACCTCAATCGAACAGTGCAAGTAGGTACCTACTCCCGCGCAACAAGACCTCGTGGCGAGAAGTTCGAGAACATCAAGAAACAAACAAAATCTCGAGTCTCGACTACATCCAGCAGCCGACTTGTGAGTACCTACCTTCTTTCCACTCCTTTGATTGTTTTTTCACCTATCCAGGAAGCCATTTGCCTACACCTTAAAAATTACAGTCCACTTCGAAGGTAATACCATAACAGCATACGTTTCTACTCCTTTTCAATCCTCCATGGCATTTTAGCACTGAAGACTTCTCTGGCATCACTCACAACCTATATAAGTACCTACCACAATTTTAAGTACCAGTAACAAATTGTCTTAAGAAGTACTATAGCAATAGAGTATCTATTATCATAACACATAAGTACGAGTACACTCAACGGTCCCTTTCTATAATTATTACCATAGAAAGACGCGTATCATTCACGATCTTAACGAAATTTTAGTTAAAAAAAATTGCTTACAAGAAACAAAAACACCCGTAAGAATCCGAAACAAGTTTGAACACGAGGCAATTTAAATGCATGCGAGGCTCCGATAAACTAATTTGAAGATGGCTAATCCCGACGAACCAACTTCACGACGCTTCGACGTGACTTCACTGCGTACCCCTGCGGCGTACCCTTACGAGGATATTCATACGTATTTCATTTGATCCAGCTCATCAAAATTTAAAATTTAAAACTTATTTTTTTATGAGAAAAGTTGACTAAATATCAGTCGGGTAAAATATTTTAGCACCCTGATAGAGCTTGGTAAACTAATCTAATTACCTGACTTATGAAATCCGTGAACGATATAATGGAAGTCTGTGAGTGGAAAATAAAAATTATTTGAAATAGAATTCAATATTTACAACTTATCCTTTTATACAAATTGCAGTAAAAAATCATTCACTTTATAAAATACTCACTAAATTGCTTTTATATTATATTCTGTTTCTTTTAAAATAATAATGTTTCTGAGTTCCATTCAGAAATGTTATAACTATTTAATTTTCAGGTATAGTCTTCAAATTGCATGGATATCTGGTGATCATCTTGCCATATATGGTATTCATGGAAAACACAAGTTAATCTTCTTAATTCATCTCAATTGGCACAAACTAAATATCTGCTATCCCTTAAATAAGCATTGTGGACGGAAGAATGGACGTAGAATGCAAAAAAAGTTTAATACTGTTTTTGCACGCACACAAGCCAACCGTTTCTATGCGGGATAAAGCGTGCAGATACCAGGAGTCCATAAATCTCCGCGTTGTTGGAATTAAGACGTAATAAAAACGCGGTTGAAGCGCGGTCATTAATAACGTGGCGGGGAGTGTACACTGCTCAGCCCGGATCGCGGCTCCGGTGGAATGCCGCACAAAGTACACGGAGGTATATTAAAAGCCCTAAGAACAGCGCTGTATAAACCGAAAATGTTTTAGGGTAGTCCTTGTCTGGGAATTTATTTTAAGGCAAGTTACAATAAAAATTCTGTTGTCGAAGTTATAATATCCAGTCTCCAGGGAAGTCTACTGCTTCCCGACCTGTACTAGTTAGGTAATTATTAATATTTTGCGGCTTTGTCGCGAAAATGTATAATTATTTACAACATTTCTTAGAAACGTTAATAGCTACGAGTATGACTTGTTCTTCTAGTCACGTACGTTGCAAATGGTTTCACAATCTTTATTTCTGTCTGTATTAAAAACAATCATTCATTAAATCAACCTTAAAGATAAGTAAAATACTGCATTTGCTTTCCCTATGGTATTACAATTCATACGCCAGCTACAGTTGCTGCCTTAAGTTCTCCAAGAGGAGAGAAGAGCCTGAAGTACTTTATCAAAGTAGGACTTAAGATAAATTTGAGCCGTAGATACGGGGCATGTACAATCATGACTGCATCGTCCTATAATACTTCCATTCAATACAGAATAAAAAATATTTGTTAAGCGGATAACATACTGGTCTAAAAATGTAGTTTTACTCCAACTTCTTGCATATTAACGACTTCCAGTAAACCTTTAAATCTGCAAACTGGACAGTGTACACACTCCACTCCGCCTTTTATTTATTTGAGTGTGCACTTTGCGCCGATAGTCTCGCAAATAAACAAAAGAGTCCGATCGCTGGCAGCGCGGCGCGGGCTCGGCGCGGACTCGGCGCGGGCTCGGCGCGGTGGCGAAACGTTGATGAATATAGCAATGGATTTACGCTCAAGTACTTCGGGATATATATTTTTTGCTTCAGTTCGCGTCTATTCTGACTTAAGTTCATTAATGTTGCAACTAGAGTAATGCTTTAATAGCTGTGAGATCCCATTTTGGGAGCTTTAACGAATTCTTGGTTACATTCGGTCGGGAAAGAAGCTTTTCTTCAAATAGTAGCGTTTAAAAGTTGTTAAAAAGTGCCGCCTAATTTTCAAGTCATTGAACATTCAAGGATACAACTTTTCAAAATAAACAAGGGATAAACGAAAATGAATGAAACGATAACACCAAAGTATTAAAGAATATAATACTATCCGGAGATAAAAGAATGCAACATTTGAACGTAAGATTGCTACCGCACCATAATAGTCCAAAGCACTTTATCCGTACTGCATATTAACATAAAGAGCCACAACCAATATGGGGACTTCAAAAATCTTGGCAGCGCTAGACGGGTCGTTACGATGCCGCGTCGTGTGTCGCCGGCGGTAATCCTGCGTAATGAATGTGCCGCTTGAGGACGACAGGGGCTTTTACACCGCACGACACAGGTGCGCTTGTGACTCCAAAAATATATTTAACTGTATTACTCGCAGTTATGATTGTAATCCATACAATATCTCAATTGTAATATTTAAAAATGCCTCATGTTTTATATTTAATACTCGATAAACAAGGAGGCAGACTACATTTCAGATCATATTTGCTGCAAGCTTGAACTTAATGTTTGTCATGAAACAACCAGTATTTGCAGCAAACAATACTGACCAGCCCAAGTTCACTTAACAAAATAAAAAAAATGACAGAATTATCTTGCATTCTCATAAAATATTTCCAACCCAACGCAAGCACTTACAAACCGCACACAAAACGCGACTGTAACACCATTAATAAAGTTGTTACGCCCTCACTCCATTAAACGAGATCTTAATTCTGTCGTCGCGTATAAATCTTGCCCCGAAAACGGCGGCATCTGGGGACATACATTGGGGCTATTAAGACCCGGCACGGGGGCATGGGGGCACGGGGGCAGCTAATGCGCTCTGATTGGGTCCGTCGCGCGTCGCGATTGGGCATTAATAGCGACTCATAATGACTATACAATAATATACATGGCACGCGATTTGTTATTCTTATTTTATTGCAATATTGATTTTTGAATGGGAGTAGCAAGCGGAGTATTCGAACTGAAGTAAAACTAAGTTTTACTTTATACGCAGTTGATGTACAATGTGACATTGCTGTAAATAATAACTTTTCTTCTGCCAAACCTATGTTGATATTGAATTGAAGAGAAGGGCAATGGATTTTTTTTTGTACTCTTTATTTAACTGGAAACGAAGCAAGAAAACCGCCACTTAAATGGCCCAAACCTGACATTTCAATATTTCTTACAATAATGTTTATATCACTTTATGTAGCTCATAGACGTGAAATATTTTTAGTTTTCTGTGTAGTTTTAATCATTAATTCAACTTATATCTCATTTTTATTTAGAATAGAATAGAATAGAATAGAATAAGTTTATTTACAAGGCCACGAACACATACAAAAAACAGGAAAAAAAACAGAATAACAAATAAAAAAAAAATTTACTCAATATGCTGTTCATATCTCATGCAATTTAAATGCCAATTTGTTAATTACTTTCCAATTCCATTTAAAATAAATTGAATAATCCGAACTGACATAGCAATAATAACTTTTTAATTAAACTATTTAATTATAGATGCATACGATAGAGATGGGTAATATTGCCGGATAATCGGCAATACTAACAACCTAACCTGATTTTAGAAGCTATGTCTGTGCCCGTTTTGATAATGAACTCACCGTACGTGTTGCGACTTGAATTGTTCCAGTTTTTTGGGGTTCGTTTATTATTTTTAGTGTCACGGATTTATGGACATTTATAGTAGAATTCGGAAGTCAAAAAGAAATCAGTCGGAATATTTCTCCACCATAATTTACGAATAATTTTATAATATTTAAAAAATATTTAAAAAATATTATACGGAATATTTATTTATTTAATTTTGTTTAATTAAACATAAATACTTCAATAATTTCAATTAATATTGAATTGCAACTGTGTTTTTTGTCTTTTATGTGTTATATTATTATTCAAAGTCGAATAATCGCCACTAATAAACACAATAAAAATGAATTAATTTAATATAGGTAGTTGATTTTACCGACAAGTCGGCGTGTAAACTGTCCATCTCTAATACAAACGTTTGTGAACTAGCAGTTACATCTGAAATAAAATAATTTTGCGTTCGATTTTACGATAATAGTACGGATAGCCGTACGGGTCCACGCATCGCTTTGATTTATGATTCAAACCCGATTTTATATTAATTGCACCACCATTAGTCATGCGTATCGCAACGTTTTGGTTATTTTTAATATTATATGTTTTCAGATGTAAAACCCATTTGGAAACCGATGGGTTATGTCGATGGTAAGCGGTCTGCTCAGCGAAGGATGGATGATGATATTTATGTTTAAGTGGTCCATTAGAAAAACACAGTGCTCCCTATATCTATTAATTGTCGGCAACTAATTAGTGACATAGAGGAAACGAAAATATTAACAATAATATTATGATTTTAAAATTAAGTCTTGCAAAGACAAAAGATAGCCCATTGGTTTGGATATTTTCCTCAACGAAGGAGTCGCAACTTGCACCAATCTTATGTTTCAATCTTTATAAGATTAGATATATCTTATCCTCTGATTCTGTGAAGTAAAACCTTCATAGGAAAACCTGTACTCTGTCTTTCAATCCGAATCCAACAAAGTGGTGAGCTGTCACCTTAAACTGTACATGTGAAGAAACCCGCTCAGAAGTTATATAGACAACGTGCGTTTTGAAACGGAGAATAAATTACAACAAAGACTTAAATCTAGCTAAACACTAAAGCATAAAACTTCTGTTTAATAGATGTAGTACAAAAACAATTTACATAATGTTAACCAAGGCTTATCGGGCAGTGATGCGCAAAGTATTACAAACACCGGGCGGCGGGCGGCAGCGCGGTAATGGCAGTAAATCGCGGAATGCGCTGAATTATCATGTCAACAGGACACGCGAGCTGTAATAAATAATTTTAGTGGAATTTATGGCCCCTGCACACCTGCATTTTGTTAAAGTGGCACCGCTATGCTAGTTATGCCTTCCTGGTAGCCGTTGAAAAAATGATTTTTAACCCCGGATGCGTGCAGAATGCAGATTGGAGGGGTGTTATAAGTTTAACGTGTATTGTGTATTTAGTGAGTGTAGCTTCGTTGCTGTTAAACGGGATTTCCATTTATATTTTTTTGACTCAAAAATGACTTAATAGATTGTGTTACCTAACTATGATTAAAGTAAATCTGTTCATCTGTACCTATATGAAGATCATCAGATACTAGTTAGTTACCATTATCCATCCACTATTATGTATTGTGATCAATTTCTTTGTACACATCTTAATTAGGAGAGTTTAAAGAACATAAACGAAATAATATACGGCAACTAATAAATAATGATTACAGATTATTACAGATCAATTACAGACTTCAGCAAATAAATTGTAGGACCTTCTTTATAAAGAGTTATTTTTTCTTTACGAAAAATCATTAGTAAGAAATTGTATTTCCCTAGATTTTGTTTAAGAGTACTTGATATTCTTATTCTCTCAGTTCTAAATAAGTTAAAAGGGGAAAATCCCAATTCTAAGGAATTATCAGCGCCGGTGTAAAGGGGGCTTTACCCGTGTATCACCTGCTTATGGCCATTACAGCTTCCATGAGTTACAGTCATTGCCCTGTAAATACCGCCGGAGAAATGTTGTAAATATAGGATTATATTAAAGTTGAGAGCGAGATAGGAAAATATAAAAAGCGTTTCAAGTTTGTACCGGGAAATGGTACGAGAATAAGTCCGCTTGTCGTTAGAGATGACTATTGAAATTGGTCTGTACGATAAATACACACACACGCGCGCGCACATAAAATAAACTCACACCCACTCGAAGCGGTTCCTCCGCTGTTTTGTAGGACCTGACCTAAGCTTAAGATAATTTAGTGTTTGCTTTATTTCAATCGGTACACAAACAGACGGATACATCAAATTTAAGGATTTTTAAGAAGACCGAGAGCAAAAATTCAACCTCATTACTCTTTCCGTCTTGCTGGGATTGGAACCCAGGGCTATTGATATGGTGGTCTGGCATAATGCCACACGGATCGTCAGATCGTTCGTCAAATACATTTCAGTAACATCCATGAGATCTGCTTGTGTGTATCCGCAGTAAAGCCGGATGGTCGGCAGTCGCCGTGTTTATTCGAAATGCCTTGTCCCGTCCTCGTGTAGCGCCACCTTTATTGGTGTAAAAGAAGTTTTTGTTAAAATAGTTGTGACCGCGTGCCGCTTGCAAACTAACTGGACAAGAATATCGGTAACTGCACTCACGATTTTATACGATGATACATTATGCGGAAACAAATACCAAGCATATTCAATAAAATATTGCTCACGTAGTCCTGATTCGTATCTTGCAGCTCTACAAATATTATAAATCTAAATAGTTACTTATTTTCGAAGTTTGTAACTATGTATATCTTTTCGATTTAAATAAAGTTGAAGGAACTTAATGCTTTAATTTTTCCTTAACTTGATATTGTCTTTCAATTGGCAGAGGTAGGGTGCGCGAAACTTAATTATTACGTCTAGTAGTGCAATTGGTCAATCAACTTGACTTTCAAGGCCTATGATTATTATACATTTGCTGTTGCATCTTCATGGTCTGACCGGAACTTCTTAATTCAGAGATGCGTTGCAGTAGTCATTGAAAGTTGCCTTCAAGTCTGTAGGGTATCTAACTCTCACTGTGTATTATCACAAGAACGTCAAACGCAGACGATTGTTTATTCAAATGTGGGTGGTACCGAGCGGGCCGCCGGGGACCGCTTCGGGCTCGCACGTGCCGGCCACGACATGATAATGTTCTGACAAACACGAGCCGCTCACATTCTAGTAACTCAACTAAGCTGACCTTTATTCAAGAAAAATAATTTCACTACGAGGTCACAACAAGTTGTAATACGAGAAATAAAAATCCAACTAAATTATAAATGTTACATAACGTTTGTGAAAATGTATGAATGTTTCTTACGAAAATTATTATAGTTTTAGTTGTTCTTTCACGCAAATTTAACGGATGTTTATGAAATTTAGCAAACAAGTAGACCGTGATCTGGAATAAGACATAGGATTATTATGATCCCGGAGAACGCGGGCAGCGCCGCGGGTGAGCGCTAGTATTGAATAATCGTAAACCCACTCACAACCCGGATTCGACTTTGTGCGATTATACGAGTATTATCGACCTGTAGCTTAGTTGGTAACGACCCTGCCGTCGAAACAAGGGGTCCCGGGTTCGATTCTCCTAGATTCGATAGATACTTACGGGCTTATGGGATGGATAAATATTTGTACTCGGGTGCAGGGTGTTATTGTGATGTGTAATTAAATAACTATTTTGTGTCGTTCATGCCATCCGCAACACAGGTAACAACCTACTGCGGCGGTATGAGTGTGTTAGTGTTTATTGGAAGGAAGTTCCTTATCGCGCGTTATGAAAGGGGGCTAGACGGAAAAAATTCTTACGAAAAGTTGTCACGACACTTTTTGAAGTGATTCAGTAATATGAAAGTAGACGGCGCTGTACAACTTTCGCGCTTTCACGCTAGCGTGATTCAGAAAGTTGTACAGCGCCGTCGAGTTTCATATTGCTGAATCACACTGCTGAGCGCGTAAAACAATACTTAAATCGAAAGGAACTTCGTCCCATCCGGGTGTCCCTTGACACTGTCAAGTTTTTATTTAGTACTAGGAAATTGCCTACGCTTCGCTTTGGGAAAAATAGTAAAAAAAAAATATAATATAGCCTATGTCACCTGGGGATAGTGTAGCTTCCAACAGTGAAATAATTTTTCAAATGGGTTCGGTAGTTTCGGAGCCTATTCAATGCAAACAAACAATCAAATCTTTCCTCTGTATAATATTAAAATATATATTTATTATATGCCACTTAAATATTTTCCGGGCTACGAACATGGGACCTCTCGCTTCACACTCAGCCCAGGCGACGCGGCAACGGGGTCCTCAATACTACTACTCGTAGTAAAGTAAGTTCTTACTCACTTGAGAGTTGGGTACGTAAATGAATATTCGATTTCCCTCTACGGAAGTAGCCGTTAATTTGGTATGCATGAATAATAATATAATAAATATGAATATTTTACAGGAATAATTATGTTTCAATTGATCTGCTGATGCGTTAAGCCCGAATGGACTCCACTACGACAGGTCCAGGTTTCGATCAAATATTAACGTGATACTTGTCTTGTAATTGCAAAATAAAACAAAATGAATTAATATTATTATTTCACTATAGTAATTGACATCCGTATGAATGGGATTTGAATTAATACAAGATTAAAAATATTAACATCAAATACAATTAATATATAAAGCTTTATGAATGCTCTTTAATTTAACTATCCTACGAGTATATTTAAAAGCAAAATGTCTGACTGCGAGCGTGTAGGTATACTGTAGATAATAAACATAAAACAGTCGAGATAATGTTAAAATAATTTTAATCAAATTTTTAGGATTGCGAAGTAAAATTGGAACCCCTATAGTTTCGCTATGTCCGTCCGTCAGTCCGTCCGTCTGTCCATCCGTCTGTCCGAAGCATAGCGTCGAGACCCTTAGTGATAGAAAGTTGTAATTTGGCATGGATATACATATTTACTAAAACTCCAGAATCATATAATAAAATACTGAAAAACATTATTTTCAGGGTATCTCCCCTACAGGTAACTTGAGGATGAATTTTTATTCGTCGCGTACCCTATAGTGTGGGGTATCTTTGAAAAGTTCTTTTAAAAATAATATGGGTATTTTAAGACCATTTTTTTGAATTAGGAATCCGTTTGTGCTATATTTGGCTTTAAAGTGCTTGGTTAGAGTCGTGTTCCTACGCCCTTCCGGCTAAACAGTTAGAGTTGGACAAATTAACAATTCTAAAAAATAATTTACATGATGAATTTACAAGGAAAACTATCGCGGCTATGTTAGCATAAATAGTTAATGAGTAATAGTCGAAAAAACTAGTTCGTAACCTTCTTAATTTTTTTTACAAATATTGCGCAGAAGCTGCAAAACTGTTTTTATGCGGTTATTATTTTTTAAAAGCTTACGGCCTAATTTAAAACTTCGGAGAAGATACAATATCTAAATAATATCTTACAACGATAGTCATTATTCCTTAAAATTACGTAAACATAATCTTTGATACAATGATTTATTATCCAATACATTATTGTGTATATAATCAATTTAAATTAAAGTTTAAATATTATGGAAGCAACTTGCCATCTCAACTCGCCATGAGACGACAATAGAGCAAGGGACTTATCACCAGCGGGTGCCTGAAGAATTAATATCCGGCAAATTAAACAAGTGCAATTAAGTCGGAAGATAATTATCGCACAATTCAGACAAAGCGGAATGGAAGGTCGTACGGCGAAATAAATAGTGGCATGAAATTTACGTGACGTCACAAGGCATGTTTATTGTCGGGCGTCCGTCAACCGTTAAATGCAAATTCTGTGAGTCCTGGAGTTAATTAACGTTTTAGAGCAGTTTTTTGGCCTTCCTTACACCGCCACTGCTCGTACACTCGGCTTCAGTATGTAGATGTCTATCGCAAGTAACTATCGATATCGATACTCGTCACAGGAATGACTAATGAGTTTTCCTAGGCTCGCTCCACGTGCCTTAAAAACTTGTGAGTGTGGAATTGAAATCTGCTCCGAATCTTCAAGTATTGATTGGAATGGAAGCTTCACAGCAATGTCTCAGTCACATTATGTACTTAATTGAAACGTGCCATAAGAACGATGGCTAATTTGAGTCAATTACTTATAATACAATTAATTACATGAAATACGAATTTGTACCATCTTTTAATATTAAAAATGTATAAAGAACACGTAATAAAACATTAAAATATTTTTCATACAGCAAAATCAGCACAATTAAAATTGGTGGTAATGATTAAAATTCCCATGAAAGAACTCTTTGAGCGTTTAAACATTACTTTTGTTATGAATTTGAAACACTTAAAATAAAGCACAATTGTTCTTTTCCAACAGTTTCAGAACGGATGTTTACGCATAGGAAGAAACAATTTCGCAGCCACGTTCGAGTGGAGTCTTTTAAATCAACGGCACGAAAGAAACTTGGCATCGGAGAGCCAAAATCGTTTCCAAATTCAGAACGCACTCGAAATCCAGTATTCAGAATGTCTAGTGCTTCGGGTGTCTCTTTTTTGCAATCAGCGACGTTGTCGGCCGTGAGAGGTCGCCGGCGTCCGTCGCGCCCCCTGGCGCCCCCTGGCGCCCCCTGGCGCCCCCTGGCGAGCGGCCAGGAGATCCCACATACTGGAGGTGTTCTGCAGCCTGATAAGCGGCTCCATTACTGCAACGCAAATACTCAGTCGATTGCAGTTCACTTGCGGCGCAGGTCATCATTGGAAGGATAAATAGATGTATTATGGATGTAGGTATTCTTTATTGTAAGTCTTCCGGATTTTGCGGAGAAACAGTTTGACTTCTATAAGCGGATGTCGGCTGGGTAAAGTAGTTATTGTAGTGCAAAGCTACGGGAAAAAATATGTACAAAATTTTAAAAGGGTGACAACTTAGTAAATGCATGTGATAGATTAGTATAAATATATACGATAAATATTACTTATAAAATTAGGATGTTTACGAGAATAAGATGACTGATGTCTTATGTGTTGCAATTATTCTGAAAGGAAGTAGAATTGTTAATACTTGAACCATTGAAATATTAATATATTATTAGCTGTTATTATATACTTACAGACTGTTTTAAATTAACGTAGAATTATGTTTATCAAGTATGATAAATTATTTGGTATTTCATTAATTTAAATTGCATATGGCAATAATCAACGATTAGTCGATCAGGTGACATTGTGAGGGTAAAAGTATAAAAAGAAACTACGTGGTATTGTCGGGTCTCAATTCTATCTCAATTCTGTCCCAGTGCAGAACCGAATAAGAAGTAAAGTTAATACATTGCTAATATATTATTATATTATAATATTAGTCTCATAATGGTGTTGAAGTTACGTGGTGATTAATTCAGTCAGTGACGACTATGGAACATAACTAAATCCTCCTGCAGAAGTTAAGTACCTACCTTACTTTCAATACTATATACCGTTGTATTTTTAATGCTGTAAAGCATATTGTATCTTTGCTAGTTTATATAATTATTTCTGTATCCTAATTCAATATAGCCAAGCTAGTATAATAAGGTGATATTGTAGCACTGCCAGTTTATAATTTGTTTATGAAAAACATTATACATAATGTAACATTATATTATAAATTAATGTTATAATTATAATTAATATAATATTATAGCGGTAACTGTGCTGTCTTAGAGTTTCTTCCTGGCTCTTCTCTAATGACTAAAGCACATTGCGAACCAGGGTCTAAATAAATTAATAACCGCAAATATTTGTATTACTTATTTACCTACCTCCATGATAATATGAAAAAGGTTACTTAATTACAATTACTAATAAAGTAATAAAACTATACACCTTATGTGTTTCTTTTGTTGGTTAACTTTTATTAATACCAATATAGATTAGAAACAATTCATTATTCTTTATCGCCTTGCTATATAGGACAGACATAAATTTAGAATATTATAATTATTGATTTTAAATTTTACATACTCTACACTTTACAAATCTATTATCAGAAGTGGGATAGTACCCTGCTGTTTAAAACAATATATTAATATTTACTTTTTCAAGTTTCAGAAAATTGCGCAATGGAACTTCCTGACAAAGTTAATTCATTGGTGATTCCTCGAGTCGGTGCCGTTTTGATGGCGAAATGATGACGCTGACGGAATAGACTGTGATTGCTCCTGTGAAGCCATTGTTCCATGCTTATGATTAAGATACGATATAACAGGTGATCTGTATTATTTCTTTTTTTGTGACTTTAGAAAGTAGCAATTTTTCTTTATAGATTTTGAGATCACAAGTAATTATTTTTAATATTAACA
Source organism: Thymelicus lineola (assembly GCA_963932265.1). Taxonomy (NCBI): domain Eukaryota; kingdom Metazoa; phylum Arthropoda; class Insecta; order Lepidoptera; family Hesperiidae; genus Thymelicus; species Thymelicus lineola. The sequence goes on from OZ010697.1 coordinate 16,059,888, forward strand.
TGGTAAAGTTTCTATTACTATTACATTTCTAAATAATTTTGTGATCTAGATGGTGTAATGCTGGGTGAATAATAGTTCAGTGTAAAAATCATTTTTGATTTTTAGTTTGAATTTCTTAATCATGGAGTGAGTTTTAATTAGAGATGTAATAAATTGATGATATAATTTGATACATTTCATGCTGGTACATTAACTTTAAAAGTTTTATGAATTACCTTCAATAATTGCAAACTACCTCCAATATTTTTGAGCTACCCTCAATATTTGTAAAGTACCCTCATTGATTTAATAATATTTTACCAATAGAACAGGAAGGGTCGAGCTTCGAAATACTCTCGTTTCTTTTTTATGTTACAGCCAACGTTGCGGAGCTGCTATAAAAAACGAGATGAACCAACCAGTCTTCAATCCAGAAACCAGTGACTACCGGCGTACTGGTATCAAAATCGAAACATCAAGTCATGATGAAACAATCAATCAGCGGTTTCAAGGCTGGTGAGATTCATCTGGATATAATTGAAAGTAGATAATTATTTATACGAAAGTAAAATAATTTTCGCTGGACGTCACTTGTTTGATGTAAACCAGCCCACGTGCAGCGAGTGGATGGGGTTTTACATGTCTATGCAACTGACCAAAACCAAACAATAAATGAGTTTTGCAGTTTCACTGGACGGTCTTTTGTTTGGTGCAAACCGGACCACGCGAGGCGAGTGGACGGGGTTTGTCATGTCGATGCAACTGACCAAAACCAGGCAATAAATAAGTTCTGCTGGACGGTTTCTTGTTTGGTGCAGACCAGCCCACGCGCAGCGGGTGGATGGGGTTTGACATGTCTATGCAACTAACAAACAGCTTATTTATTGGATTGGAATTTATAAGATTGGCCGGTTTCTGAAGTCTCCAGTTATATTATCAACAGCTATTGAATCAATAAAGTTAAACTTAAGATAAATGTCAGATGACTGTCATTGGGTTTCTGAACACGCGAGGCGCCTTTCATCAACTATGAATCCGATAACGGACGAGTATTTAAATCTGCTACTAAATGGCTCTCTTCAAAAGATCAAGTTTCAAATAGATATTATCATTTTATTTTGTCATTTTGACTAATTGTTTTATTTTTTCGATAGTAAATATGTAGTAACATTATTGTAATTTGGTATTTATTAGCGTCTGTTTATCATAGTCGAATATCAACAATGCAATTTAAAAACATCAATTTAAAATTTATTTTGGTTACCATAACACCTCTTTCAATAATCTGAGGTCCTTGAGGCTATCCATAAATAACAAATAACACAAATAACCTCAAAATTGTTGTAACTTGTAATTTGTCATATTCTGTCCACAAAATGTTAAAATGAAACGTCAAATAAACTTATGGAACCTATAAACGGTATCTTGGGTTAGATAAGTTAATCTTAGTTTGAACGGAGTTTATTTACTATCGCAGTGCTCGGAAACGCTTTTTCAGAAGTTATCGACCCGTTAAGAGTTATTGAATAAATAAACTCTCGACAAAAAGACATCAGAAACCGGGCAACAATCACGAATTTATAATTATATTACCTACCGTAGTAAAATAAGGCAGTATGGCTGAACGGAATTAAAATATTTGTTATATGATAAATTAACAATGGATTTTATAAAGATAACATGAATAACATTTCATTATCTGAACCGGATTAAAAAGTATGCTCACTGAAATGTTTGTATGGGTCTACTGAAATCTGATGGCAGAATGGTACTAGCTGTAATTAGTAAGAGAACTTGTTCTGATGATGTTTTAACTTTTAAGTTTGCAGATATATTACGAACAACGTTTACGTCTTTGTTACGTTTGTAGAATTTGCATTACGTAAAAAAATGTTTCTTTTTTTTCTGTCATTTTGCCTTGAGATTCTGGTACACCTATAGTACTTCGGGAGCGAAGTACATGTCAGTCTGGCCGTGATAGATTAGTATAAATATATACGATAAATATTACTTATAAAATTAGGATGTTTACGAGAATAAGATGACTGATGTCTTATGTGTTGCAATTATTCTGAAAGGAAGTAGAATTGTTAATACTTGAACCATTGAAATATTAATATATTATTAGCTGTTATTATATACTTACAGACTGTTTTAAATTAACGTAGAATTATGTTTATCAAGTATGATAAATTATTTGGTATTTCATTAATTTAAATTGCATATGGCAATAATCAACGATTAGTCGATCAGGTGACATTGTGAGGGTAAAAGTATAAAAAGAAACTACGTGGTATTGTCGGGTCTCAATTCTATCTCAATTCTGTCCCAGTGCAGAACCGAATAAGAAGTAAAGTTAATACATTGCTAATATATTATTATATTATAATATTAGTCTCATAATGGTGTTGAAGTTACGTGGTGATTAATTCAGTCAGTGACGACTATGGAACATAACTAAATCCTCCTGCAGAAGTTAAGTACCTACCTTACTTTCAATACTATATACCGTTGTATTTTTAATGCTGTAAAGCATATTGTATCTTTGCTAGTTTATATAATTATTTCTGTATCCTAATTCAATATAGCCAAGCTAGTATAATAAGGTGATATTGTAGCACTGCCAGTTTATAATTTGTTTATGAAAAACATTATACATAATGTAACATTATATTATAATTAATGTTATAATTATAATTAATATAATATTATAGCGGTAACTGTGCTGTCTTAGAGTTTCTTCCTGGCTCTTCTCTAATGACTAAAGCACATTGCGAACCAGGGTCTAAATAAATTAATAACCGCAAATATTTGTATTACTTATTTACCTACCTCCATGATAATATGAAAAAGGTTACTTAATTACAATTACTAATAAAGTAATAAAACTATACACCTTATGTGTTTCTTTTGTTGGTTAACTTTTATTAATACCAATATAGATTAGAAACAATTCATTATTCTTTATCGCCTTGCTATATAGGACAGACATAAATTTAGAATATTATAATTATTGATTTTAAATTTTACATACTCTACACTTTACAAATCTATTACATGCTTAAATATAATGGCAATTGAAATAATAAAGGTAATTAAAGTCAATAAATTTTTTGCTTCGCTTTGATAAATGTTTATTGCAATTAATTTTTTTCTGGTATTACAAAAAAATACTGTTATAAAAATAGCAACGAGTGTGTCGCCTTGATTTTTCATCGTATAGCACTACAGCTTAAACTACTTCCAGTCATATAATATGTAGTGTCCAACTGAAAAGCCATGACATGTCATGACCCGGACTGCCCGTTCCCACCTGTCGGGAGTCGGTCGCTCCATTGACTAAACATTCTATGAAACTGTTCACGTTTATCAAACACCGCTTTTTTCGGTTTTAAGCTCCAATAGAAACTATATTAGTGAACCCAACATTGCAGAGTCCGATATTCGACAACTGGGAACGGGATATGAAGAGGAATATCCGTATTTAAATGAAATTTTGTTCGAATTCACAAGAAGGTTATAGAATAAAGAGGAAAACTATTCCACAACAGATTCACTGACACTCCATTGACACGAGGCATTGTAAAATTGAATTCGATCGTAATAAAGTGTTTCCAGCGGAGTGCGGACAGCGCGGGCAGCTGCAAGGGGCATGCACAATCCCATCTCCAAATACAATATTATCCCCGCCCAAGGAGCGCAGATAACAATAGAGTGCGTATTGAACGCACTATAATAATATAGTGTAAAATTAAAATATTATATTTTAATGATCAAGAATTAGCAGTTAGCTAATGATTTATTATTACGAATGACAATGAGACATAAAAAACTTTCTTCTCAACGATTAAGAAAGTGAAAGTTCGCGAATACTTAAATAAGAAACTTTTTGTGAAGTTTAGGACAAGCGAAACTTTTGTCAACTTTGGATAAAAATAAATGGTAGTAAAATTCTTTAATACTTTTCAATACTTGGTACTGTTAGGTTTGGTTAGACAAGTCGTTCCAAGGCATTGTGGACGCGTGAAGATAATTTTTCAAGGATAGAATTTTTTGGCGTAACATAAAGTAACATTATAATAATGATCATGTTAAAAGATGATGTTACCAGACCTAGTGAGGCTTTATAGTATAACAAGTTATGTCCCTCCGAGTATTATTTTGACGTCGCCGTCGCAGTGAATTAAAAACAATATTCAGTCACTCTATAAGTAATTTATACACCAAATCTTCGACGACTGGATCAGGAGGTATCCACATAATCTTCCCCTCATTGTAATTTTTCAATTCCACCGGGGGTTGAACTTCACATTTCAATCGCGACAAGGGTGCGGGGTGCGGCGCGCGGGGCGCGGGAGAGGGCAGTATGAATATTTCAAATGATCAACGGCTGATCTGGTATTTCTTATCCAAGAGAGCAGGCGTGAACGAATTTATAAATCCTGCCTATATTTTTGGCGCTATGAATTTTCAATGAAGTGATGTATAGACGTATTCGTATTGAACTGTCAATTTACCTACAAATGAATCTGGGTTTGCTATATTAATATATGATGATGCTGATGACGATGAATGATGGCAACAATTTTATAACTACACCTCACACTAAGCCTTCATTGAGGTTCGACACAGGAAGCAGTCATCCTGCGGGTGGCGTGGAAACTTCCGAAACTTGGTTTGGTCACTAACCCCACTGCCACTTCGCAGTGGAGCAGCGTGGTGGATTATGATTTTGATCTCCTCGAGAGGGGATACCCAGTAGGAGTTGAAACCAACCCTAGATTATAAAAATACATGCAGATTGATGTCGGATCACATGTATGTATTGCGTAAAATACGGTTAGGTCGGATTTCCTTTACTATTCGAGAATGAACACACCATGTTATTTGTTGTGCGCTAATAGCCGCGCGGACTGCAATCTAGGCGGTCGGGAGCTGTGCGAACAGGGAAACTTAGATGAGTTGCAACTGTGTCAGCCCTGCGCACTGCCGCTTGTTGACTATATCGCTGTATATTGCCGTGTACCGCTGTGTACCGCTGTGTACCGCTGTGTACCGCTGTGTACCGCTGTGTACCGCTGTGTACCGTACTGACTTACCAAATACATATCGAACATGAATGTTTTGGACAATACTATCTTTGGATGTCTGTAAAGTGCTGCGGCTAGTATCTATTACTCAATTATTTATTGATTTAAAATTACACATTTTAAGATTACATAATATTAGTGCATCAACATCACTCTAAAAAACTAAACGATGTAATGAGAGTGTCAATCGCTAAAATATACGGCGCGCTACTAAAGGTCAAATACAGAAGTACTCGTATATTATTATGCAATGGTTGAAAAATATTAAAGAAACAGTTATGTGCCTCTAAAAAGCGATAACCCAACAAAATGTTAATTAAAGTTTTCAGTGCTGAAAAATGCAAAAATGTGAGAATATTTTTAAATTTCCTCTTCCAGCAAAATTACTTTAATCGAGTAAAAAATATATACCAAATTATAAAGAGCTGTAAAAACGCTACCATTTTTTCTATTAAGAGCATTAGATTTACGAACTGGGCTTTGTTTTTCCCTAAATCTACTGAAAGCAGGTGAATTATAATCAAGGTTTCTCATTATTTATTCCGTTCGCAAACAATGGTCGGTAAATGTAGAGCTTAGTTTTCAAACCGCGTGCGGTGCGGTGTGCGCGGCGGCCGCTGTATGCGAACCGAATATTTTTAACGACCGCTTTGTTAAGAGGTCATTAGCGACCTGCCCCGCAGCCGCCTGCAGCCGCCTGCAGCCGCCTGTAGCCGCCTGCGTGCTACCGACGCACATATACTCGCATGACACTGCTGCGTCACAGACTACGTATTACAGGGAGAAGTCAAAAGAAAGTCCGTTCTAGCATGACGGATTGAATTATTCATCAAAAATTATTTAGGAATTTTAATATAGGCTTGATCTTCAGCCTTCATGACGTCATGTGTATTGATGACATTCATACGTTCATACAGAGAAATGATTTTGGGAAAAAATTTAAAGCTTGAACATTTAATAGTCTTAATTGGAACGAAGTTCCTTATCGCGCGTTGTGAAAGGGGGCTAGACGGAAAAAAATCTTACGACACTTTTTGATTCTTACGAATGACGACACTTTTTTTGAAGTGATTCAGAGAGTTTTACAGAGATGGCGCTGTACAACTTTCTGAATCACTTCAAAAAACAATACTTAAATCGAAAGGAACTTCGTTCCATCCGGGTGTCCTCTCTTTTTTTTGTATTATCTGAATTACCCAGAAGTAAAACTTTCACTTTAATCTTTCTTTACCTTAATCAAGTAGTAAACATCAATAAGATGCGTATTACGTAACAATATCATAACCTATGCGCAGGAAGGTGACAACAATTACTTATGTAATAATATTTTTTTTATATTATTATTATGTATATGTTTTCAGACTGTTGTACTATTAGGTTGTATACTGTGGCTAGGAACAGTTTATGCATGCTTTAACATTACATCCACCGCTCGAGCTCCACCATGTTGGTACCGGTATATCGCGTTGCGTAATTATTTAAGAGTAAAATTACTGTTCCGTTAATTATTACTGGATTAAAGTTATTCCGTTAGTGGTATGGATTGTTCTTATATAAGCCATAAAAACTAGTAATAGTACATTTTTTTACTATCAGTCCTGGCCAATTTATGTATCTGATTCCATGAGGTCAATATTCAAAAATATTTTTATTAGTAAAGTTAATCTACTTGTATAACTTGTGATTGTAAAAGAATCTATTCTACCACCTTTAAACGAACAATTCAATTAAGTTAATTCTCAGCCCGTGAGATCCAGGAATAGCCGAGTACAACTCGGTTTATGCGAAGTGACTTCGCTGAGGTAGCTGCACAAGTTTGCGACGACACACAGAATTATTTAGTAGCCATATCCGATCTAATCTTAGTCATGTCCGCCGCGAGTTACTCGCCGCGGATTACAAGTAACACATCTTGTTGGTAGATTATTATTTAATGAGTCAAATTGAGCAAAATTATATGAAAATGATGTCGATCTGTGTCGATTATAAATATAATAACTCGACCTTAAGCCTAAGACTTAACTTAAGGGAAAATCGCTATTTGGCTACGGAATTCCAAAACACGTCATAATTAAAACGGTGCAGGTACCATTACCACCATTACTAATGGTACTTAGAACTACATAAGTTCGTCTTTAGACAAGCTGGAATAAACGGCGGCAAATTCAACGTTTTAGATGAAATTATACAAAGACAAAGCAACGCGGCGGGGTCCATTTTGGAGGCATTGTTCCTGCGAGCGTGTTCCGGCCGCTGCTGGGCAGAATAATGTGGCTGCAGCCGGCTACGTGTAGTGTTAACAAAGTTTAAGGGAATTCAGATACGATGCTGAGGCCAACCAAAACGATGCTAATTAGCTTCTGACAAAGTTCTAAGTTAACTGAGATAACATTCCTTACTAATTGTAATAACGTTTTTTATAACAGCAGGAAATTGAGAGCACGCGCAGATTGTGACAAGTGTTCTGTCCATGCACATCCTTGTGTCGTTCTGAAGTTTCAAGAGAGACGTATGGACCCTCCACAGTCCACAATCTGTCCTGGAGTCCTCTGATTGACACTCAAGTACCGGACAGGCGGTCCTGGTTGTTATTGATGGCTGGTACTATGTAGTTGAACATGTCGGATGCAACTCTTGAGCATCTTGAGTCATATTTTGGTACTTCTGAAAAGTTACATATCATGTTCGTTAGTATCAGAAACTATAGCCTGACATGCAAAGCCAGGCTTCACAGGCGCAGCCATAGAACTACAAAACTAACTACAAAAGACCGGCCGTCTACGGAGCTGATAATTAGGGAACAGTAACATAAAGTCGATGAAACCTAGAAACTTCACAAAGAAACGCAATTTGTGGCTGGGAGACATTGTTCCAGCGTTACAAAGTCCATTGTTCCCTGTAGTCACCGCGTACCGGCCGGGCTTGGTATGTAGCGAGCAAGATGGCGCGCCCATCCGACACTAGCCGCCGCTGGATCGTCGACCGAACTGAACACAACTGTTGGATATCTACAACATCCCAAGAATAATTTCAGTTCCATTTACCAAGAAAATTGTCGTAAGTTTACTAAATAATTCCTGCATTGAGATCAGTTATAAAATATGTTTTAATTATAGAAAAGAATGGCAATGAAACCAACTGAAAAATCAAAAATATTTAGTTTGCTGCTTAGTAAAAAGGTACGATGTTATAAGTACATAGTAAGGTGGTAATAGTAAATTAATACATAGTCACAACAGTTAATTATTTGATTTGTATAAATTTCCTTTCCATTTAACCTTTTTGGACGGTTTGTTGAATAACTTTACTATCGAAAATCGATACGAATGCTCACTGTCATTTAGAGTACCTAAGTACCGAGATGTATGAAATGTACTAATCTGAATATCTGGTGTGGTGTTCTTTACACTGTTCTAGTAGAATGCATTAATGTAAAAAATATAAGCAACTGTATCCTATCATTATACTCGCTAAGGCCGTGGGAGCTCGATTTAAAAAAAAAAGTTTTTACTCTAAATCTGCTGTATTATTTACGCCCGGTCTTCAGGAATATTTGCTAACTTGTATTCTGCTTCCACCAAGTTACAAAAAGCACCTTATGCCGTGATGATAGGACTGAAAATAGCTTGAAACATGAACCATAGTTAGGAGACTAAAGATTCTCGTATTGAGTAACACAAACACAGTTGCAGCGCACGCGAGCAATTAGCGAGCCCTTCCCCGATATTTATTATTCTTGTTGATTAACAAATAATACGGGAACAGCGGCGTCATCTTGCGTGGCCCCATAAATAATTCCCTGTGATACTATGGAATGGATTTAGTTCAGCTTGTGAATTGAATACGAGAACAGTGATCCGATACGAGGTGTCACATCGACTAGAACATTATTTTGTGTACATACGATATTTTTGGAAAATTTTAATAGTGTTCATAAAACTTGAGTCAAAAACATACATATTATTATGGAGACTTTTGTTGATCTGGGTCAGTAAGCATTAAACAAATAAGGATAAATACTAAGGACATTTTTTATCTTATATCGGAACCTTACCTAGCATAAGTTTCAGATTCCATTCCACGGATCTATTGTAGCGGGTTACATATAAGTGTAAAGACGCAATATAATTTCGCATAAGTTCCTACTTGGTATCCAACTGTACTTAAGGAAGGCTGACAATATCCTCAATATTCATTTCCATTCATCACTTGCCCTAACAACGCTAGAAACAGCACCGCCGCACCTCCTCCGACTGTTCCTCAATGTTCGCAAATAGCCGAGAACCGCCGAGACTGCGGTCGCGGATGAATAATGGAGGCAGCGGTCGGTAACAAACGGAGCAGGTAACAGGTTACAAACCGGCTGATTGAATATTTACTCTCTTCTTATATTAGCAGCGGAGGGAGCAGCTGAATATTCATCAAACCCAACAGTTTCGCTGCTGGGCCGCAGTTTACCACTTCAGACACTTCTATTTAAAATAGGGTCCTTCTTATTTACGATATAGCCTTAATGAATTAGCTCCGAGGAGTTGTGTCTCGGCAATCTGCACGCTACTAACGGGCGCACTGAAAATCAGAGGACGTAAAAAGTAGTACTTACTGCGCCGTATTCTAAGTTCAACCCCTTTCCGGCATGTTGGTAGCTGCTGCTCCGAAAGCAATTGTATAAATAATAAATACATCATCAATTTTTATACATTGTTGCAATGTCGGAATAAATGTTTCTTTCTTTCTATAATTATGCGTGACATTGCGATGCTCGTTAACAGTACCGTCAATAATTAAAGCATCCATCAGCCGGTAATATTACGTCTATTTCAATAGTATCTACTGGAAAGAACTATATTATATTATAATAATATCATGTTTCTAAATCGAAATCGAAAAGTTTTCTAGCAATAATTTGGGTAAAGTACACCGTGTTTCAAACATAAATTTGCAGCGCCAGCTTCGAGCGGCTTAAGGAGTATGTTTGTAATTGAAAATTCTTATTGTGACACGTTCCTGTGAATGCTTTATTAATGTGTCTCGCTAATTCGACGCGACGTTCGCTAACAGGAACGAGACGGAGCATGTATGTTGTGTCTCACTCACTGCTCACATAAGATGTAGTCAATACAACAATCATCTGAAATCATAATATACTAATTTATTCATGTGTGAGAATTAGTTTTACTGTTTTAAAATTTAAAAACTTACCCTTACATGGCCCACAATTGGCTAAACTGTTTTTTTTCGTAGGCTTTAAGGCTTAAATAACCAAAGAGTGTTACCTAGTCGATCGTATAAAACACAGACATATAAAACAACTTATTGAATGAATAGCTGTTGCCCGCAGCTTCGCACGCGGAAATTATGCTCAACATATTTATCCCCTATTTCACCCCCCCCCCGGGGGGTTTAATTGTCCAAAATCCTTCCTTATTGGACGCCTATGTCATAAGAGGAATACGTGTGCAAAATTTTAAGTTTCTATCCCTAAGGGTTTGGCCTGTGCGTTGATACATCAGTCAATCAATATATAAGATAGATGATTTCAATGGGTAAGTACTATGGGTAAGAGTTTCGGCTCCATAACATCTGATCATCAGAAATGTATAACAGTTTTTTAAACATTGAAGATATTACCGACCTTATGTTATTAAATAAACAGGTAAGGATTCATGTTGTGTTGCATGTTACAATAGAAAGAGTTTTCCCACACAAAAAATAGTTTAAAATATTCCTCGTGCCACCACCCTCGGTTTGACAAGCGTGTAGTTACTTACGCGGCACATACATGGATATATTTTGAGCAACTCACTGGAAATTCGTGTTTCTATATTTTCATGACGCACATTATCTAAGGAGTGTTTTTCACGTCATTTACGTGTGACGTCACAGGAATGTGATGACAGGTGACGTTTGTTAATGTTTAAACGTGTATAACGTAAATAATGCTTACGAATAATAAATAAATGGAACGTATAAGTGAATATGCAAATTAAAATAATTTCTTGAATGAACTTATATGGCCAGTGAACGTAGGAACTATCGTCGAGGATTGTTGCAAAGTAGAACGATACTAACTTAATAAAATAAAAAGGTTACAGTTGTGCAACCGAGGTTATGATAAAGATATCAGAAGAAATTTTGAAATTTACGCTTTGCCTTCAAAAATACCACTCAGAAGTTTACCGCTAAAAGGTCCTATAATTCAAAATGATCATTCTTTCTTACGCGAAAATTGTCTCGTTTCATTTTAATATTTCCCACGAAACTCTCGTTTTCCCGTTTACTTCAATTCACATCACATTATCCCTGATTATTCCCCAACAAAAGGTTGGGACGTTCTTCCGATAGCGAGCGTGTGGACACCGGAATTGTCCCGTTAAATATAACTATTGAAGTAGTGAATAGCTCTTAATGAATACTTTCTGAATGCGAGCGAAATGTTTTTGCGTCCATTTGCAGAAAACTGTCCACGCTCAATGTTGATTTAATTGAAATATTATAACTTCCAGTGGATTTTTATATTAAAACATGATGCTAGTGTTTTTTCAATGAACGTCGTTATAAAAAACTGTTTATTTGAAAAATATGACATGGCTGTTGATGCCGTGAACATTCATACTTGAATAAGTAATACGACTTACATCGATAGCATGATTATTCACTTCAGTTTGGTATTAGTTTCAAAGTTGGCTCCAAATAATTTAAAGTGAACTGAATTATTATATATCAATTGTATTTTGCGTAAATCTTTGAAGTCTACCGACTGTTACAGCGGCGGTTTATGCTATTCATTTGATTGTAATTTGCAAAAGCCTGATTGATACTGTTTAGGCGTTATTTGAAGGGCTTAGGAAGTGTATTGAACTGGTATCTTCGCAGGCCTTGTATGCCCTTGAGTCGACGATAACTCCAAACTTTCCTTGCATTAGTATACATAAAATCTTTCATTACAATTATAGATTTTTTTGTGATTGTTGATTCATTGTACACTTTACAATTATGTTTAAAGCATTCAAGGTTAGCGGTAAAACTATATCATCAACATCTTCTCTTTTCAAATTATTTCTGGCGAGTTCATTTAATATAGGTATTTAAAAGTTGGCTTGCTTGAGAAAGATGTTAGGTTTGAATTTGGAAGCAACGGTTTGCCGCGCATTCCTTGACAATAGAAAATTATTACGAGGTGCGTTAACGAAGAATGTTAATTTTTTCTGCAAGATTTAAATGCAATTTACCGAGTATGCCATTTTCAACAAATTAAGGTGTTGCGTCGTATCAACATTGTTCCCTGCTCGAAGGACCATTAACCGTTTATATTTGTAGCGTCGAGCGGACAGTTGCTTCCCGACAGTTACTGCGTAATAATGTAACGTTAATTCACACAAACACGAGAACATTGCTCGTAGGTGCAGGAAAAATCATGTTTTGTGTATTTTACTTCCTGCACTTACCATTCGGCAGACATGAGCTTTACATTGAAATACGTTTCTTAGAAAGAACAATGTTTTTTTGTCCTAGACACCCAAAAATGACTTATATCTCGAACAATGGGTATGAAAATGACTTGTAATTATAATTTCTACTTTGCTTAACACCACAAACTTATTTTGCGTTGAATTAACCCAGGACCATCATCATAACATGGAGGTTTTTCTTTGCAATATTTTATTTATAGAACAATAAATTGACATTCCACCTCAAAATTTGACCCTAAAGTTAGCTGTAAATGGAGGAACATGAAACAGAGATGTCGCCGCAGCCCGAGCAAACACGGTGGATAAATATTTACATAGCGCGAGTTACGCCCGTAGCCGTGTAGTCCTGTAGTCCTGTAGTCCTGTAGTCCTGTAGTCGTGCACCGCCCGCACGGTGTGTAATTAACAGGAATTTAATGTAATTGGCCACCGCCACCGCCGGGGCTGAATGTAGCGGAGATATATGAGCTTAGAGGTAAGTTCACATTAGCTGTAAGAGGAAATCAACACAAAAATTCCATAACGATGTCCATAAAAGCCTATGATATTCATTCTTTATTACCCTCTTTTTCTGTAAAAACCTTCCTCTTTACAAAATAAATAAACGCTTACATATTCATAAAATAATATTGCTCTGTATTTTTACTTGTAAAATATTTTGTTACAACTGTTTAGATAATATTGTAATTTTACTGGAGAGTCAAAGGTTCGTGAGTTTGACGTCATTAGCTTCTCGTGCTAGTTTTTATCACTGACATAGAATGTACAATTGATTTTTGGCACCGTTGTGTGTTGGTCCGAAAGGAGTTTAGACCAAAGCTTATTAGTGAAGCGTGGCGTTTCAGTACTCCCATATGTATTTTCCTCGTTGGTCATTCAGGAGCAACACACAGGACGCTTCTGTAATGTCCAAAGTTTCATACACTATTATTAAAATATCTATAATAATATACTACTTGTTCATCACTTTATTATACTATAACTCTCTGTGTATACCACATGAAGTAGGTAAGTTTCTCGAAGTGTACATAAATAATTATGCTACTTAATATTCGTGAGAATTTTTTCACTTTTTTGGTTAAAATAAAGAATTTTCAGAGATGTCACGCTTTAATAGTAGTTAAAATAGGGGATGAAAAAGATTCTATGGTGATTTGTTATTTTTTAACCAAAAATTTTTAGCCTAAAGCTCTTTATAATTTAAAAGTTCCAGTTATTAGTAAAAATCCTTTAAAAATACTTAGAGCCCATTCATATCATTGCTGGCCATTCTGTATTGGAAAACATAATTTCCGCGATCAAAGTTACGCCAACATCTAGTAAATAAGAAATTAGCTTGTCATGATATTCGTGAATCATTCAATTCGAATTGTAGGGGAAATATTAATGAAATGTGTGCGAATAAGTAGTAATTGTAGATATAATTAACAGTGACGTCGGTAACAACTGGCGGATATTGACACCGCGTCACCGCGCCGCCACGCGCCGCACCGCCCGCACGCCTCGCCAGGGCGACCACGCGTCCAACGACAGGAGGCTGCGTCACAGGACACGTTGTTATTACATTAATACACACAAGTACGATGCTCAGCCGTTACAGCGACCTATATTGTATTTTATGCCTATTAAAGCTAAATGATTTAGACGTGAGCGATGCTCTAGAGTTCCGCAAGAGAACAGATCAATGCTCAATAGTAAGGATTCAATGAGTTGAAGTGAAACCTAAACGATTCACGCATTTTTGTAGTCTAAAATTCGTTACGGCATCATTGAAGTATAATGTCATAGAATAGAACAGACATTTCGAACAAAATGAGTGTCCCGTTTCCCTTTCAAAATTGAACGAATCCATTGAAGATTGACGCCGATTGGCGCCAATTCATTGGGATATAGACGGCATGGTGAAGCACGCGCTGTTGTCGAAACACAATCCGACCTGCTTGCTTCCCCAACTTCCTGCTCCGTGCAGTCTCCGGGGGTCGGATCAGTAATACTGCTAAAAGGTACCGTCGAACTCGTGTTCATTAATACGGGAAGAGAAAATAAAGTTACATTCCTACCGTTTTGATGCAATAATAATCATATTGAACAAGAAGTGTATACTAATATCACATTTCAATGAATTTGTAGAAAGAAATAATAATATTCGAAAAATGTCTAATTTTGTGAAAGCAATTTAAATACTACGTACGTGTAATGTATAATTTTTTGTCTCAATTCCATTTATTATAAATCAATAAAAAATATTTTTTATAAAATGAAGTATCACATTATTATAATACGGTACACACGGACACTTAAGTCCAACGCATTCCTAAAGTAACATAGATATATGAAATAATACAGCATTAACCGGACGCGGTCATAACTCTCTCGACTAAATTATCTTTAAAAGCGTTTGAGGTAACAATTATTCGTTCATATAAAGACAACGCGACCGCTCGCAGCACCCACCGCTCGACAATTAATGTTCATAATGGCCCCCGACCCATTAGGACCCATTCTGCTACTTAGTGGCTCCACAAAGATCACGTAACAATTTGACTGTGAGTAATTCGCGTGGATCTATACACTCCTCGTATTCCTGCCTATAACTATTTGAAATTTTACTTGCTTCACGTTGTTTCTATAATTAACAGTTTTTTAATAACTAACATGTAGTAAAAAGTTAATTTCACTGGTATTATTATGGAATAATGAATTCTCACGATTATTACTACATCCAGTGCCATGATCAAAAAGAACTTAATTTAATTCACGCAATATGAAAAACCTCACTTAAATTAACCCGTACCCAACTTAGGTTATAACTCTAAGATTTTTATGGCGTTAAAACTCTAACGACTTCCTGAAGCAATATTATTTCTTTCCGTTCCAAGTTTTTACACGTTATATGAAGCGCGCGGAAACACGGCCGCTTCCCAAGTTATTTACAAGCGCCGCTACAGTCAAATTTCCCACACGCGGAACTTTCTCGCGCCTCAAACGCAGCCGACTGAAAAGTTGGATATTTCTTTTTCCATACCGTCGATATTAATAACTTTGAAAACGGAAGCACCTTTGTTATTGGCAAGTGCTCGGTTAAGTTAAATAAGATTTCAGACCGCGGGTTGTAGCAGCCACTTTTCCACTATAACACGGTGAAATTTAAATTTGTAGCACTTCCCTGGTAATGATATTAAAACAATCTGTGATGTCGTGAACAGTCATTAACTGAAAAAAGTATTTTCTATACAACACTAGGTGTAAATACAGTCGCAACACGAACTAACAGGTTATAAATATTCCGCGTGTGGTCGATAAATAAATGATAGCTATTATTAAATCGGCACTCGATTATTGTTGAAGCTGCAATCTCAATTATTTTTAGAACTGTGAATCTGTTTTGTAGCGATTTCCAAAGAGGTATCATAAAATCACCTTTTGGTACCTAATTACAATCTGGTTGTAACATGATGTTAAAAAGACATAATTGAGCCGGTTTTCCAGGTAATGGTAATAAGGTGATAAGGTAATGTACAGTGAGACAGCTAAACAAGAATGGGTAGGTGAAGGCTATAGTGATTTCTTGGAATTTAATTCTCTTGAGATCACTGGCTTTATACCATCCAGCCTACAGCGAAATTGTTGCCATCCTGACATCCACGCCCCTTATCATTCCACCATAATATGGTCCAGCTCGGATAAAATATCAAAATTTGAAGGTTTTCTCTCTCATGGGAAGTTTAGTTTATTAAGTTTTAGCAAGTAAGCTTGCCAGCATTAGTATATCGTTTGTTTTTATAATTATAATATAGATTATTCTACTGACGTAGACTGCAGTTGGCTGAATCGGAAAAGTAGCAATCTTACTAAATTCTTTCTTTATAATTAATCAAAAGATGGCGTGACAGATATCCGAATTGTAGCATGATACAACATATCTGTGGATTTAACGGAGAATGTTGTACGAATGTATTATAAAATCAGCTACTTAGTCAATACAAGTATTATAACTCGTGACATATGAAGGTACTCTCGCCAGCAGTGAAGCAAGGCCCTAACAAACTTTAAACCATGCAACTTGACGTGCGCTCCACAAAGCGGTACGATTACACTACATATTACAAACAAGACTCGCATCAAATAAAATGTCGCTGCATCTCCACATCTCTCCGGCGCACTTTGTTGCATGACTCTACATTTGAAATGAAATTCACGTTCGAAGCAACTTTTCATGCGAAAAAAGTTAGTTCTCTACTTAGTAAAGTAATAAAGTCATAAAGTGGAATGGATGCACCGGCGTAACGAAATGAAGGAAGAAAAAAAATATTACTTCTCTTTAATGATGGTATATGAGGTGGAATAATAGCGCAAATATACTCTTACTTAAAACAAAATATTTAATTTTAAGAATATTTTATGACTCAATGATCAAAAATAAAATCGGATAGCAAAAGAACGTTCACTAAACCGGCCCAACCTAGTTTCTAAGCAATGAATAAAAACAAATAGCTCGGCTACACCAGGAGACAGAACTCTGCAAATTAGAGACAACTCGAAAACGTCCAGGTTTTTCAATGAACTGGCAATAAATTGTAAAGTTTGCTTCTTTATCTCGCAAAAACAATTCCAATTAGATAAAGTGTAACAAAACGGCGACTGGGCTTTTTAATTTGGCTCGAAACTTACAAACGACTTCGAGTTTCATTAAAGATTTAGAAACACGACGTCTACATGCGAGTACAGAATTCTTAGTAAACTTGTAGTAATAAAGACATTCTCATTTTAAATTATTTAATTTAGTACATAATTGTAAAAGTTTATATCTTTTGTGGCAATTGGGAAGAAATCAACAAAAGTACATAAATCAATCACTAGTTTAATGGGTGACGTTAGTGGTAAAATTTTGAAGCAAAAATATCAGAGGTAGTCAGTAGTCTATCTGTTGGCCACTGACACCTCCACTGGAGCTTTTTGGATCGGTTTCTAGGCTTTCTCGATATCAGGGGCAAAACTGTGACAAAACTTGACGTGAATTTGTTGGGGACTATGGTAACTAAAACACAACATAATCTACAGATGTCAATACAGCGAAGGTAGCTGCATAAGTGTATCAAATGAAGACTTAACTGTCATCAAATAAAGACACAAAGATTATAAATAAAAATATGGGAAGAAAGAAATACGACCATAATTGCGTTTGCATGAAATTTAATAACAGTAGCAAGTGGAGACATACAGGCCGCTGGCCGGCTTGCGTTATTTATTCATTATTAGCACTCGCCAACTTCCACAGTCGTGAGTTAAATGAATTACGGCTTGTTATACTGATTTTCACAGCTTTATCTATCTTAAAATTATGATTTCTCTTCTAGAACACTTGTAGTGATAAGGTGCAGTTACACGAGCAATTGAAATTGCTGAATTACCTGCAATACTAGGCAATTTTGACGTCACGGCCACATCAATCAATTAAAAAAATTGCTCGCGTGCCCTTTAGGGGCTCTTCATAACTAACTTAGATTGGACACAAAAATCAAATTTCTTTTCAATTCCGAGAATAACACTTTGTCCTTCACGTGTCTGCTGCTATACAATCCAGATGCGTTTATTCCCCCTGTCGTTGCGGCGGCAGACTATATCGGTTGTCTATAACTCTTTCCATCTGCTCAAAGTGAATCCGAAATGCTGAATATTTGAAACATTCCAACCCATTCGGAGAATCCGACACTCGAGTGAAAGACTTATTAAATCGACACAAACATTTGCACGATGTTCTACATTAAAATGTTCGGAGATTGCGAAGAAAGCACTTTCAGCGCTTAACTGAATATAAAGCGCTCGGCAGCGGCGCTCGGGATTATTGAAATGTTCAATTCGAGACGCGGCCGCCGCACGCAGCACGTGAGCGTCATTTGATACACTCGCGGCGACATTGCGAACTGGATTCTACCGCTCACGAGTTTAGATTCACTTTCCGTTGACCGGGATAGTCTGTTGTATTGCTGCACGCACCACTCGTGGTGTTGAACTACCCGCGCGAGAGTACATCATATTATGGTGTCGTAAACACTACAATCGCATGGAGCTGATCCCGCGGCGTCAGCGGACGAGGTGTGATTGTGCGACAGATTTATCGCATCGCAATGCAGATGCATCAGCGATTGATTCCCGTTGAATCATGTCTTGTTGCTGCACGTAATCACTCCGACGGAACATTTTTGTCATGATTTAAAACCCAACTGAATCACCGACTTCTCTTTACGGAACAGTTTTAAGGCTCAGTGTATTGATACCGCTTTCATTTGCCTAAAAATTTTAACCGCAGAAAATCTAGAGATTGTATAAAGCTGTATTATGGAAAACGCTCATTTAAATAATTTTATAATATTGTTACGTCCTACTCGTAGGTGGGTTCGTAAAGGATACCACTGATTGTTACCGATGAGTACTTTATTACAGTAAGAAGGTTGTACAATGTTACTACAAACTAACAATATCACTAACAAACGCTTAACACTTATCCGCTCACTCACGATCGCGTAACACTCTCTTATTATCGCCCTGGACACGTATCGACCCGTCCTGGAGTCTTCACCTGACTCCCTTCTTCTCGCTCGTATCGCTGTTATCGCTTCGCGATTCCCAACCGGAATGACTCACGACGATTAATTCGCGTCCTTTTATACGTGACCGAACTCCATTCGCGGGATCTCTAGAATATTCCACACCAATCCAGATAATTATCGAAACACAATTATAACAATAGCACAAGGTCATTCGCCCGGAATACAATAGCGCGGTCGGCAATAAAACGATTAACGTGCGTCTTCGGACAATTTGGGGTTCCGTTTCTCCGCACGAAGTTCCGTGGTCCGTAACAATATTAAAATCAACTTAAGGCCAAAAATTCTTGCAAAAGTACTCGTATTTTCCGTGGTCCGTAAGCGCCAGCACGCGACTTTTCGGGCCTGCCGGGCTTACGAATTTCATTGGTATTTAAACTTAATAATGAAGACAATCAATGTATCAAATCAAAATCAGCGAATTTGCCTAGAAATATTTAGTGTCTTTAATTGAGTAAAAAATAAAATGGAAAATGTCAACAATTTAGCCATAATATTAAAAATACATATATCATAAAAGGGGTAACTTTGAGATTTTTTTATAGACTGAATTATAGTTTGTAACTGAAAGCAACTTTGCGTAGACTAGATCGTGTAATATTACACGCGGTGCTGCTCGCCAGTTCTGTTAGCTTGAACATGGCTTGACACGCTACCACGTGTCTAGATGTTTTCCTATTATAAGTATCTGAAATATTTTCCAAGGAAAAAATATGTGCATTGATAAACTCAAAAATACAATATGTTACAGTTATCAGCGACACCACAAAGTTTTATAAACAACAAATCAATAAATACAATTTAATCACCAGATATACTCATGAGTACAAAGTCTGAAATACCCAAGTAAACTGCATTGTACGAAACAGTATTTTTGTAGCTCTCCGTGAATTTACTGGCATTTTCTGAACAGCCGTAGCTTCAGCAACACTGTTGAAAAGAAGCAACAAAATGACGTGCACAAGTGTATCGGTGACACTCGTATCAATAAATGAATTTCAATTTGCAAACTGGCAGTTAACAATTTGTATTTAGGATCAAAAGTTAGAACATTATGCTATTACTGATGTACACATATATTCACAAATGGAATTCGAGAAAGGTATTTTTAGAAGTGAGTATGAGTTGCAGTGACCACTGGATGACAATCGATAGATTTTAAGTAGAAAGTGTTCATATTATATTTGTTCTAGTTATAAACACACACATCACTAGTGTGATGCGCACACTAGCGCCACCAGTGACGGTAATTGAAACTGAAAAATTCACCACGAGCACAACAACGGCAGTATTTTGTGATTAAATTATAACCTAACTAGCTTTTACCCGCGACTTCGTCCGCAAGAATTTAGAATTGAATCATTCTAAAATGTTTTAGATGTTAGGATGTTTGTAAATTTATCACGTAATAATGGCAGAATGGAAATAAATGAAATTTGGCACACATATAAACTTAACATTCTGCTTTTCATCACAAAAATGGACATCGTTGATGTCGACAACATGTTTATTATTTTGCGTCCTAGCAAGTTGCTAATGACTAAAAAAAAATCAGTGAGAAATAAGCATATCGCGAGAAATAAGTTAAGTGGCAGGCTTCTTTAAGGGCTGCCTAAATAGGCACATCATCGACACCAGCAATATGCTCATTATTTGGCATCCCAGTGAACTGCTAAGGGGTCATAAAAAATAGTGAACGTCATGAGGAATAAGTTTATTGGCAGGCCAGTTTGAGAGCTGCTGTAACGCCGGAACAGTCAAGTAAACGACGCTAGCAACATGCCCATTATTTGAAGTCCCAGCGAGCTGCTAAGACTGTAGATGAAACAGAATCACGGAGACGGGTTGTTGCTAGAGTATGATGCGAGTTCCAATTCGCAAGTCTCAATAGCCACAGACGTCTAAAAAGGGACAAAATTAATAAAGCCTTTAAATTTTGCGATGCGCAGGAAATAAAAGACCACACCGTAGAGCAGAAACGTAGAAAAAGAATGAAAGCGAAAGGATTGACACGCAGCGGGCCGCATGTATATTATTATACTCGTACATGGTCAGCAACGTTTAATGCAGTACTGTTAACGCATGTTTTTCAATCAAGTACAAGGTTGAAAGTACTTCCTGGCACAAAAAAGTTGATATAGAAGAACCGTATTGGGCCGGCTTAGAATACTAATCCCAATCCCATGCCGGATTTGTGTTGTAAGAGGCGACTAAATCCGGCCCACTGGTGGTAGGGCCCCTTGGAGGTTGATAGTTAATATTTTTTATTTCATCCAATTATTACCATTATTAGTACCCGTCAGTACCCACTTGTTTTCCGAAAAACTGTATGTGCTCTTGTTTGTACCGCTGAAAATTTTGTTTGTACCCCCATTTTTGTTCGAGAAAAACCTATCACACCTGTAGTTTTCGGCCCTAACAGCCATTTTACATTATGAAGGAATTACACGTGTCGCTGTTGGTTCCCCATCGTTTGTACCCATTAGTACCCACTTGTTTGCCGAAGATCTGTATGTGGTGTTGTTTGTACCGCTGAAAATTTCGTGTATACCCTCATTGTTGTGCGAGAAAAACTCATCAGACCTATATTTTTCGACCCTCACAAACATTTTTCTCTATAAATGATTTCCATGAGTCTGTGTTGGTTTCCCATCGTTTGTACCCAGTGGTACCTACTTTTATTGTGAAGAACAGCATGTGGTCTTGTTTGTACTGCTGAAAATTTCGTTTGTACCCCCATTTTTGTTGGAGAAAAACCTATCACACATATAGTTTTCGGCCCTAACAGCCATTTTACACTATGAAGGAATTGCACATGTCGTTGTTGTTTCCACATCGTTTGTACTCGTTAATACCCTCTTGTTTTCCGAAGAATTGTATGTAGTGTTGTTTGTACCGCTGAAAATTTCGTTTTTTACACTCATTGTTGTGCGAGAAAATTCAATCAGACCTTTATTTTTCAACCCTTACAACCATTTCTCTCTATAAAAGACTTCCATGAGTCTGTGTTGGTTTCCCATCGTTTGTACCCGGTGGTATCTACTTGTAATGTGAAGAACAGTATGTGCTCTTGTTTCTACCGTTGAAAATTTCATTTGTACCCCCATTTTTGTTCGAAAAAAACCTATCACACATGTAGTTTTCGGCACACTATGAAAGAATTGCACGTGACGTTGTTAGTTCCCCATCGTTTACCCGTTAGTATCCACTTGTTTTCCGAAGAACTGTATGTGATTTTGTTTGTACCGCTGACAATTTTGTTTGTTCCCCCATTTTTGTGCGAGAAAAAAGATCAGACTTGTAGTTTTCGACCTTAACAGCCATTTCACTCTATGAAAGACTTCCACGATTTGGTGTTGGTCTTCCATTGTTTGTACCCGTTGGTACCCACTGTTAGTGCAAAATACATTGTATGAACTTCTTTGTATTGTTAGATATTTCGTTTGTACCCCCATTTTTGTGCGAAAAAAACTGATCAGACCTGTAGTTTTCAGCCCACTTAGCCATTTTACTATATGAAAAAAAAATGTTAAAAAAATTTTTTTTTCATCATTTTTCAAGTTTTTATGCCGGTACAATCCGGTACAAACGAAATCCTTCGTGTTTGTATCAATTTCAATCTCGAGTTTTCATGTTGGTTTTGGAGCCAATTCCCTTTCCAAGGGTAGTACCAAATTATGTTCACAAAAGATCCCATATTTATGTACATCAACCAAGACTACATCGCCACTACGTCGCCAAACTCAGGTGGCATGATAAAAAATGTCTATTTGTCAGATTTTACAGTGCTAATATTACGAACAATAAATATTTTTAAAAGTTGTTCAGTTATTTCAATTATTCCGTTGAGGGTATTTCGTCTCTAAAACACACAAAGATTGATAATGATAAAGATATGGACAATGTTAACGATAACAACAGCTAATTAATATACGTTTATTTAAACACGATTCAATTATTCCCTACGACTGAGAAGCTCACTCTTTATCTCCAGATTCGATCCTCATATACTCACTATATTCAAGTATACAATTAAAAAATAATTATAAACAACCATACAACTAAAATCAGTGACTTTTTTCATTCATATTGCAATCCAACGATCTTATTCATGAAAATCTCTTTTTGTAGGTTTGTAGTGATCGGCTAAAAACACTGGCACAAACGCACGCACAATAACAAAAAAATAAAGCAACTTTGACAGTAGGCTGACGACACACTAGGACTTTATAAGTTTACGCGTTCATCCGACACACTTGAATAATGATTTGCTTAATAGGTTAGCAAAATTTATATTTCATGCTATAAAGTTAATTTAAAAATATATAGATAGATATTTACTAATGTTAAAAACAAAATTTGATGATATTTTGCAATTAATTAAACCTGATAGACATATTAAAATACTTCAATCGCACCTCATATTCAGAGCTAGAAAAGAAATTTGATAAGCTACGAGTATTTCTTCAACGTAAAATCATTATTTTTTACATAGCTTATTGATCAAGTGCTGGGCGCGAGGAACGCTCGAGAAACGCTGGTGTGTAAGAAGCCTTAATTTTGCGTCAAAAAATGCTTTGTTGATTTATTTGATTTTTATACAAGATCGATGCATACTAAAGATTTCATTGTATGATAAAAATTATCACAATGTGCCTGACCGCAATTTTTTTATATGTTACTTAATAAACTTATGTATTAAAAACAATGAACAATTTTATAACTTAGTAACTCAATCAGCTTTTTTGACTTTTCGAGTGTCACTGTGATGACAAACTTCAAAACTGTTTTCCTATTCCTATAAATTTTACTTCTCCTCCCTCGGGAACAGATCAATATCTCGGGATAAAAAGTATCCTATATTTTAATCTAGGTATTAAAATATCTGTGTGCCAAATTTCATCTATATCCGATTAGCCGTTTTGGCGTGATTGCATGACAAACATCCAAACATCCAAACATCCAAACATCCAAACTTTCACATTTATAATATTAGTAGGATAGGATTAGTTCTGATGTCCACAGTAATGGTGGAATATTGAACCATTTAACGTGCAAATATGTACTTATTGTTGAGATCGCAAATCATTTCAGTTTGTGGGATTTCGTTAGTTTTTGTATTTTATAGTTGGCGTTCAAAAATGAAACAAGAGAAAACAGTGTGGGATTCCAAACTAAAATACTTGCTCATAAATATTGTAAAGATACAAAAACGTACATGTTTGTGCTGCGTTTTTTTAAATCGAATTGTCACAAACTTTCAATGGGGCCATTGAATACAAATTTACATAGGTGGTCCCCGGCGGCGACTGTCACACGGAGCCGCGCCGCCGCGCGAGCGAGCAGCGATCACACCGGTATCTTTACTATAACTTCGTTTAATTCAAAAGGTACTGGTACTAGGGTGCACAACGCACAATGCACATGGCAACTTAGTATATTTTATTTACTTGCCTCTTGATATTTGTTATAGTTGCGATTGCGTTGACATTTTTCAGTAATAAGTAAGTGTCAGAAGAGTCTGACATTAGCTGCCTATCTATAATTCCCTAATTAACCGTGATTTGTTGTTTAATTAAGGTTAGATTAAGGTTTAACATTGTAATTAAGACTTAGATTACAAAGTTGCATAACCGTGTTAAAAAATGACGTGCATAAGTGTATCAGTGATACCTATATGAATAAAATATTTTGACTATTGACTTTTGACTTTTTTTTTGGAACGAAGTTCCTTATCGCGCGTTATGAAACGAAAAAAATTCTTACGAAAAGTTGTCACGACACTTTTTGAAGTGATTCAGTAATCGTGATTCAGAAAGTTGTACAGCGCCATCTAGTTTCATATTGCTGAATCACACTGCTGAGCGCGTAAAACAATACTTAAATCGAAAGGAACTTCATTCCATCCGGGTGTCCCTTGACACCTCTCAAGTTTTAAATTACTTTGTAATTTCTTTATTTCGCTTTATACACGTAAGCGGTTCTGACAGCTTACCATAATTTTTCTCATTTTACTGCAAATTTATGTAGCTGGTATTGCATTGTATCTTTTTTCTGAAACCAAATTACGTTTGGTTAGCTTCCATCCATGCCCAACTATCACACAGATTGTAAAAATAATAGTAAAATGAAAATAAATGGAACGTACGAGTAAACAAAGAAATTGATGAAATGATTACATTGCATTTGGCTTGTCACTTCTCACCTTGAAGTAGGTAGTCGTTAAGTTAGTTTTGTTGTTGCAGGTGGCGTGCGGCTTGCGGCTTGCGGCTCGAGGCTTGCAGCATGCGACATGCGGCTTGACTTGCTAGAATCATACGTGAGCCCCCGAGACCGGGACCGCCACTGTTCAGTACGTTGTCGGAAGATTCATCTATTGTGTTCCACTTGAATGTACAATACAATATCTCATTACTGCTTTAATGTTTACTCAGATTGTACTTACTTTTAGTATTTTAAACAAAAAAGGACTTTGTTTCAAATATTGTACACTTATAGAAGAATACTATTGGCGCGACTTCAGCATTAATCCTGATCACTAGCGAGGGTGTATCCCACTGGTCCCATTGAGTTGTTTCGTGACGGGACAACTGGCATTACTTAGCACATCTGAGTCTCACTTAGCGGATTTAAATATGTGTATGCCACGACTTACCTTCACGTTGGACGGTATGATGGACGATGGTAGAACACAATAAGAACCGCCTCATTAGTAAACATTGCTGACTTAAATATGTTCCAAACTAAAGTACAGAATAGCGTATAGCATTTACAATAAGTTCTGGTTTAGTTTAATTTTATCCGAATTTTTCGTCTTTACAAAGTTTTGTTCACTGAAGCTAAAAATTTTGAAAATTCTGAAAAGTTCGCGCAGGATTTGAAGTCAGGTGCCATTCGCATAGATCGGCGCTCATACACTATGCAACGACTACAACAAAAAACAATTAAAAGAATTATTAAAATCATAGTGATTCTATCTTTAAAATAACAATATTACGTCACACAATACTAAAATTGCAAGCCGTCTATTATTATAGAAGACGACAGAGTTCAAACTTGCTGAAAATTTAAAAATACTTAAATTAGACTGAGTGAGTTAATAATTATTATAGAAGTTTGGAACTTTTAATCAGGCGATTAGGAGGTAAATCCTGTAACGAGTAGCAATTTCTTCAGGTACAAGTCGTGCGAAAATCAATCGCAGCGAGGGAATTAAAAACTCCGTCAGTGTTCCTTCCGGCTTTGAGATAAAACACCGAATTCTTCGGAACGTTAATCGTAGAGGCTCCCGGGGGAGGGATGCGAGGAGGAGAGGGGGGAGGGGAGTAGAAGGAAGTTGGTGCTCCGGATCAAAGGCTTTTGTTGTGGATTAACAAGTCCGCGTATAAATTATTTGCGGCGCCGCGTCCACTTTACAGCGATAAGCTACTTTTCTGTTATCCTGGTATCCAGTAGTTTGTACTTGTCTTAATGGCTGTTTTTTCCGGAGCTCTTCCCATATTCTATAAGAAATCACTCTCCAACTATTTTGCTAAGAATTCTTAACATCTTTTGTTACTTATTTCTGTCGATTGCGTCTTGAACTTTTATTATGATGATATTAATATTATGATGATAATCATCTACATACATTATACCAGATATACGAGTTCCAAACTAACCCCATAATTCTACAAAATAACAATAAGAAACTACTAGAAATTCAGAAAACCTGCATAAAATATCTTGAGTACTTTTCGTAATGCTGTCGAAGATGGATCCTACTGACAGTTTTATAATTCACACAATATGTTCCAGATAGACTATGACTATGGTTATCAGATATTATACAGGCCCTCAGTAGCAAAATTTCGAGTGTTACGTACTTAGGAGATCATATGGACAAGTCATTCTGCTTTGCTATCACCTATATTAGTCAAGGTAGCTAGTACATCCTGGAGAAGCGTGGCGAAGTAACCCTCCCAACTTCAGTTGTAACAAACCGTTTAGATTGTAAAACAGTTACTGTCAAAAACCTGTTGCGGAATTGCAGTCTATTTTATTCTTAATTTTCTATTGTTCTTCCAGGTTGCATTCTATCTGGGTCATTACGGAAAATAATCTTATTTCAAAAGATTTATTTGCTCCAGAAAAGTAAGTTATCGTTGGACCGTACACGAGGGACATAAATTAAGAAGTGGGCTAAAGTAAGGCACTTATTGTGTCAATAGTGCTTGAGAAATTTATTGGACCCGCGACCTTGGGCGGCTCCGCCTGGCTCGAGGGAAGGCTTTCTTTTTTTTATATAGAGAATTATTATAAATGTTTGAAAGGAACCAGAATTCACACCTTGTACAGTTGTCGTTCATTGCGTGGGGCGGGATCAATATAACAACTGTTTTGCTGTTCAACTTTTGCATTTTAAGTAAGATCGATTGTCAGATCACAGTTCATACCACCAGACTGTGAGAAGGGCTGGCAATCTGGTGCCGGCGATGACAAGTAGTTTGTGGGACGTAGATTTGAAAAAGTATTAAGACAAATTATGTTTATAT
Organism: Thymelicus lineola; assembly: GCA_963932265.1. Lineage (NCBI taxonomy): Eukaryota > Metazoa > Arthropoda > Insecta > Lepidoptera > Hesperiidae > Thymelicus > Thymelicus lineola. The sequence continues at coordinate 16,087,571 of OZ010697.1, forward strand.
TTTAATCTTGGCTGTCTGCTATATCTTATTATAATTGCCAGTACTTACATCTATCTATCTCATTATAATAGTTGTAGATAAAAAAATCTATTCAAAAACCACAGATCACAATTAGTATGCCGCCCGCTATTTGCCGGCTTCAATACCGAACAAAATTTATTGCATAAAGTCTTTGCGAGCGTTCGGATCTTTTCAGACGTGGCGATTGAAGAATGAGAATGTGTGAGCTTGGGTGTTTAATATATTAGTGTAAGGTCACTATTAATTGAGAGGTTTAAAAGAAGTTTCGAAAGAAGAATCGACAAGTATGACATTATGACCACAAACTAACTGCAAAATATCTAGTTGAAGTCACGAACACAGATCTAAGCTAACAATCTGCTCAATGTTCTAGAACGGGTCCTCCACGCGGCCGCTAAGCGCGTCTCGCTAACAAGGCAGCAAACTTCGACCTGACAGCTAACAGAGCTGCTTGCGTACCGACTACTATTTTTTTTTTTTTTTATTTATTATTTATTTATTGAATTTATTTGTACTATTTAAGAATACTCGAACCGGGAAGCAGTTCGGCGACTTTCAACTAAGTAACTTACATTACTACAGTACAGCGAGCTGATTGTGATAAATCTGTATAGTATATATAAAGCATAACATATCCCGTAAGAAAATCTTAGTGATCAAAAATATTTATGAAATGTGGCAAACAGAATATGTGTATTAACAAGATCCGAAGCTTCCTAAACCAAATCCGAACAGAGCAAACAGGATGCGATCGCTAACGATTACTCGAGAGCTCCAAATATTTGGACACTCGTATGAAGCGTTCTCGACATAAAGACACCCCTCCAGTGGAGCACTCTCGGCGACAAGTTGCCGGAAAGGCAGCGGAACCCGTCGGCCGCCGCCTCAGAACTCACTGGATGGAAAAACGTTCGGGCCTCGGCCCTCTCCGACCGGCCGCTGCCCTGCTCTATGTAGGTCGCAGGATAACGGCACTACTCACCGCTTACGTAAAATCTAGACACGCGGCAGCGTGTCAAGCCAAGTTCAAGCAAAGGAACTGGCTAGCCAGCGCCGAGTGTAATATTACACGAACCACTTGGTGCCACTTTTGACCCTTCTATAACTCAAAACCTCTTTAACGTAAACACATAAAACTACGTGTGTTTGATTATATCCATAAGTACATGTAGAAGCCCAAATTTCATGAAGCTAACTCAAACGGTTACAAAGATATGAAGGTCAAAAAGTCGTAAATTTTAGTACTGACTGACTGACATATAGTACCTAAATCTAACCTACTTCCAGATAACCTAGAAGGATGAAATTTGGAATCCAGCTCGGTAATTGTGTGTAAGCGTAGGAAAAAATCAAAAAAATAAAAAAAGTCGAAAAATAAGTGTATCCCCATACAAAATTTGTATGCGACCAAAGCAGAGCCATCTAGCGGCAGTGAAAAGAAAAGCTTCGTTCCCATACAAATCTTAGCCGACTCGAATTTACATTGTGAGCCCGTTATGTCACGTAAAACTCGCACTAAGGCCTCTGTGCACGCGGGACTCAATATGGCATACTTCAGTGCATAGAGTAATGAGGTAGAACGAGGGCCATCTCATATGAAGGAAAAGTAGCAAAAGTTTCCAGCTGTTTACAGAAAATAGAGGTTCCAATAATGGCCATTTCTAAATGGCGCTAGTTTGTGACAAATAGATATATGAACATGGCTGTTGTAAACGGAGTCCATAGAAGCTGATATACCTTGGTACACCATTAAAACAATGCACGGTGAGGCAGATCTACGCTGTGTGGCGGGGCGCGGAGCAGTATGAGAATCGCCTGCTTGTCATATTTATCTAGATATTTAGTACTCGGCTAAATAGTATAAAATTAGCTGTATACCGAATATAACCATAATCAAATACTCGTTCTTCTAAGAAGAATAACTTTTGTATTCAGTTAATCAGGGTATATATATTATGAATATAATTATATATGATAAATGGTTGCTTAAACTTATTTTTATACCAGTTTTAGGGACTCTTCAATAATCATACAAATATTCGACTCACCGTAAAAGCTAATGTTTTTCCGGTTCAATTTCCGGTTTATGGTCATCACTATTTAATTTACACCCGAAACTGGTGACCCATGAAACGTCAATTTAGTCTCTAAGATTTGTGGAAAGGGTATATTTTTCTTTACAAAAAGTAATGATATCCCACCAAAAACATAAATGTAAAAAAGGAGAGCCAAGTTCAATATAAAAAATATGCTTGGCTGTGGGCTTCGCCGCAAAAAGAATGGAGATCTAAATGAGTGCCAAGTTCTATGTAAAATCGAAATATGTATTTATAGGAACAAAACAACATTATGAATAAGTGTTAAACTCTATTTATTTGCTTTGTTGGATACCTATAACAACTGCTGTTATTTAAAAAAGTGAGATCTTAAAGTAGGTTAGATTTGACTTGGCCAGTTTTTATCAGAATTAAAATGTTGAATAACTTTATAAAATGACTGATGTAATGAAAACTGGCCAAGTCAAATCTAACTTACTTTAAGATCTCACTTTTTTATATAACAGCAGTTGTTATAGGTATCCAACAAAGCAAAAAAATAGAGTTAAACACTTGTTCATAATGTTGTTTTGTTCCTATAAATACATATTTCGATTTTACATAGAACTTGGCACTCATTTAGATCTCCATTCTTTTTGCGGCGAAGCCCACAGCCAAGCATATTTTTTATATTGAACTTGGCTCTCCTTTTTTACATTTATGTTTTTGGTGGGATATACAATTACTTTATTTGACTTTTTGCACCATACAAAACTTGTATAATAACAAAGGCGAACTTAATGCTAAAACCATTCTCTCCTAGTCAACCTTCGGATAGTTTGAACACAACGATAATATATTTAGCGATGATAACAGTTACAATTATGTTCAGTTACAAAACCTGAATATTGTGAATAAAATGTTATAAGACTTCCTTTTACCTTGTAATAAGATTGAGTGAAATAACGTTAGGCTGTCGAAAATTTGGTGGTTAGGTAGTAGCGAAATATAGAAAGTAAATCTGATTATATATTGATACAAGTGACACATTAAACCAAAAATTTTGATGAAAAAATTCACGAGTTAGATATACGGCATTTGTTGAACTTTTAATAGATTTTTCAACACTGAATATAATCACTCCCAAAAAATTAAAAATAATATCAAACTGATAGTAGGCAAAACACCATTTTACTTCTTCCATACAGACCATAATAATAACCCTGCAAATTAACAAACAATACCCGAGCAAACAAACTAGCTATGTCGCGTGGTTTCACCCGCGTTAATTTGTGGAAAAAGTAACAAATAAATATATGATGTTATATGCATAGCCTATAACCTTCCTCGATAAATGGACTATCAAACACAAAAATAATTTTTAAATTCGAACTAGTAGGTCCTGAGATTATCGCGTTCAACCAAACAATCTCTTCAGCGTTATAATATTAGTATAGATATGTCATCAATTACAAGAAGGATAACATAATTCGAAAGGCTATTATAGTGGTAAGATGTGAAACACGTGTGTAATATGAAACTAATACGTGGTCGGAACATATTTTCATAAGCGCGGCCGCGCGCCGACCCGCCGAGCCCATGTTAACCCGCGCCTCAGGCGTTTCTCATAGATCATTCACTGCACCAGATACTTAACAACATGTAACATATACAAAACATATGTATACCCCCATATATAGGTGAAAATAATACAGCATATTATAGGTATTATAGCTCCATATTTGGTCGTAGTTTTTAATAAATGTATAGATCTAGGTATCTTTCCAGATCTGATGAAATGCAGCAAAATCATTCCACTTTTTAAAACAGGTGAAAAAACTGATCTTAATAACTATAGACCAGTTTCTGTTTTACCAACCCTTAGTAAAATTTTCGAAAAGATAATATTGAATCAAATGCTAACCCATTTCAACAATAATAAATTATTACATCCTGAGCAATACGGTTTCACTAAAGGCCGTAGTACAACCGATGCCGGGGCTAGGCTATTAAAGCATATATTTGAAGCATGGGAGGCGTCACATAATGCCATAGGAGTATTTTGTGACTTATCTAAGGCATTTGATTGTGTTGAGCACGAAACATTGCTGTTTAAACTTGGCCACTATGGTATAAAAAACAAGGCCCTTAGCTTGATCGCGTCTTATTTGAGTAATAGAATACAAAAAGTCAGCATAAACGATATTAAGTCATCGGGGTCACCGGCTGTGATGGGTGTACCGCAGGGCTCGATCTTGGGTCCGTTTCTTTTTCTGGTATACATTAACGATTTACCACATTATGTAAAGAACCAAGCGGATATTGTACTATTTGCTGATGATACATCACTAATATTTAAGTGTGAAAGGAATAAAGTAAATTTCGACGACGTAAATAGTGCTCTTTCGCATGTATCGCGTTGGTTCACTATCAATAATTTACTATTAAATGCAAAAAAAACGAAATGTATAGAGTTTGTGCTACCTAATGTTAAAAAAGTCAGCAAATCTCTTAAACTAAATAACGAAACATTGCATATGGAGGAATCGACGGTCTTTTTAGGGGTGACCTTAGATAGTAAACTTCAATGGGGCCCACATATAACAAATCTCGCGACAAAACTCGGTAGGGCTGCTTTTGCTGTCAGGAAAATAAGGCAGTATACAGACGTCGAAACTGCTAGGATAGTCTATTTTGCTTATTTCCACAGTGTTATGTCTTATGCCATCTTGCTGTGGGGCAAAGCAGCCAATATAAAACAAATTTTCATACTCCAGAAACGGGCAGTTAGGGCTATTTATAAACTTAGGTCTCGGGAATCTTTGCGTGAAAAGTTCAAGGAAATAGGTATACTTACAGTAGCTTCCCAGTATATCTTTAACAATGTAGTTTTTATACGGAAGAATATAAACGCGTATAAACAAAATTTTGATATTAATAATCGCCATACGAAAAGAATGCATCAATTAGTTACGCCTTCGTTCCGCCTAAGTAAAGTGCAGCGATCTTTCATAGGGCTTGGTATACATTTTTATAATAAAATCCCAAAATTAATACGTGACTTGCCAATAGAAACTTTCAAGAAACGTGTAAAGACACAATTGTTAGGCAAGGGATATTATAGTGTAGACGAGTATTTAAATGACAAAGACACATGGAAATGACCAGCTCTGCAACCAGTTCCGCTCAGAATAGTAAATACTTTTGTATTATTATCTTTTTTTGTAATATTTTTTTAAAAGATGTGCTGAGGAGTTTCTTTAGGCTTTTCTTCTCCTCCACGATAAAGCACCTTCCGAAAAGCCAAAAAATGACGTGCATAAGTGTATCAGTGATACCTATATGAATAAAATATTTTGACTTTGACTTTGACTTTGACTTTGATTGACATGAAGAAAACAGAAATGATCTATTCCTGAAAACCTAAAACTCATCATTACATTTTCTCTAAAATATTTGTGTATACTTAAATGAAAACGTAAAACTAGGTAAATCACCATATTTATATCTAAACGAATGATGAATCTAGCACAATCAAATGCTAAAGGCTTGATTTACTAAATAATTATTCGATTCGTTCGAAAAGTCAAGTACTTTTGTAATCCGAATAAAACTTTTCTTCATTTTATTTCACTAAAATGTTTATATTTACATTTAAATTCTACGACGATTGACCTAAAACCAAATATTTTTATATTTAATAAAGATCCTATGACAATTTATTATGAAATGGAACCACTGGACAACTACGTGTTCTATATCTACCATCAAACAACTTGTAAATTCCGTAACAACTAATACAACGAGCTTCGAGTCCTGCATTATTTTGTGACTAAGTCAATATTATATTAAGCCTTCATGAGTTTTGCGGTGGTCGGAGCTCCTTGGTACGTAAGTTTTAAGTGTGTTAGCCATCCTATCACATCGTGACACATTATGCATTCCAAATGCTATTTTACTAAATCATAATAACGAAATTAAGCTGTAAAATAGCTGCCGTGGATCGCAAGAAATTGTATAATCTAATACTTTGAGCCTGAAAAACAAACTTTTAAACACACTTTTAAAGTAATTTTTTATCACAATAAGAATCTGTTAACATTCAGCGAGCGACTCTGTAAGCGGAACAATGGTCATGATAACAAGAGAGACTGTGGTTTATGATGATTTAGTGTCACTAGCCTGCACGATGTCATGCAAATTTGATAGCAGCGGTGCACTTTCATATGTTAATGCCATAAGGATAGATAATTAGGGACGTTACGTCACGTCACTGTGAAACACGGTCACGTAATATGTCAAGAATAAGATGAATGTTCGAAGAGCTCGTGTACACCCTTCCATTATAAAAATCATAAATTTTTTATCCAACTATTGACAATGATGGACGCGGCTACCAGGAGTACCAGGACAGCAGAGCGGGCGAGTAGCTTATCGCTGTAAAGTGGACGCGCCGCCGCAAATAATTTATACGCGGACTTGTTAATCTACAACAAAAGCCTTTGATCCGGAGCACAACTTCCTGTTTACTTTCTACAGGCGTCCTGGCGTCTCTAACAAATAAAACATTTTTTAAATTTATCTATCTGTTTCGAAACATTTTTTTACAAAATTAAACTTTTCTGTGTGGTTGATTCTAAGGTCTTACATTAACTCTTAAGTTAATAATTGTACCGTTATGTCTTTTGTGTAGACAAAACTAGTAGTTCAGTCAATAAAGTAGTTGTAGAGTGCGTGAGCGGGAACCTAAGCGATTTGTTCAGAAACTTATTCAGGGTACTTAGGGGGATAACATACTAAAAGTCCTGGCGTCTAGGAGGCGAGCCGGAGGGGGGAGGGGGGGACAAAGGTCCCAATTTTAGGTTTTTCGGTAATATTTCAAAAACGGTGCATTGTAGCGAAAAATGATCTAAGATGAAATGAAAGCTTATAAAATTCTCTATAACTTTAATTCTGTACACTTTTTCCATATCCCCAACCGTTTTTCAACTACACGCTCCAGAAATGTAGAAATTAAAGTTATTCAGTGTAATGACCATTATCTGATGCGAAAATTTTCTTAAAATTTATTATAACTTAAGCTGAGAGCACCTCCAATTGGTGAAGGCAGTAACAGTAAGAAATTACGTTTTTTATAACAGTGGATAACTGAGCAGAGACGGGAAAACAATCATGATATTCATGAATATCTCTAATAATCTCAATATCTCTAATAATCGCTGTAGGAAACGCGACTGGTATACATTCCTTCGGGTTTAAGTTATTATAGGTTTTCGTAATTTTATTTTGTTTGAACGGTAGCCTAGCTGGTAACGCAGGGGGGCAGCCACAAAATATTATTTTCAGATATACATACACTGTTATTAGTAACAGAATTGGGTTATCCAACATGAGTACAAATAAGAGTCTTGTATGCATCCTGTATGTGACGAGGATGTCGTTGAAGGAAGTAAGGATGTCTCTGAAGGAAAGAAAAGGGAATACTGGGTCTTATTAAAGCTAGTAAGGAAAGAAAAGACGACAAATATCGAAGTTTCCTTGACTTGACATCCCTTTTGATTCACATCAGTTGTCGTAAAAATGACACCCGAACTGACACCATTAACATGATGTTAGACAGGCACCTTTATATATGAAGAGGCAGTTCCGTTGCAGCTCAGATCTTCTGCTCCATCATTTGACTTCAGGAATCATTATTTTTTTTATGTACATAGTGCCTTAATGAAGATATAAAAAATCCTTTGAACAAAAGCACATTCAGTTGAGACTAGCTGTAAAATATCGTATCAAGGAGGTATATTCTTCGAGAAATAATGCTTGTATAAAATATTACGAAGACACTATTACTCACTTGTGAAGCCTGTCAGTTACCCAAAACACCACAAAACTGAGATCCCTAGAGATACCCATGTCGTAGAGGCTATGGAAGAAATTTTTGCTTACATGGATTACTTTCCCACGATGAGATACTCGTTTATTTGTTTGTTGTTTTTTTTTGAAAGACTTTATATCTTCACTAAGGCAACATGCACATGAAAAACAATGATTCTAAAAGTCAAATGGTGGAGCAGAAGATCTGAGATGCAACTGCCCTGCCTCTCCATTACATAAAGATGCCTGCCAAACGTATTTTCTAATGGCGTCAGTTCGGGTGTAATTTTTACGGCACTGGTAATCAAAAAGGGATTGAAAGGAAACTTCGATATTTGTCATCTACTAACTTTAGTAAGACCCAGTATACCCTTTTCTTTCCCTCAGAGACATCCTTACTTCCTTCAACGACATCCTCGTCACATACAGGATGCATACAAGACTCTTATTTGTAATCATGTTGGATAACCCAATTGTGTTACTAATAACAGTGTATGTATATCTGAAAAGAATATTTTGTTGCTGCCCACCTGCGTTAACAGCTAGGCTACCGTTCCAAACAAAATAAAATTACGAAAACCTATAATAACTTAAACCCGAAGGAATGTATACCAGTCGCGTTTCCTTCCGCGAGTATTAGAGATATTGAGCGAAAAGCAATCTTCATCAATATCATGATTGTTTTTCTGTCTCTGCTCAGTTATCCACTGTTATAAAAAACGTGATTTCTTACTGTTACTGCCTTCACCACTTGGAGGTACTCCCAGCTTAGGTTATAATTAATTTTAAGATAATTTTCGCATCAGATAATGGTCATCACACTGAATAACTTTAATTTCTACATTTCTGGAGCGTGTAGTTCAAAAACCGTTGGGGATATGGAAAAAGTGTACAGAATTAAAGTTATAGAGAACTTTATAAGCTTTCATTTCATCTTAGAACATTTTTCGCTACAACGCACCGTTTTTGAAATATTACCGAAAAACCTAAAATTGGGACCTTTGTCCCCCCCTCCCCCCTCCGGCTCGCCTCCTAGACGCCAGGACTTTTAGTATGTTATCCCCCTAAGTACCCTGAATAAGTTTCTGAACAAATCGCTTAGGTTCCCGCTCACGCACTCTATACCCTCTTTTGAGTCATTCCTTGACTGGACTATAGCTAGTAATAGTGTTATTACTAGCTAGTTTTGTCTTTCCAGGTTTTACCATAACCATAACCATATGCCATTGAGTACGATTTGTTGAGTACAATATTCTATAACATTATTTTGTTACAGTAGTTTTGTGTTCAAAAATATAACAAAATGTATCGAACAGCCGATGGATTGTATATTGCCCTTTCCTTCCCTAAGCCACTGATTGAATGTAAGTTATATTATTCACAGTTTCACAGACACATGGTGCTCACAGGTTCACAGTTCGCAATTCCCGAGCTCGCTGTAATATTTATTCGCTTGTAATCACTATTGGCGCGGGACATTCGTCGGGATTACGTCTCCCTGTGAAAAATTAATAATTTAACTTACCGGCATCAAGTTATTATTAATATTATAATATATTTCATTCCACATGCCCTGTAATAAGTTCCAGTTGGGCCGGCGGAAAATTAATGACTTCATTTTGATTACAACGGATTCTTTATAGACACATAATATTATCATCATCATAAATCAAAACCATTTTTTCCACTGCTGAATCAAGTCTCCCATCATAATGTGATACAGGCTGTAATCCACCACCCTGGATCTAATTCATCGATTTCACATGCCTGTGAGGATATTATGTTGAACTATTAGGTGCACGTGAAGTGAAGGTGTAGGTGCAGTTTTCTCATAATTGTTTCAAAAGAAGCAAGCAATAAATTAATTTTCTAATAATCACATAGCTCTTAAAGTTTAAATAAAAATATTTGTTTTGTCAAGTGTACAATTTTGATCAGTTTGATTTAAAAATTAACAAATCAGTAATACTTGTAGAACAGGATAGTGAAAGATGATTGTACCTATGATCAAAATGAGATCAGTTAAATACAAAACAATATAAAGCCTCTAAAATGGAGAATAGGCATATAATATATCAAAAAACTACAAATTGAGAGGGAATTTTTAAAGTTGATTAAAACTGACTTTGTTGAATATTTGAGAACAGATTGTATAACAAAACTGACACTCCTAGTTTGCGTACAATCTGCAAACTCGGAAAGCGTTGATATCTGCAAAAGGGGCAAAGTGGCAAAAACACAAAAATGAACAAAATACGGCACAAAAGTGAAGCCGCCGGCCGCCCGTGGTCTCTCTGTCCGCACTGTCCGCGGCCCGCTCATGCCGCGGTTATTAAATTTCGTCTCAGAAAAGATAACGGTCCTTCAGTCCTTTTCGTCCTTTGAACCTTTGTTTAAAGTTGATGATACTGCCAGCGGTATCGCTGTACGCTATTACACAGTTGAACGGCTGGATGACATTGAATGGAATATAGAATATCTTAGCTTTTAAGTCTGTAAGTTAAAATAACTAAATTACCTCTATTCATAATTTTTGTAACTTTTGAGCCCATGCACGTTTATACATTATCTCTTTTAAAATCAAATCAAATCTTTTATGTGTTGTATGGTATAAAATTGGCACCGATTCTTTCTGTTTCCTTTGCTATACAACAAGTTAAGCCTGTTTATGTGTTACCATAAGTAGGTCTGTAGAAATTAAATGACGATCTATGATGGTTGTCTATAGAGCGACACCGTGACACCGCGACAGCGCGACACGGCGGCGGTAAACACGGAATAACATAAACAAGTATTTACAACGCGGCTCCGCGCCCCGTGTGTCGCCCGGCGCCCCCGTCGCGTTGTAAATGATTCACTGTCCCCCCCCCCCCACACGTTTGCTGATAATCGAGTCAGTTTAATGGGCGCCATTATTTATTTACAGCTGTTGTTAGTTGTTGGCCGATGGTTGAATCAGTTTTGATAGTGCTGCTCTCGGTGCTAATGTCTAGCGATGAGTGATGTCGGGGAACATTGGGACAAAGGGCGTTCGTTGGGGTTAGCGACTGTTTGTATCTTTATTATGGTCCCTTTATTATGCTTGTACATACATAATTATATTTTTAAGTAAGTAGCAATAGACCCTGCTCTGAGAGTATTTAAACTAAACATACTGAAGAAGCTTACATCTTTACAGAAGAAAGCCTAATTAATCTGCAAGGTTAGCTTCACAGTAATTTTTTGAAGTAACTAACACTTAAGTGACCTTATCATTTATTATAACATAATGTTGTATTAAAATGTGTGCGTAAAGCTGAGCGAGGAAGCTAGAGGGCTGTCAAGTGTTGTTACTGTTGGAGCGGAGCACATAAAGGGAAAATAAAAAGAAACTTTTCACTTGTCCGTAGAGAGCGCCATTTGAGAGATTGTGCGTGAAGGTCCCGTAGCTTTCGACCGAGTTAGAGCCACTATAATGGAAAAGTTTAAATGACAATATGTTTTACTTTACTCAATGTCAAACGAAAATAAAAATAAATATTATATTTTTTTTTGTATTATGTCTTTGTATCTCCTGTCAAAAGTGTGATCTTCGAATGGTTTATAAAAGTGCATCATTCGAATCGATAATCAGTTCTGGAAATCACACGGGTCCTGTGTGGTAATAGGGTCCAGGTATTATCACGGACGCGTTGCAAGTAGACAATCCATGTTGTTTCTGGCTCTCCGACACTGTCGCTGAAACACATAAATCATTTTATTGTCTACTTTACACGGAAAGTGGTAGTTTGCTTTACAAAATATCCTACCATGATGGTACCGTCAAGTAAACAAGTACCGCCAAATCTAACCTGATAGAGAACTCATATAGCCTACTTCAATCTTTGACAGGGTGCATCACAAGCATGGGTCGTTAACTTGAACTCCTATAACGATACAGTACATAGTGTATACAGAATAAGTTGCAATTAAAGTCAATTTATGTCATTTTTGACATTTGTTGCTACATCAGAATGAACCACAAGGCTACAGGGATAAAATCGATATTCACTTGTCAGCAGTGGTACAGTTTTGTAGCTACATGCAAAGACTTTAAATTGTTCTGAGATCTTTGTACACTCGCTAAGTAGCGAGCCCTAATGGCGGCGGCCATTACGGAAATTAATTGCCGAGCGGTTGCCGACTGGTGGTAGTAGCGGTAGGCTGGCTTCGAATATACAGATAAAAGTTTACTTTATGCTGACGTGTATAATCTGAGCACTTGTCTTCACCATTACCATCACTGGATGGATCAATCGTAACAATTTACTTACAATAGTTATCAATGCATAGTGATAAGTCAATGGTGTATCTAATAAAGATAAATAAATAAATAAATAAATAAATTATCTTTAATACGAAGGTATACGTGTGTGTTATACATGGGTAAAAAATCACGCGAATTATTCTTTTTTTCGCAACAATAAATTGTAGATATTTCATTTGTTATGAATATTACGTAATTCTTAATTTTTATGAAAACTGAAGTATCTTTTTTGACGAAGGTTTTTAGACATTTTGACACCACTGATGTATGATACACTGCTTGTTTTGGAGTCGATGTGACTATATTATATCCTGTGTATAACCGGTACTCGATCACGTCCTAATTGAGTTCTTTGACGATGACGTAACGTTGATAGATTCGCGCCGGACATGACGTGACGGACGACCGACGGGGTCAGTGACCTAGTGGTGCTGCTTCTAAAAAAGTACATTTTTTACCGATCGATGATTGCAAATTGTCATAACTAGATATGGTGCATGCTTGTGTTTTATATAATCTAACTAAACAAACACTGACCCGGAAGGAGGATTGGAGCTGCTTTCGTTTGAATTATTAGTTTTAAAAGCAGATAACAGCTGGTTTATAGTCAGACCTGAGAGTCTATTCATTGAAACAACCAAAGTTATAGAAGGCTTATAAAGTGTTTTATTTTTTACAGTTTTATGAAATACGATAATAATGAAACAAAACAACTGTACAACTTTTTTATTTGTGAATCGATTAAAATAAGACAAACACTAAATTTTAAGCCAAACTTTCTACAATACATCAACGAAAACTGCATATAAATCAGTTGAGCCGTTCCTGAAATTAGCCGAAACAAACGCACAGACAAACAGACAAAAATCACATTTTTATTATATATATTGACTAGCTGACCCGGCGTACTTCGTATCGCCTTAGAATGTAACAAATCAGAGATCATTAAAATCGGTACAGCCGTTCTTAGCCGCTATAGTTTTTGTGTGCATATCTCTCCTCTCCCGCTCCCTCTCCCTCTCCCGCTCCTGCTCCCTCTCCGTCTCCCGCTCATGCTCCCCTCTCCTCCCCGTGTTACAACTATAACAATTCATTTTTGTTTCTAACTATAAGCTTAGGTACATATTAATTTTCACATTTCTGAGATCAAAAATAAATAATAGTTAAAAAAAAAACTAAAAAACACGCTTTTATAGAAAACCAAACTAAAAAATAGCAAATAAGGGGGATAATGAGGGGAGCGGGATGGAGAGGGAGAGGGTATTTAATGTTTTCTGATATGTTAAACCTACCAAAACTATATCAGGTAAAAGTAGGAGGGGAGGGGTGGGGGAGCTGGAGGGGGAGGGGGAGGGGAGAGAAAGGGGGAGAGTGAGCGGGAGCGGGAGGGGGAAGGGGAGGTGGAGGGCGAGAGGGAGGGGGAGAGGGAGCGGGATGGAGAGAGAGGGAATTTAATGGTCTCTGATTTATTAAACCTACCAAAACTATAAAAGTTAAAAGTAACAACAAAGTACATGAATCACTGATTAGGGAACATACCAAAACCACGTAACCCATTTTTTCCAACTTTTTACTACTACCAACATTTACGACGAATTTCTGTCTGTAATGTTTGAACCAAAAAAGGTAGAAATCTGGCGTTTTTTTACTTAAGAAAGGATAGGTCAAAAGTAGTAGTAGTAGTTTCTTTATTTTTGTGCTATGACAGCTATGTATGAAAATTGAATTTTATTGCATTTCAACTAAATCTGCACTTAGGCATTGCAGTTGCTGTCTTTTATATTTCAAAAACCATTTTATGGCCATAATAATAGCCTTTAGTCGTATTGGGGTGGCTTAGAATACTAACCCCAATCCCACGCCAGATGGGTGTCGTAAGAGGCGACTAAATTCGGCCCGCTGATGGTAGGGTCTCTCGAAAGATTATATTGGTAATATTGATTTTAATTGTTATTTAATACCATTATTACTATTGTTATATCTCCATGGAGTTCGCCTCGATAGCTACCACCCTTGAGCATGAGTCAACCGCCAAACGACTCGTCGTGTTCCGGCTGAGGGCTTGAGAGCCAGTTCTTTCTGTCTTTTTCTTCTCTCTTTCTTGGCCGGCAGCGCATCAGTGATGCCTTTGATGTTGCTGATGGCCATGGGCGACGATAGCCACTTACCATCAGGTGGATAGTCAGCCCGTTGGCCGGCTATTTCCATAAAAAAAGCGTTAATTGTTATCAAGTTTATCAAAGGTAATAACACTATTTAAACCGTATTATATAATATACATACATATATATTACGCTCAACTGCAGATTATTTGAAATGCACTATAGTGAACAACCCTTGCACTACAAAGTACAAACTATCAATTTTCAATCAACTGACGTCCCGGTATACCTATAGTATGCGTCAGTGTTCTCACCTGTGAACTCGAATAGGCACGAAATTTTCCTAGAGGATATTGACTACGTGACAAAAACCTAAACCCCCTCCCTCCCCCTTGTGACCAAGCGTGGTGTTTTGAAGACCCCCTCCCCCCCTAAATGGGTCACGTGGTTTTGGTATGTTCCCTTATTAGGCGATAAGAAGTTCGCCAAAACAGCTAGTGTTAAATATTTATTTAATGATGCCAAAGAAGTATAACTTCTCACTCGCGTACTACATGTAGGTTTTTCTTTCTTCCTTTCTTTCTTTCTTTTTTTTCTTTAAATATTGAATTGTCATCGGTCCTCGATAAGTCTACGAAGTTTGAAAGAAATCTGACCGTTTAAAGCTAATTAAAGCGTGTAATTACGTTTTTCTTTCTTTCGTTCTTTTTTCTTTAAATATTGAATTGTCATCGGTCCTTGATAAGTTCACGAAGTTTGAAAGAAATCTGACTGTTTAAAGCTAATTAAAGCGTGTAATTAGGTTTTTCTTTCTTTCTTTCTTTTTTTCTTTAAATATTGAATCGTCATCGGTCCTCGATAATACGAAGTTTGAAAGAAATCTGACCATTTAAAGCTAATTAAAGCGTGTAATTAGTTAGAGGATGAATTTCGAAAAAACCGTGATACACTTATTTTTTGTGTTTAACTATAAGCTTATACTTAAAAGGACAAATTTTCACCCTTCTTACTTCAAAACTGACGAAGTTGCCATATACTAACTTGCATCCCCTTTATTTACCATTTAGGGGATGATTTTCCAAAAAAGTGTGTTAAAATTTACTTATGTTTATAACTATGAATTTACATAAAAATTTTCATGTTTATAACTCTAAAACTGACGAAGTTGGTTTGTATTTAAGTGACTTCCAATCGCTATTTTTATCCCTGGGGATGATTTTACAATATCTTCTGAATGGAATGTCCGATTTGAGTAATTCAAAAAGTTATCAATAGGTATTGAAACAGTTTTGAATATGAAATGATTTATTTGGATAAGGATTAATACGAAGGTATGGTTATCATGGTCTGATGTTGGTCAGCTTTTTTATTGACTTTTAAAATGTAAAAAGTGGTTATAGTGACATAACTACAATAGTTGGACATATAGTATCCCGACGTTTTTTATAGATATTAATATGTTCTCTAATATTGTAGAACATTTTTTTATTCTATCATCAATAGTTTCCGCAGCGTATGCGATGAAAGAAATTTTTAAGCAATTTTTTTACACCTTGGTTCACGTTACTGAAGTTTTAGCAAGGATCCCTAATTTTTTCTCAAAATAAATATAGCCTATGTTACTCAGGAATAATGTAGCATTCTAACGGTGAAAGAATTTTTAAAATCGGTTCAGTAGTTTTTGAGTTTATTCGTTGCAAACATACAAAAATACAAAGCTTTCCTCTTTATAATATTAGTATAGATGTGCTAGTTACATTAGTTCAATCGACTTTACATAATTTGTTGAAAGCGAGAGTAATATTACTGTAGATTTATGATATTTTACGAGTATTATTAGTATAGTCAAGAGAAACAAGGATCTCTCTTTTTATCATTTTTCCTCGTAAAGAAATAACAATGAAGAAATATGAAACATCGCCGAGTGACATTCCACGCGCCCGCGCCGATACACTTGTTCCGGGGGCGGATCGCGATCGGTACATACACATTGTTCCAGAATTCCGTTATTGGGGGCTCAGATTAAAGGAATCTAAGATGCTGAGATGGTGAACCATATACTTTTAATTCATGTCTGGCGATCGTTCTGTATTGGCGGTCGTACTGGGGGAAAATAAATAAAACAGTAATCCACCTAAGGTGAACATTGCTTACCTTTGTAAATACCTTAATTATAATTCTGAATGTGAGAGGAAATCCATGATAATGTCAACAGCCATGTAGGTTACTTGTAACATTATATTGCCAAATGGTAAACCAGGTGATCATAAAGAACACCCATCTTTCGGTAGCTTAAACGCACAATAAGTTTATTATTTTCAGGGATCATTCCTGCACCACGCCTCGGCGATTGCGACGTGCGCTAGATCGGCAAATCGGCTTTAGATATATGATATAGTACGCCTAAGCTTAAGAGATCCCAACCTCTGTCTGGATATTGTATCAACTAGTACGTTCTAATCCGGGGAACAAATTTAAAATTGCATTTTCTTAAGTTTTCATAATAAATCATCATAAAAATTAATGTAATATATTTTCACAGGTTATTCAGAGAAAATGTATATTTGGGGTCTCCCGTGTGAGTTAAAATCCCGACTGCAATTGCATGAGTAAGGTGAATGGGAAGGAAAGCGGACGAAAAAGGCTTGATTGAAGAATGAAGAAATGACCCACAAAGTCAGCTGCGGGACATCCGACGTACGTATGGAATCGGGACCAACTGCTGAACGCAAAACACAAATATTATATGTCCACATCGATCTGTATGACGTAAGTGTAGCATTAAATACGAAGGTCAAGATAGTTATCGCGACCATGAATTGAATGCTATAGATATAGGTTGTTTTGATTTTATCAATATGTTTATTGCCAGTTATCAGCTAATCTTATCACTAACACGCGGCGGTCGCGGAAGGCGTGTCGGCGGCGTGGCCCACGTGTCGACACGCGATGTTCACGCCACGTGATCCTGAACGAACCGATTTTATTGCTATGAGATATCATTATCAGTTGATATCTACTAGTGATGTCATATAAAATAAGATATTTCTGAGTTAGACTGGCGATCACATATTTGATATTCTGTTTTATCAGCACTAACCACCGCTATAAACGTAACAGGGTCAGAATAAATAATAATCACAATTTGCGATATAATATTAAGTGAAAATTGTTACATTTTGTGCTATAATTTATTTTAATTTCCTATACGGCCCTATACGGTCTGTACAAAATCTTTTTAAAATAGTTTTAATTTCACCTTTTATACTTAAAAATAATCCACTTTCATAAAATATTTATTTAACTTTTTTTTGAGTCTCAAATGTGAACCACAGAACAGTAGCTCGAGTGTGAGTTTCTAACATATAACGGCAAAACGCAACTATCGCGGGAATCGAGTTGACTTAAACATTTTAGTAAACATACTTTATGCGAGCGTGAGTCCTTATACATCATCAACGTTGAATGTAACTTAACATACGAGTGGAGGCATTTTGACGTGTGCGCGAGTGTAAGTTACTATTTTGTAGTTAACTATTGAAAAAATACGCAACCATAGTAGTAGAGTTACTCACTTGATGTTTGACAAGTGAAACGCATTTTTTGGTAATAGTTTATTTGATTTTATTATGGATAGCCTCAGGGATTATTTACAAAAAAATACACATAAATTATTCCTTCTCTTTGCATGTTTATAGTTTCAATATTTCCAATAATACAATGCTATTTTACTATTTTTTAGCTTGACAATAAAATGACAATAGTGTTATTCTCAAATACTATGGTAACCAAAACAGGGTTGCTCATCTACAATGTACAAATGTAGGGTCGCTACACATTCATTTATAAAAATAGGCTTACAATATGAAGTGAAAATTGATTAAGCAATATGTTGAATGGAGCAGCGCGTAATTACCTACTTTGCTTGAAAGATGTTGGCGGAAGCCCAGGCTCAAGATAAGCGCAATCATCAGCGAAAACAACGGTCTATATTCCGAGCCTCTTTTAAAGCATCCCATTATATCATCCCGATTCCCGACACATGTAAATAATTGAATGTCAGTGAATAAAGTTTTGAATTTTCATGTACAAAGTTTTTTCGTATGCGCTTTATTTCAAAAATCCTAATTTTTGCCTTTTCTATCTTTGCATATAAATAAATTAATAAAATTAATTATTAACTTCTTTGCATAATTGGCCAATGAACTATTTAAAAATTGAGAAATTGAAAAATCTACCATACGGAGAATATCCACGACCATCGAATTTCGAGTCCGAGCTCTTAGGCGCTACGCCAACTCAACTCGTGCTCTTTATGCGTCTTCGTAATTTAAGTAATATTCATAAGGTATGAAACTTCTTTATTTTCATGTAATGTGCGTAACAAAAACGCCAAATGTTGATGTCATAGCATCACGATGCTATTGTTTTATCTCTTTTGTTCTTTAAGTTTAAAGCGGAACACCTATAGCTCATTCATAAAAAACATAATGCGCCTAAAATAAGTTTCACTTGACTGCCTCTGTAAGCTTAGTGTACTTTTAAAATTAGATGAGTTGTAAGTGCAACTATGCTAATAACGAAGTGAGCAAACGAATAACTTTTTCGTTGATGTTTAAGGAACTCACACTCGCATAAAATATGTGTACTAAAATGTTTCAGTCATCTCGATTCCCGTGATAGTTGAGTTTTTAGTTTTTTTTAGAAACTTACACTCGAGCTACTTATTTTAAAAGTACACTATTCCTAAGCTTACAAAGGCAGTCAAGTGACACTTATTTTAGACGCATTATATTTTTTTATTAATGAGCTATAGCTGTTTCGCTTTAAGCTTAAAGAACAAGTGAGATAAAACAATAGCATAGCATCTGTTACTATGACTACTATTATGTTTTGTTACTATGACGACCTATTACCAAACAATGCGTTTCACTTGTCAAACATCGCACACGTCAAAATACCTCCACTCGAATGATAAGTTACATTCAATGTTGACTAAAAAGTTCACGTAAACGATAATTTGAAACTCACACTCGCAGTGTAGTTGTTTTAACTGTCCGCTAGAGGCGCTGACAATAACTCCATACATTTTGATTGCATAGACGTAAACGCGTTGGTGAAGTAAATGCTTGCGAAAACTCACACTTGAGCTACAGAACACGGCGGTTTACTTATTCGTAAGTACGTGAAAAATACAGTCATTAAGTGTTCCTAACATATTGTTGTGCAATTAGACACACACACACACACACACACACACATCGAGCGAAGTGGGTAGTGAGTGTAGTGACGAGTGTAATTGCTACGATTAGCTAACCGCTCGCTCGTAGCGCTCGTAGCGCTCGTAGCGCTCGTAGCGCTCGTAGCACATTGCTACGTCATTACGTAGAGGTCGTTACTATGTTAAACAATATTGTACCAAATGCATACTCGAAGCATAACATTATCATTTTAAAGATGGATTCTGTGTTTGATTTGATTGTGATCGTACTCTTATAATATTTTTGTGACATTGTATAATAGTAATGGAGTGTATGACAATTCAACTAGACATTTTCGGCGTGGAGCTGCTTTGAGGCTTAATTAGTTATTTGAGAGTAAATAGCAAAGAAGCAGACAAGCCACCTGGATTGTACTTATCGTTGTCTATAGACACGGTATACCGAATGTATTGCCAACGAGAAGAAACAAAAGGAGATATACTTTTTACCACCATACATGATGCTTGGACTCAGCTGAGCTTCAACCCTTACACACCATAACCAAATACATGAGCG
This sequence comes from Thymelicus lineola, assembly GCA_963932265.1. Lineage (NCBI taxonomy): Eukaryota > Metazoa > Arthropoda > Insecta > Lepidoptera > Hesperiidae > Thymelicus > Thymelicus lineola. Next base: position 16,107,663 of record OZ010697.1, read on the forward strand.
AGATAATATTATAATATAGGTCAGAAATGTTTAATAAGTGCATAATCCGATATATTTTTAATATCGTTAACTTTAATATCGATATTTCAGTTTAAAAACTCAAATGATTCAAGTGGCCACGCTCACTTAATATTACGACATTCATTGACGCTGCCAGAAAAATTATATTATAAATATGATCCATATTTTAAATTTCCACGAGTGCTCTTCAAAACTGTGTCAGTTAAACCTCAAAAGCCTAACCAGAGGGTTTAGAGTGAGCTGCACCTGCTGAAAAAGATCACTTGAATTTTTCATCTACAGATAGATAATATTATAATTATAAAAAATAAGCATCAGAATTTCCACTAAGTATATCTTGAAGAAAACTGCTTTTATTTCACCATAAGTAGAAGTCATTTTGACAAACAAGGCTTTTGATTAAAAAAAGCGCATTAAAATTGGTCCATTCTGTTAGGAGCTATGATGCCACAAACAGACACACAGATACTTCTATCCTATTTGCTGCTCTTCTTATTTATATACTATTTCTTAATATGAACAGCTCTAACTTTTTTTGTTCACTATTTCTCACTTTTACTTATCTTATTTATGTAAACAATCTATCTTTCATCTAACAACATTACCGTAAACGACGTTGAGCCGCCGCGCGCTGTACAGTAGCGCTGTGAGGACTTCATACTAATTTATGCCAACATTATCCGCCGCGTGGTCGTTGTAATCGCTGCGATTACATGAACGATGCTCCTCAGCGGCCGTTTTCATTCGCATTAACATTTCTTACAGACATTCAATAAGAAGTACGTTGCGTATGTTAAATGTTACAATGATTCAGTGGACCATCGCAGAACCAATACCTGCTTCTCCCCTGGTCCAAATACAGAGTCTTGCATGGTTGCCGGTGATTTTAGTCATGAAAAGTTTATTCTTTGCAAGATAGATTATTGTTAACTCTACTTATGTCTTGCTTTATTCATGGCAACAACCGCATGTGGACAAGACTTTTTGTCTTTTGCTCTTAATATAATAACAAAGTACTCCTATCGATGTCATCGGCAGTTCAATGAACTTCACCAACAAAGGGTTTTAACGTCATTTGAAACTTGGTGGCCCTCAAAAAGCTTTGTTAAATTAGTGTCTCATCTAAAATAATTAAAGGTTGCTTCGCTTGGTCAATCGTTATGACTAATATAATCTGTGGCAATAAAAGCGGTGAATACTCTGATAGAGTATTCTAATCAACATTTTAAAGACAGGAATTTAATACTGCAGGTTTATTCATTACGTAATCCACTTCTTTAAATGCACAAACAATGCTTCAATTATGACCTTGTTGAGTGTTCAGGCAGAAAGGAAACAAAGTGAATTCTACTTGATTTAATCTCAATTCTTAAAACTCGTTCATCAATTTTGTTTAAATTTATTAAGTTAATTAGGGCTTTCAATGCTTAGTAAAGCACAAGCTTTATTTGAACAACCGCTATTCGATAGTCATACTTTTGGATATTTTTTTCGAGTGGAGTCAAGCCGGTTCATTCAAACCGAGCTCTTTGTCTATAACTGTAAAGCCATCGCGCTGGCTCTCCAGATAACTGACTCGTCGCACTATAGACAGATAAGCGAAGAGTTTATCATTAATAAAAATATCTGCAAAAATTTAACGAAGAAATAGACGGGCAAACGGCATCTTTCTGGTGGATTAAGACACATTGGTTTTGAAAACATCCACTAGACGAGACACCTGGTCTAAAAATTATATGTAAATTGAATGTATTTACCACGGGACACAGAGACAATTTTCAATAACTGAACCTACTCTTAAGCGGAACGTGAGATCATAATAAACGAAAATTTTGAAGAACTGTAGAGATATTCATAAAACAAAAGGCAACATCAACGCCTTTACACAACAAGGTCCTAAAATCTCTAACCAAATCGTATTAATACATACTGTAGCTAACACGTCGCTGTAGTATTGAGCGAGATATTTGACAGAGAAGTGATCCAAGAGGGACATCGTCGGTCGACGCCATTAAAACGAGTCCTTTACAAGGAACAGACAATATTTTTTCCATTACGAATCTCGTTCAGCTGTCTCGTCGCAGAACTATTGAGGCTTTTTGCCCACCCTTTAACATGACTCGCTATTATAATAAGCAGCGACTGCGGCTGATGTAAATTACTTTGCGATGTCTGTGACGAATGAAACTTTACTGACATTATTTTTGGTTGCCAATTTAAGTTCTGAATTATAGTTATTTTATTCAGTAATATAGACGATCACGGTCTTTTAACGGATAAAGTAAAGGTAGCCTGACAACACTCATATAAGCACCATATACTCATATAGCAACACTCATATACTCATATAAGCTATCCATAGTGTCCATCCAACCATCACGCCGCTTGAAAAACCTTTCGTAAAATGTATCTACCTGTTGCAATTTCAGAGAACCATATAAGGAGAATGCGTCAATGATAGGTGTCATCAGTCGTCACAATATCAATTCAAAGCATGTTGAAATTTCATGCTATTTAGGTGAATTTCTACTACTTGCAAAAAAATCCCTTGCTATGCTGTGCCGTCATTGAGCATCGGGCTCAAGAGTAAACTTTTTCTAATCGACACGGATCCATCTAGCTCGCGGCGCTAGAAACGACTTTTGATGTCGGTCGTCACGCGATAACTCGCCGCCGCCGCCGCCGCCGCCGCAGGGCCCCGTCGATCCACGTAAAGATACTACGATAACGCAGCTCCAACGCAAATCTTATAAGAAAGATTTTCTTAAGAATACTCCAACCAGAATTGGATTAACCTTCTCTCGTAGAATTTTAATAAAGATATTTTAGCCACTTATTTTAACTCGTATCAAAAGTATGGTAATACTGATAAACAGGGAAGTTAGGCCTAGAACCTAGTCTTAGGTTCTGATACAAATCTCTCCGCAAAACTTGATAAGTGCGAGTTGAACTCGCTTGGACAGGGTTCCGTCGTTGATGATATATTTACAGTTATTTTTCTATTTTATTAATTGTTGCCCTTATTTAAGGAAATAGACTTTTTCGTAAATTTTCGTCTTCAATTTATTCTTTCTTGAATAATGTTTCATCCATTGTAGAATTATAACAAAGATATATATATGAATTTCTTTCAATAATCCTTTTCAGTTGACATGCTACATGATAAGGTTTGCAAAACAGTTCTTTTTGAAGTGAAACTTCTTTAGGATCGTTAGTGATTTGAAACCGGATGCAACGACAGGTAAGATAATATAACCGCTAATTTCGTCATTCAATTTAACTCCTCCATAGCTCATTGGTCAGGACGTAGATACACAATACCTGATGCGCAGGTTCGCGTCTCACAATTTTTTTTTTTTTAGGTTTATTTTTTTTTAGTTTTATTTTTATACTGTTTTTAAAAACTTTCAAATGCTCTTTTAAATATTTTCAAATAATTTATCAACAAAAAATAAGAATTTCATTCTTTCATTCTGTCGATCGACCAACCGATTATACAGACAGTAAAAATGCTAAGTTGTATTCATAGATGGCGCGAGGAATAAGATAGAACATTCGTTTTATTGCTAGATAGATTTTTAAAAAGTGCTAAGTTGTATTCATAGATGGCGCTTCGATTTATTGCTTTAAGATTCGATTTATTGCTTTTTCATCTCATTAACTTGAAACCAAAATTTTGGAAAGTTTCACTTCTACCACGTGTGAATTGCACACATTTTCTTTTTTTATTTTGATTTCGTTAAAAAAATATTTTTCAAAATTCATTTGTTTTCTTTACACCTTCGTCTTTGGGTCACAAAATAGTACATGAGTACCATACAACTCATTTGATCCAAGAGTTTCTGGGGACTGGCTGTGAAGGGTGGTCGCCCAGACACACGAGTAATCCTATAAGGGTTCCGTTTTTCATTTTTTTCGTTCGAAACCCTAAAAACTACTGTAATGTAGCAATATTACCCTCCCCGATATTTTACAGAATTGCACCTGATACGAGTATACTTACATGAGAGAGTCAGTGAAATTTATGCATTTTAGTAATAAATAACTTGTACTTGTATATAACAAACGGGGGGAGATATGATTTAGCGAATGATCACTGAGTGGTGCGGTCCCTCTCGTGTGTGACAGCGAGCATCACGATAATTAACTGAAATATAATTAGTGTGAGTGCGATGTATAGCAGCGGGTTCGGTGACGGGTTCTGCTGAGAGGCCCGGAGAGAGAGCCTGGTGGGACCCACGAGGGGCCCCTCGTACGCATCTTGTTGCCAGTAATTCGATTTTGTTTCGTTAACTCCCTGTTATTTTTTTCTGATTTCTGTTGATATAATTTCACTCTAAATTTGTTTGAGACCAAAATTACCGCGTTGATTGCTATACGTGTAATAAATACGTTGATTGAACATTTAATAATCGTTTTCATTTTTTATCATGCTCGTCGTATTGGGATCGTTTAAAAGTGGCAATATTTTTGCAAACATTTTACGACGAGCTTATCGCCAAAGAGTAATCAGCGCGATTTCATGAGTTTAATATCAGAGGTAATATTTCCTCGCACCATAAAAGCATTTATTACCATTAAAAATGCAGCGTCATATTGATTTATCCCGCATTTTGCATACGACTGCTTCCAAAGTCGGAGCGTGTCGTAAAAAAAGCAATAAAAAGTGTCGTATTTCAAAAAATAAAATCATAATTTGGAATTGCAAAATGGAGTGGCTACGGCGTAGAGCGCTACGGCGTAGCGGCGTAGCGCGTAGCGGCCGGAAGCGGAAACCGTTAGCCGCGCGCTGCCTCACGACCATTCACATACCGTGTACTGAATACATCTGTGTAAATAGCCCGCGCCATTTTACATTATAATATACTGTACATATACATACAGTATACAGCAGTCGCTGCAGCATGCGTCATACCTGACAATAGTATCGCAACAATGGCCTTGTTTCAACACAACGCGACGCATAAAAAGGTCACCCTTTCCATACAATTTAAATAAACAAGCAAAATGAAACATGTCATCTATCGATGCGATATTTCACTTATTTGTTTTTATCCTTATTCCTATTCAACATTCTCTGACAATAGATAAAATAAGGTCAGCGTCATTAAAGATATCTAAGTAATATAATTTTGAAAGCAGTTTACTAGGGGCAATATTAAACAACCACAGTCGGCAACCTGGTGAGCTGTAGAATGGCTCAGAGTTAAATACATAATATGTAGATGGCCTCCGACATGGCTTAACGACTGTTATCATATGATAACAACCGGGACCGACGGCTTTACGTGCCCTCCGAATGTAGGCTCCAGCATTCAAAACTGAATAACCAGGCAAGTTCACTATTAGTCATTGTAAACCAACTATAATATAAAAACTGGTTATAAATACAGTTTCTAAATAACCATGTTGTATTAACAGATCCATTTGGAGCGCGGACGTCACGGTGCGTCACGGTGCGTCACGGGGCGTCACGGGGCTCGCGGCAGACTTTATGGCGCCGTAAATTAATACATCATCGTAACGGTTTTATTACAGCGAAATAAATCGCGGCAAGTACTATGAGATGCCATGATTTATGCACACAGTGACGAGCGCGCTCCGCTACTGACCTTGTTCGGGGCAGCGCTGGGATCCAAGTTCGACTACATACTCGATGTATGTACATTAACTAAATATTATGCTAGATTTATTCCTTTTAATCCCCGACGCCAAAAGAGGAGTGTCATAAGTTTGACATTACTGTGTGTATTTCTGTGGCATCGTGCTCCTAAACGAATGAACTGATTTTTTATTTTATTTAAAAGCTTCTTAGCTAAAATCTGCTCATGGTATGGCTATATACAAAATATACCAAACCATTACCATAAATAAGCTTTAGAAACTATGACTGGTAACCACCGACAACAAGCTTCGTTAATTTATTTCGTTAATTTATTAAATTAAACACATATTTTAACAAAAACAAATGTTATTGAGAGAAATCTATCTACATTAAGTCCAGTTTTTAAGACGAGTCCTATTTGATCAATATTTTAAAGCATCATTTTGTAGTTTGTAACTTAAAAATAAGGTTGACACAAAATGAAAAGTATTTCAAATACCATTTAATGCCAAAAATATTTTCTGTTTAACATAAATAATTTTTTTTACAGTAATTTATATTAATATTTCAATAAATAGTAGTGCAAAGACTTTTCACCAAAAAAAAATAAATAAGAAAAGAGAGAGATAATGATACAGTTACGTTTTAAAAAACATCGATAAATGCAATAAAATAATTTGGTTTGTGCTGAATACTCGTGTTACATAATCGCGTTGTCTTTATCACACAAGATGGTATTAAGCTCGGAGACGCTCGGAGTATAAAGTACTCCTTCGATTAATTAGCAAATCCTTTTACCTTATCAACAAGTTCCTCGAAGGGTTTCAACGTTATTCCATAGAATGTAAGGGTACATCCGGATTCCGAGTACATGGTATTTCTCAAAGATTATTATATGGAGATAATACATACAAGTACATATACGTTTACATCCAATACCCGATCAGGTGAAGCTTGAAGGTCGATAACCGACAATAAGGGACAATGTCAAAGGATTTGTCAAATATACTACCTAACCACAAAAATGGAATCTGATAATTTAGCCGTGTACACCAGTTCCAGTATATTACAGCTGTTTATCTCAGAAATTATTGCGACTATGTTATAAAAGTGTGTTATTGCGACTATGTTATAAAAGTATAAAAATGTTATAAAAGAAGTGAGGAAGGCACTCTACCTAGGGTATCTCGACGCATTGCTGGACAAAAATAAAATGGAAGATATATTATTAATGGCCCTCAGGCTTTACGATCTAAACACGTTGAAAACATCCGATCAACAGACGACCCGTGTGGTGCAATGGTTACCATGCCGGATCGCCGCCGCGTCGTGCCGAGGGTCCTGAGTTCGATTCCTAGAGAGGTGGGAATATGAATGACGAGTTTGAAATTCTGTTCTCGGCCAGGGTGTGTGCATTCTTGCCTTGTGTGTTTTGCATGGCACCCATGACATGGTATCCAGGCTACGAGTGTGTAGTGTTATTTTAATTTATTTCATCGTCAATTTTATAAGGAAGGCAATGACTAGCAAGTGAACGAGTGATAATGTAATATTGTAAAACTGTCCTCACACATTCAACAGTAAATTGATCGGATGTGCGATGTCGCGGTGAACTGTTTCCGCACAAGTCACTTGTTGTTGTAAGCCGCTGGAGCGCGGCCGGCGTGCACCGCGCCTTCACGTAAGCCTAGACAAATAAATTAATTGCAAACTTTATTATAACATACAACGTAATGTCATGATTAACATATTATTTGATAACCTACATTCAATTGGATGTGCGTGTATCTGTAGATGTGTGCAGGTGTACATTGAACATTTTGCAACTATTAAATCTAGGCGAAAATAATAATATCTATAGTCGAATTTCTAATCCACCGGACTGATTTGACAAAAAATAATGTCACTTTGTGTACTATTTTGGCCGTAGTAATAGTAATAGCGAATTCTTGGTCCATATAAAATACATGTTTCAAATCTTATCGTATCAGTGATGCACACCAGAATCGGTCTGTCATAATACTATTTATTTTTCGTTAAAACCTTGACACTTTAAGTATCAATTTGGTCCGGTAGATTAGTGGTTCGACTATAGTATTTAAGTTAAACAGAATGTCACTAGGACGTGTTGAAGTCGATCTTAGAATTCTTGTATGTGTTAGGACCTCCTAATACAGATATTTCTGATGCTTAAAAGGTGGGACCCAACAACGTAAATATGTAACATTTTTGGACCACTAAAAATTCTTTAATTCTTCTGTGATATTTATTATGGGTGCCAAAAAGTTATAGGTTAGTTTACAAAATATAGAATATCGAAATGGCAATTGATGTAAATCTCCGTGGAGCAGGAGACGGTGAAATCATCAAGGTTTGCGTATTTATACAGTTGATTGACCGGAACAGTTCATGCTCGGCTGACGGACATACAAGCGGTGGGATATCGGGAATTCTCAACCGATGTAATGGAGCCGACTATTCACCGCAACTCCAAATTTGTACACGTGTTGCAGGATTATCGTCAAACAGAATTATTGTGATACAAGTAAATATCATATCTTTCGTTTTGACAAAATTTGTCATACTTATACTTAGTATCACCCATATGGATGAGTATGTACTGTATTTTAATGTTATGAAATTATTTCAAATTATTTTTCAGAATAGCATTTCCGTCAATTCGGACCGTCTTTAACTTTTGACAGATCTACCTGTGAACGAAGCACCATTTTACTAAGTATAAATGGTTTATTCCCACACTCACTTTACCCTTATTTTTAATAATATTTATATAGTGAACTCAATTTCTAAATAAAGCAATTTCTAATCAAAGCAATTTGTAATGTTACAATATATCTTGTTTGCTAACGGCACCGCGATATGCTGTACTCATGCATACATTGATCGTCGGTGAAACTATCTTGTATCTGCGAGTACCGCCGCCGCCCGCTCGGCTGTAATTAATTCCAACTTAGATGTTCCGTGTAAAATACAGCACTGAAAATATTGTGATGGTATAATAGGTGATGGAATATCAAGCTACAGCTTTTCCTTGCAATTTGTGTAAGAAAATTAATAATGACTAGGTAGGTAATGATATTTTCTTATTATTGCTGCACTTTTTTATTGAGTTGCTTTTTTATTGAACATACACAACCCTTTCGTACAATTTAATTTTTAGTTGATTAATCAGCAGTTCTACTTTGTTAAAAAACAACTTACTAGTATCTTAGAGAAAGTAATTGTCATTCAGATTATCATACCTTCATTTCACTTGCATTCGTGGTAACAAAAGTTAACAATTTTATAATTCATATTTAGTTGACGTATTTGTTCGTAGACATAGTTACTCAGATACACTTGTAGCACGATCTACTTGGTCGAATCTATCCTTATTCAACAAAGTAAAGTCGATAAAACAGATGGGTACGAGCTCGGTTTTAAGTTAATTTGAAGTAATAAATAGGTGGACAAGTTCTGTATCCTATCCACATTCAATGCGATGCACACTCGGTGTACAATTCGCTTTGAAACACTAATTGCAACCTACTTTCCCCTCCATTACACACTCACCGTGTATATTTCCAGACGACCCATTATCTTACAAGTACTTTAGAATAGCTTGAAACCCGAGCGCTGAGGATAAGAATTACTTGTTGCTATATCTTTTTAATTTAGACATTAATCAATGAGCAAGGGGGTCACCTCGTGGTGAGCCATCATCGTCGCCCGTGACGTCAGCAACACCGGAGGCATCATATCGGTCGCCGACCGTTTATTTACTGCTAATAAGAAAGAATTATAATTCACTTACGCTAATTATTACGTCAATCATATTTAAGCATAAAATTTTCCAATAACCTATAAATAAAATAAACAGTCAAAATTGCAACACATAATAATATGTCAACTGAACGGTTAAAATAAGAATTAATAATAAATAATAATAAAATAATGGCTAAGATGAAATACGATATTGTCGTGTATGGCTTGATCCCATGAATGGCCTCCTACTGAGCACGGCGCTATCGTGGGATCTCCTGGGGTCGTGCATGATCGTATGAAGCATTACACTGACGTTTTTATAAGGAAGGTGGAGTCTAGCTAGTGTGGGTGAATATCGCCATCGTGCAAGTACCAGCATCCAGTGGCCTCCGATGGAAGTAACCTGGCGCCATCGCGAGCAGGGGAGGTTTGCTAGGACTCACAGATGACTAGAGCTCCTTATACTCCAACATACCATAACGGTAAATCGTGGTTGTGATATTATGAAAACGCCGCTCATGCACAGGCTCCACGATCGCATCCAATCATAACATACAATAAGATACCAATAACAAAGCAAACGATTGCAAATTGATTGAAATATGGTATTGAACATCGTCAGGTGCGGTGTTCGCCGGCTGCCAGGGGGCGCCAGGGGGCGCCGGTTACCTCGTAGCCGGACGTGACGCGAGTGTTGATGACGTCACGGCCGCGCGCCGACCCCGAACAAATAAATATACAAAATCACTTCTCAATGCTATTTAGCATGCATTCAAGGTACATTATGTAAAACCGTATATATATAAAGTAAACACGTGCAGGGGAACAGCTGAGCAGTCCGTGGTGGGTATTCTGACCTGATTTTGAACCCTATTAGAATAGAATAGAATAACCCTATTAACGTGCTGTTGAGCACATCTCACTCAAACTTATATGTGAACTGCAGTGCGTTATGGTACATTACTTACATTCACTCCATAAACTAAATTTCGTGCATCGTTGATGCTACTGAACTTGTGCTATACCAAAATATTGCAATATCTGAAACCTTTTATATAGAAATAAAAAATCGGCCTTACATTACAAATAAAGCACGTTTTCTCACCCAGAAATATCCACAAGATTCAATGCCACACTTTTCTTTACAAAATTGTGTGCACATACGTATGCCTGAAAACGATTAAAAGTTGTGCCGCGAACATTTCCCGACTTCGACTATTGAATCCGAATGAATGAGCACGCGTGTCGCACCGTGAATAGACGGCATTGCGCCCATTGCGCCCATTGCGGGGAGCGCCGCGGCCGGAGCGGGCGAGAGAAGAAAGGCGTAAATCGCGGCGCCGCGATCAAACAAATGCAGCGGTGAATTACTGAGCGGCGGCGAGTCGACTCCATCACATGCGGATAGAATTTTTGATGCATTTAAAAATTGTACGATTTTAAAGTGACATAATGGAACTAAAGAACATGAAAATATTTAAAAGAACGCTCGTTACTCATAGGTATCCAAAAGAAAATCGGAGGTTTTTATAAATCTGAATCTTCCAGGAATATTTTTTTGAATTGTATTCGAAAAATAAAAAAAATCAGAGAACAGGTGCAGAATGCGGACCAAATTTATTTACGAAGGTATCCCAAATTTGAGGAAACCCAACCTTGAGATTTCGTCATTCCACAGATATCGGCTGAACATAATTATAGTTGTGATAACTGAAAACAGACGTCAGGCAACGCCTTGTTATCATCAACAGCTCCGAAATTTGTACACCACCTGATCAAGTTAAATCGTGAGGATATTTTTTTTGTCATTTCCCCTGAAATTTTTCATTTTTTAATTATTTATTTTACTTCAAATGTTACTAACGTAAATAGCGACTATGCCAATTTTTATAGACGTCCTTTATTTCAATTGAATAGTCGGCTGTCGGCAGTCTGTCGGGCGGATTGTGCGTCCGCTCCCCGCATACTAATGTCCGTCCTTATTGAATCCTCGTCATCTCTGGATGTTCTGGATGCCACTGTTTCACTATTCGCCGTTCGCACAGTTACTCAATTCAATTTTTATGCTAACGACCAGGTAAGGAAAATTGCACGTGCCAATATACTACAATAATATAACCAGTTATCTCTTTGTTTCTTCATTGCGGAAATATTGTTCATCTTCTATAGCTTGTTACACGGCCCTTACACCCCCTACGTCATTGCGTAACATTCACACTAGCCAACATCCATAACTAGCTCATTATGAAGTTTATTTGGTTTCCCAACACTTTAATCAGAAACATGTTTATAATTTATAATTTAGTGTTATGGTATTATATTTATAATTTAATCAGAATAATATTAATTGCGTTTTAAATTGAACCCAAAAAACAACTAATTTTGTGCGGATAATGGCAACAGAGTGGCGTAAGTGAATCTAATTAGTCACATAACTTAAGATTTTCGTTGAAGTACGTATTCGCATAGAATACCTAATGACGATGTTTCATTCGAACTACGAGTAATATGCAAGTAACACCGGCCGGCGGCCACTGAAGGCCTGTCAACTTGTCAAGATCGAACATAACCTGCAAGGATGGACGGTGCGCTCGGGGGACATTAAATAGGAAAGAGCGTAATCAGCTGCAAGCAAAGTGATTGCAGTCACTCTGCAAAATGATGACCACTGTCATATAGGTTTGAAGCTGTCTTTCTCATACAGGTTTGAAGGATTTGAATCAATACAATTGTATAATTATGATAGTATAAAATATTTCAGTTTGGGACATGAAGAAGCGTTTAACATTCGAAAATCATCTCAGTTTTGAAATCAAGTCGATTACCATTCGATTTCTTACTCATTCAAGGAAACATATAAAATCGAAAAGATAAGAGTCTAGTTAACTAAATCGTTTAACTACGAACGTAATCAAGAACACTAAGACCTACCACAGAAGACATAATAGTGCATAATGGTAGAAATACGCAAAAGAACAAAGTATTTTATTGAAATAATACAAAATGAGCACACGCCCCACTCCGAGCCCGAGCTCAGGAAGCACCTGTATAAACTATACGCACTCTGTGTAAACCTTCACCAGCCAACACTTCACTCTCGCTTCTAACTTTACAACTAATTTCCAGAAAGTTTACATTTTTATTAAATTAGAGTTCTGTTAGGTACTTCGTGAAGTCGATAGTAGACTTCGCGAATTTAAACTTAACTTATAAAATGTATTTTAAATCTTAAAATAAATGTTCCACACGTGTGTTGTGGTGCATCCAGGCCGCAGTCTCTTTTTGATGAACGAATTAAACATATGTTATCAATTATTGCTGACATTGTTCAGCATTTTGAAAACACTCGACATTTGGTCACAATGACATATTACAAAAATAATGGTTTAATTCAATAAAAAGAAGTTATTAGAAGTTATGTTAAGGATTAATCTGAAAGATATTGCGCAACACCGTTATTGTTGATGTTGGCGAACATAGATGTCATATTATTTAGAAAACAATTATGTGACAACGATGAATTTATTACAACCCGATACCGGTATCACAGTACACATATATCTTTACCGTGCCGGTATATACCAGTTATTATTGCGTAGCATAGTTCTGTTAAAATGTAAAAAACGAATGCCTATAGCATAGTTAGAGCTTATAATTACGGTTTGTATTCAGTTGTTTAACAACAAATAGCGAGTAATCCCTTAGTTAGGCAGTAATACCGCTCCGCGCGGGACCGGCCGGGGCGCCCCGCGGCGGGAACACGACGCGACTCCGGCGCGCTTCCGAATGCGTCCTTGAAACGGATTACGGAGGGTTTCAAAGGACAGTTTTTAATCATGTTCTCCATCAGGTTTGAGCCATTCAAATGTTTGTTCTTTTTAAACGCTTTTATTTAGCTTCACTTCGGAGCATCAAAGCATCAAATCTTCAATATTATGATCAAAATGCTACTCTATTTACACGGCAATAAGGTTTATATTTAGCTTCACTTCGGAGCATCAAAGCATCAAATCTTGTAACGTTAATTTGAATGACTTCCTGTTAGATCGTCTAACATTTAGTTAAGATAATCTATCTGTATTAGTGTAATATAATCTGTGGTTTACCAGATATGTTACTTTAAGTTTGGTATTAATGTCTGTCTTGTATGGTTGGTAACAGTGACGTTGTAACCCCCTCTTCCGTTTTCCATGTACGAAGCAATAAACGTGTGTGAATCGCCTCTCGACCTTTTTTAATTTACAACAGTCCACTTGCATATTCTTTCATGGTCCTTCGGCCATTTAAGGGCCCCGTGAGGACAATTAATGGTGAAGTTTGTGTAGTATATCAAATAAAGTGTACAATCGGCCGATCGAGTTTGGTAGCGTGTGCGGTTGCGAAGTGCCGCCATTGCATCTGGTGCCATTGTGGCATCGTTCTACCTAATCGAGTTGGATTTCTCCGTGCCGAGTGCTGCATCTTCAAGAATAAACACCAAACGAAACACCTGCAAGATTCCACACCAATTGCTGAACGGCGTTCACTTTGTCGGTGAATGTCCAGTGGGAGCTGCCATTACGCCGTGCATCTCCGAACTACAATTATTATTCACAACGGATTACAGTGCGTGCGACGTGCGTATTTAGGAAAGAAGCCTCAAGAAGCTCATCATATTTTATTTTTACATCTACGGACTTCATCATCGATCATAAAAATAATAATAATAATTTTCTGCGTAGACATTTTCTGCAGCAGAATTCCAATTCCTATTATCAAATTATCTACTCAACACATTGCTGCCAACATTCTATTCTTTCATCTGGAGCATTCAACATCGCCGCGCCGACCGGAAGGATTCACTATTGACTCGCGAGTCGCGACGCCATTGATGACGTTTGCGCGCTCATCGATATCTGTCACCGGTCGATACACAGCATTTTGTGCATCATACAAACGTTTTCCGCCATTTTGTTCTGTTTGTAACGCGAATGATTCTTGCCTTCGTTGTTTGCTAAGTTTTCGTAGCACAAAGTGTTTAAAAGTAGATTCAAAACAATAAAATTTGTCACCAAGTCGAGTTCCAATTAGATAGTTGCGTAGTGATTGTTATTATTTCAGATATTTACCTATAAAATGGCCGAAAAGGAAAATGCAGAGCTATTGCGTGGCTTGTTACGCAAAAGAAGCGCCGTTAAAGGTAGCCTCACTAAATTATATAATAAATATCCCGATATACAAGCGCTTCAGTATTTAGAAAGGCCTGCGATTCTTCTTGCAGAGGAAAGGCTGAGGTGTACATTTGAAAAATATGAGTCACTCAACATGGAAATAGTGGCGTTGGATCCATCTGTCGGGGATGACTCCGCAGAGGATCAATATATGGATACCTTGACATATTTACGTCAGGCTTTACTGAATTTAGAGAGAGAACAAAAAGGTATCCAAACAATGCCAACTAAATTGCCACAAATTAATATACCTGTTTTTAGTGGTAAGTACTCAGAATTTAAATCATTTACATGCCTCTTTGATTCACTTATACATTCCAATAAGGCCATGGATAGTGTTCAAAAGTTATACTATCTAAGAAATTTTTTACAAGGTGAACCGCTCGACTTGATCACAAATTTAACTATTTCTAATGAAAGTTATGGTGAAGCGAGAAAAATATTGTTTGATAGGTATGATAATGTTTACAAAATCACCAATGAGCACATCAGCATTTTGTTAGATATGCCACCTATTACAAAATCAACTTCAAGCAATATTAGGAACTTTTTATCACAAGTTAAACAGCAACTTGCTGCCTTGAAAAATTTGTCACATCCTATAGACAAGTGGGATCCTATATTACTTTGCATTCTGACTAGAAAGTTAGACCTCTTTTGCAGTAGGGAATTTCAGCTATGTAGGCATCAAGACCCTGAGGTCACACATCTCATTGAATTTTTAGAGAAGCGAGCCTTAGCGTTGGAGAATGCGGAGCAGACTAAGCAACAGTCTTCAGAGCGTGTAGCTCCTAAGGCAGCTCACATCGCCACGGTAAGCAAGCAGCGAGTCACTGCCAACAGTAACACTGGCGCAACTGCGTCTCCACGAGCTCCACCAGTTAAGAAGTGCATACTATGTAAATATGATCACAGACTATATACTTGCCCACAGTTTAAGTTGAAATCCATCGCAGACCGACTTGACTTTGTAGTCAAGAACAATTTGTGTAAATTGTGTTTAAATAATCACAATAAAAAATGTAGGTATCATTTTAAATGTGCCACTTGCAGTGACAAACATAATACTCTCCTCCATGAGGATAAAGTTAAGCCTCCCGTGACATTATTGTCAAAATCAAGTGCCATACAGGTCCTCTTGCCAACTGCTAAGGTTAAGTTGTTTGGTAAAGACGGAACCGAGGTGCATGTTAAAGCCTTACTTGATAGCGGCTCACAGGTCTCATTTGCGACCAGTGAACTTATTAATGTACTGCAATCAAAGCCAAGCAAGGAGAATACATCTGTTACAGGCATAGGCAACATCTCAAATAATTTAAATGAAAGTGTTGACTTGATTGTACATTCTTTGGTCAAAAATTTTAGCATCAAAGTTTCATGTTTTGTGCTCCCTTCAATAACATCACGGCTTCCTCAAAGCTCATTTGATATAAGCAAGCTGTCACTGCCTTCTGACATCACGCTAGCTGATGACACTTTTAACGAGCCAAGCACAATCCACATGCTTATAGGTGCTGATGTATTTTTTCAGCTGCTGCTGCCTACTGAGCATCGCTCGCTTTCTACTCAGCATAGCAATGGGGGAGGACACAACGCCGCTACTTCATCACCTTCGCTTCTGAATACCAAGCTTGGATACATTGTGGGTGGTACAGTAAATTCACAAGTTGCACAACACTCACATCATGTAGTCACACTTTTCTGTCAGGAATGTAATGAAAACCTAGATAAATCTCTTTGTGAATTTTGGAAACTAGAAAGTGTTCCACAGTTATTTCCTGAAAAGTATCCAGAGCATGACGCTTGTGAATTTTTTTTTATTGAAAATGTTAATTTAGATACAGTTGCTAAAAATTTTCAAGTTGCCTTACCATTAAAATTGCCTTTAGAGTCAATCAATCAATCTCTAGGGGACTCCTTGCACTTAGCTATGAAAAGGTTTCATAATTTAGAAGCTAGATTTCAAAAAGATGCCTTGCTTTATGGGCTATATAAAGACACACATGATACATGATTACATTAATCAAGGGCATGCTACAGTCATTGACATAAGTCAGTATGACCTAAGCTCTCAACCAGTTTATTTCTTGCCCCACCACCCAGTACTAAAACTTGATAAGAAGACTACAAAGTGCCGGGCGGTGTTTGACGGGTCAATGAAAACCAGCAAAAGGATATCTTTGAATGATTTGCAATTAAATGGACCAGTGGTCCAAAGAGAGCTGGTAGATATATTAATACTTTTTCGAGTTGATGAGTATTTTTTCATTGCTGACATTAAAAACATGTTCCGTAAAATTAAATTAGACCCAAAGTACAGGCCTTTACAAAATATTTTATGGAGGGACACCCCACAGGATAATATTCAATGTTTACAGCTCAATACTGTTACTTATGGGCTAAAAAGTTCCTCATTTTTGGCCACACGTTGCTTAAAAGAGTTAGCAGACAGATATAAGGAGGATTATCCTCTAGCTGCTGAAATTATTTACAATTACATGTATGTAGATGACACCTTGGTGTCACACATTTCTCCAGAGAGATTGATTGAAGCAAGTAAACAGCTCTGCATGCTTTTAGATATATGAGGTTTCCAACTACATAAATGGGTATCTAATTTACCGGATATTCTGCATAATATCCCAAAGGCTCAACAACATTTTGATGATGTAGATTTGGAGAAAAATAATTCTTCATTAAAGACCTTAGGAATGAATTACAATACAAAAGCTGACTCATTCATAATAACTAGCCCGCAAATGTCAGCAACTATACCCAAGACGAAACGCGAAATTTTAAGTTTCATTAGTAGGTTTTTCGACCCTCTGGGGCTTGCTGGTCCTATAATTGTTGGTGCTAAAGTAATTATGCAGAAAATTTGGAAATCAAAGATTGATTGGGATGCAGTTCCTGACAATGATATTTTAAATTCATGGTTTGAATTTTATAACAGTCTCTCTGATATGAAACCAATTAGTATAAAGAGGTATGTCAATTTACAAAATACCAGTTCTGCCCAGATAATAGGGTTTGCAGATGCTGCTAGTTCCATCGCATACGGCTGCTGCGTGTATTTAAGGGTCATTGATCCAAAAGGACAGGTAAAGGTTTCATTACTTTGCTCCAAGTCACGCATAAATCCAGTCAACCAGAGCCTAACTGTGCCCAGGCTCGAGCTGAATGCTGCACTCCTGCTTGCAAAGCTTGTCGCTAGAGTTCACGATGCATTGGCGATTAAGCTGCATATTAGCAAGGTAATTCTTTACTCTGATTCAAAAATATTCTTAGCATGGAACAAAACAAGCACCACCAGCCTAAAAGCTTATGTTGCGAACAGGATAAGGGTCATACAGCAACTTACAGAGCGATTTGCATGGTCTTATATAAATTCTGAGCAAAACCCTGCTGACTGTCTCAGTAGAGGAGTACTGCCTCATGAGCTACACAAGCACCCCCTCTGGTGGTCTGGTCCAGCACTGCTGCATTCTAGTAAGTATGTACCTAATGTAAATATAGACTTACCATCTGACTTACCTGAGCTTAAGTCCACCTCTGCATGCTTCAACGCTATGGTTTGTATGACATCCACAGAGTGTGAATTAAATCTTGATTTTTTACATAAATTCTCATCTATAGAGAAAATGCAAAGAGTTTTGGCTTACGTCTTCCGCTTTATTCAGAATGCAAAGTCAAAGAATACCGCTAATAAGCTTAACTATCTTACTAGTAAGGAATTACAAGCCTCATTAAACATGATTGTTAAATGTGAACAACAAAATTATTTTAAAAATGATATACATGCCTTGAAATGTAAAAAAACAATTGTAAAAGGCAATTTAAAGCCTTTACACCCTTTTATTGATGACAGTGGACTGCTTCGCGTGGGTGGTAGGTTACAAAACGCCAATATTCCATATTCTCAAAAACACCCCATAGTGTTACCTAGGGAATCACGTGTCACTGAATTAATAATTCGATATGAGCATATAAGAAATTTACATGCAGGCCCCAAGCTGGTACTATCATCAATAAATCAAAGGTTTTGGATTGTGCATGGAATAAGACAAATTAAAAAGGTTACATATAAATGCATTGTTTGTTTCAGACTGAAAGCGCAATCAGCTTCTCAGATGATGGGTTCCCTGCCACATGATCGTGTCAACGCATGTCGCCCCTTTCAAAAAGTCGGCTTAGATTACGCTGGTCCATTTTCTATCAAACAAAGTAGGATCAGAAAGCCACTAATTACTAAAGCTTACATTTGCCTATTTGTATGCTTCGTTACGAAGGCGTTGCATCTCGAGCTGGCTTCTGACTTGAGAACTGAAACCTTTTTAGCTTGTTTAAGACGCTTCACGTCTCGTAGAGGTTTGCCTACAGACATATACAGCGACAATGCGCCCACTTTCAAGTGTGCAAGGAGTCAGTTAAATGAATTACAAGTTTTACATAATTCGGCTTCCCATCAAAGGCAGGTGAATGAATTTACAGCCCAAAAGGGTATTCAGTTTCATTTTGTCCCATGCTACTCACCTACTTTTAATGGGATGGCAGAAGCTGGTGTTAAAAGTGTAAAGCACCACCTAAAAAGAACTGTTCAACGAGCTGTCCTCACTTATGAGGAACTCAATACTGTTCTGTGTCAAATAGAAGGTATTTTAAATAGTAGACCACTTTTACCTATGTCTAGCGATGTAAGTGATTTTTCTTGTATTACGCCAGGTCATTTTTTAATAGGATCGGCTCTAAACACTTACCCAGAAACCAGTGTCACTGTTAGCACTAGATTGCAATTTTGGAAAATTTGTAATGACATGAAAAATCAATTTTGGAAGGATTGGAGTAAATATTATTTAAATAGTTTACAATTACGTCCAAAATGGCAAAATTTAAAAGCTAACATCAAGTTGGCTCACTGGTTATCCTTAGAGATGACAACACTGACCCTATGTATTGGCCATTAGCCAGAGTAATACAAATTTTCCCAGGCGAAGATGGCAAGGTACGTATTGTAGAAGTAAAGCTACCCAATGGCAATGTTCATAGGCGATCCATAGTGAAAGTGTGTCCTCTCCCTATTGAATAAGTTTAATTTTTAATTTAGTGCATACAATTGTTATTATTTAAGTGTGCAATGTTACTTAATTTCTTGGTTATTCTATGCTTACATACTTAGCCTACCTTTGTTTAAACTGTAACTTCTATTTAGGACTTGAGCCTTTGCTGTAGAATAAGCTAAACCTAATATTTCTATGTATGAGTCAAGTTCTATTCAGAGTACATAATTACCTATCTTGACACTCCTATGTGTAAAGCACTTACTTACCTATTTGTTTTAGTACTTACGTTCCTATGTAACGAACCTACTTACCTTTTTTTCTGGCATTCCTATGCAATGCACTTACATATTTTAGTTTTTACTTACGTCACTAGTTATGTAACTTACCTATGTACTTAACTTCAAGATTTTTAGTGCTCAAATAAGTTTCAAGTAATATATTTGGTTACCTTTACGTTTCTGGAACTTAGGCTTCTGGTGTGTACTTACTTTTTAGGCTTCTAGTATTTACTTAAGCTTAATTTATAAAAAAGTAAGAGTTTAGTCACAGCATCATCTAGACCTGTTTCAAAAGTTGCATAGTGGTATTTGCATCATTTTTTAAATTTTGTTTAATTACCAGTAATGTACAATTTTGTTGTGGCCCGCAATACTTCCCTTTAATGAAAATTGATGAAATTTGGCAGACATGTGTATTTCCGATGACAATACACGAAAATCATATTTTAAACTAATTTTCATTGTTTATTTGTTGTTAAATTAAAAAAAACGATTTTCAGACTTTAGACGCATAATTCTCTATGTTCTATTTTACGTAGAGACTTGAAATTTTCACAACTTGTAGCTAATTTTATAAACTAAACATTATTGAAATAAAAGCGTTTAAAAAAAAAAATTTTTTAGGATTCAATTATTTTAAATAGTATTCTGCGGTAAGAGCGCCATATTTTTTGTCTTAGATAAGTAATTTAATCCTGATGAAGTGCATTTGTGTAGGTACTGCTGTATCTATATTTTTTTATTTACGAGAGGTATTTTTCTACATTAAATTTAATTTATTCAAAATATGTAATTTATTACTGACGAAATAAACAGTGAATTAATATATTAAAGTTAATAACTAGGTTAGTACCAGGAGGTGCACCCGAGAAGGCAATTAATTACCCCCAGGGGATCCGGCCGTGTGTGTCGGAGCTGAGAAGAGTCGAGAGGAGTGATGAGCCGCCCCTCCCACTCCCCCTCCCCCTCCCCGGTGCGTAAAGTGCGGCTGGAACATGAAGCGTGGCGAGCTGGCGAGTGCAGCCGTGTACGGTGTAATGAATGCGAGTCGCGGAAGCGCCTGATGAATATTTAGATTTATTGACACCCGCACATACAGATTGAACGGGGAATTAATTCGGGACGAGTAATGGGAGACAGTCTCACGTTGCGGCCGCGGCTTACGGCTGCGGCTCGCGGATGCGGCACGGCTCTGTCCCCTTACCATGTAATGCCACTGGGAGCTCACTTACATCTTTATAAAAATCAATTTAAAAAGTATTTTCACGTTTTTTAGATATTATTCATTAAAAGGCATTTCTTTCTAACAAAATATTATATTAAACAAAATTATCTATTAAATACTTAGATCACATAACGCTTGAATGTATAAATATATTCCAATAACTTATTTATATAAATTTAAGTGCACATCTAATCTTAGCTGCGTGGCGGTGACACACAGCACAGGCTAGCGCGCAGGTAAATACACACTACATGCATACTTATTTTAGACAAATTCCCAAACTTGTCGCAGTATTTAATTGAATACGACGATATACGACGTATTTCGCTACCAAACGTATTAATTACCGAAGCAATCCTTTGACTTAGTCCCGACGCAAGCCGCAGCCGCAGGCCGGAGCCGCGCCGTCAGCGCCGCACCGTAATGCGCCCTTCAATTTATTACCTGACTGTTTTATCTTGATCCGCGCGCCCAATTACGCTACAATGACGGGAAGATCGTCCAATTACGCGGCGGCTGTTCAACTTATTTCATTTTCATTTTTGTTCATTTCGAGCGCTCCCTGCCCCGGGACCGGCCATACGGTTCTCGTGTGGTTCGAGTAATCGCCTTTCTCTAATTATGAAAAATCTCGGATTTACTGCGAAAACTCCCTTCTTGATAGGTCTGAAACACTGGGCGATTTCTAGTGTGTAAATAAGAAATCTGCTCATTGTTGGGAGAGTTTCATCCATCAGCCCTTGGAGGTCCACTGCTGGACATAGGCCTCCCCTAACTTGCGCCACTCTGACCGGTCCTGAGCCTTCTGAATCCAGCGGATGCCAGCTGTCTTCTTCAGGTCGTCGGTCCATCTTGTCGGGGGGCGTCCTGTACTTCGCTTTCAGAGACGCGGGCGCCATTCGAGGACCTTTCTTCCCCAACGGTTATCGGTCCTTCGCACTATGTGGCCAGCCCATTGCCACTTCAGCCGGCTAATTCTTTGAGCTATGTCGGTCACCCTTGTTCGTCTACGGATCTCCTCGTTTCTGATACGATCACGTAGAGAAATACCGAGCATAGCCCTCTCCATAGCCCGCTGTGCTACCCTGAGCTTGTGGATTAGGCCAATAGTGAAGCACCACGTCTCGGATCCGTATGTCATCACTGGCAACACACACTGCTCGAACACCTTCGACTTCAGGCACTGAGGTAGTGTTTTGGACGACAAGATATGACGCAGTTTCCCGAACGCAGCCCATCCGAGTTGGATTCTACGAGTGACTTCTTTCTCGAAGTTGGACTTACCCATCTGGATCACTTGTCCCAGGTAATTGTATTCGTCTACAACTTCGAGAGCAGCGCCGTCAACAACAACCGGTACGGGTGTGACATGGACATTCAACATGATTTTCGTCTTGTCCATGTTCATCTTAAGACCCACCCGTTGTGAGGCGCTGTTCAAGTCCCCGAGCATTGTACCTAGTTCCTCCAGGGATCCTGCCAGGATGAGTATATCATCGGCATATCGCAGGTGTGTGATGTATTCGCCATTGATGTTAATGCCACGTCGTTTCCACTCCATCAGCTTGAACACATCTTCCAATGCAGCGGTGAACAGTTTTGGGGATATAACGTCCCCTTGCCTGACACCTCTCTGCAATTGGATGGGGTTCGTGGCTGTGTCGTGTACTTTGACGGACATGGTGGCTGATGAGTACAAATACTTCAACACCTCGATATATCGGTAGTCGATCCGGCACCGCTGACGAGAATTTAGTACTGCCCAGGTCTCGATAGAATCAAAGGCTTTCTCATAGTCCACATAGGCGACACATAACGGCAGATTATACTCCTCGGTCTTCTGTATAATCTGCCGCAGTGTGTGTATGTGGTCTATGGTGCTGTAGCCTTTCCGGAATCCTGCTTGTTCGGGAGGCTGGAAGTCGTCAAGTCTGCGTGCAATGCGATTTGTGAGCACCCTCGAAAACAGCTTATAAACGAGGCTCAGAAGTGCGATTGGCCTGTAGTTCTTCAAAAGGGCTTTATCGCCCTTTTTGAAAAACAGAGACACTTCTGCTCCACGCTTCCGGGGTAGTTCCAGTATGGATGACGGTATCAAACAGTTTTTGGAGCGCCACTAGGAGGGGTTTCCCCCCAGCTCTTAGCAGCTCAGCGGTGATACCGTCATCTCCCGGTGCCTTGTTGTTTTTAAGCTGTTTGAGGGCCTCTCTAATCTCATACAGGCTGACGTCCGGGATATCCTCTGTGTAGTGCCGGGTTAATTTAGCTCTCTTGTCGCTCTCCTCACTGGGAGGTGGAGCTTGAGAGGAGGTATACAACCGTCCGTAGTATCTCTCAGTTTCTCTCAGAACTTCAGGTTTCGACGTAACTATGGTGCCGGACTCGGTCTTCAACCTCGTAAGCTGACTTTGCTCAATAGACAGATCTCTGGCGAACACTTTGGAGCCCTGGTTTCGCTCTATTGTGTTTTTTACACGATTTGCGTTGTGTTTGCGCAAATCGCGTCGCCTACCCTTGGAGATCTGTTCATTGAGCCGTCGGTATTCCGCCATAGAGGTTGGAGATTGCACACATAGTTCTCGTCGATCCCTCATAAGACCGTCCGTTTATTGTCTGATAACACCCGATTTTATCAATTCAACGTTATTTAGTTTTTACTTTGATTCGCGATACTCTCAATCTGTCTGCCATCTTGACAGTTCCCCTTTTCTTAATTTCATAGGTTATTACAAACTTATTTTAGACTGCACCGATATATGTATATTATTTATTAAATTTTATTTATATTATTTTATATTATATTTTGTATGTACCTATCTATTAAATTCGTATGCATTTTCCAGTATTTTAATTATATTTATATTTACTCATACCGCCATATCGTTGTGCTCATACTGCCTGAAGGTTGACTGGGAGAGAATTATTTTAGCATTAAGTCCGCCTTTGTCATTTGTACTCTATGACTACAAATGTTATTTAAAAGTTGAGCTTTGGACAGGTACCATGAATAGAAGTTATAATTAAATCACTATTGAATTCTAAAATGCCTCCACGGTATCAATATTTTTTTGAATTGAATAAGTAGAAGTTACCTCTCGCCTGGCGCTATAAGGAGAACCGTCCAATCAGACAACCCATCCAACTTCTCCATCCAACAACTCCTTACATACGTAAAAATTTTCTCCTTCACCAAATCAAGTGACTAATTAATTTCTAATGCGAACAATACTTTAAAAAGTTGAGTTCAAGATTCAAAATTGACATCCGACTCCGCATTCAGTTAGCATCAATACAGTGGTGGATAGTATCGCCAGCGGCTAGCGACACGATGTAGCCGCTAGCCGCTAGTTTCAATCATTCATGGGTGTTATGAGTGTCGAGTAGAGGCGGACTGGCGGAGGCTCGTCGTTATTGTCTCCGACTATCAAACATTAAGCCGCGCGGCGGCCGCTTTGTCCGCGCGACATATTGCTTCCGGCGCGGCGCCTAAACTCATATTAAAAAATACTCACCCCGACCCCCCCCCCCCCGACCCCCCCCCCCCCGCCCCACCTCGCACAAATTTCGACTTTTAATGAGTTTCGCTTTGTAAGATAAACAAATTAGCTTTATGTCCGGCGACATTATATTTAGTTCGCTCGGAAGTCTCCCGCCGTTGGCTTCCCCACTAAAATTATACGTTTGAGTTTTGCTCTATCGCGCTGTTCACGTTAATTGAAGTTTTAACTTACCTACATTTTGCTTACATCTGTTTTGTGGCCGCCATCGTGGAGCCGCGCCACTTGAAAGTTAATTTGAGCCTTAATAGATCTTCCACCGCGCTGTGGGCCGTGGAAACGGGAAAAATTAACTTTTCAATACGACTAAAGCATCTCGGCCCTTGTCGTAAAATGAGCGTAATAGCATTAAATCCTGTGGCTTGTCAAGAACTACTAATTAAAGTAATTATAGTAATTTTACAAATACAGCTACGAGGACCAGCCCTGCCAGAGACGGCATGACGACCTGTTTTGCATGTAGATTCGTGGAGTCGATTCCTCTTTGATATAATTATAGGTATTACATATACGTTATCGGAACCTGATTTTTGTGTATTTTCTATTTCGTAGAAACAAACTAACAGACCGGAGTATGTGAGTGCGAGCGTATTATATGAATAACTTCCTATATTCCAGACATCGCGTCGTGGACGTTCAAGACACACAACAAATACCCATGATCCGAAACAAACATTTATTTGTCACAAAGCTCAGTCATTACGAGCTGAGCTGATGGTCCGTCATATCTTGTAATTGGTAAATGGGTTATTTGTGTTATTATGAATTCGTAAGTGGTGGCATCAGGGACTGAAGGTTATGGGCTCAACATTAGATCAAGTAATTTAGAATATATAATTGCATAAGGACAAGACAGGACCAGAAAACCCTTCAGACGCTAATCATTGTAACAAGATGTTACGTTAATTAAATTAGTTGGTACTATGATTGCTTGATTAACTTTCAACCAATAGATTTAATTTAAATATAAAAACTTTGCAGTGTTGTGTTTGGTTTATGACGTAACATGATATGAAGAAACTGAATCAAAAACTACAGGATCGATTTAAAAAAATTCACCAACAGGATAAACTATAAATATTTTATTTAAAAAGTTAGGGATCTATTTGTAAACCGAAGCAAAGCGAGGGCAGCTACTAGTAATTAATAATCTACCTGATGGAATCGAAAATGTAAAATGCAAGAACCAGATAGTTCTTGCCGTCGCTCAAAGGTAACGTCTACCAAAGGTAAATAAACGAAGTTGTGCAAAATCATAATTTACGAAGGAAGCACTAACCACATCTCCATAAACGGTCGTGTTTGCTGCGATTGTTCCGGCGAGCGCGCGGGGTGCGGGGCGCGGGGAGGGTGCAGGTGCTGGCGCGATGGATCTTCATTTATAATCACTCGCGCGAGTCGAGTGGAATGCAAATGCGACGCTCGTGTCAAGAATACATTAGGGCTCATTAGGCCCGAGAGCAAACGAGAGCGGAACACACAGAGCGAGGTTTACTTCTGGGAGATGCGAGATTTTGGATTTAATAGCTAGGAGGTGGGTGTAGCCGAGGACACCTCACTATTAGCTACATGTGTGGATGGAACCCAAAATACTTCAGGGCGAATTAAATCTCACAAGCTGCTAAGGAATAGCTTTGTAAGGCAATTAATGTATGAATACATTTCATTATTTAACAGCAGTAAAAACAAACTTATTATTACTATACAAAACCTTGGGTGTAAGTTGTTAGTTGGTTAGGTCTCTTGATGGTTGTGTTCTGATCAACTCAAAAAGAGCTTGTGCATCGTGATAAGATATTTATGCTTCGTGGCACTGTTACAAGAAACGGGCAGGCAATACGTTTAACGTTACATGTCCATCACTGTACATCACTCCATCCAATCCATAAATCTGTCTTACAATATGTACAGTTCTCAAAATTATTCACTACAATATGATGTGTTTAAAATAAGACAATAAATTATAAAAATAAAAGATAATAAATATAACGAAAACACTCGGGACACAGTAATAAAAACCCTCCAACACTCCTGCCCTCTCCAACCCTCCCGTGATTTATAAAATCGGGTCCGCGCTTCGTTCAATGAAACTACCACTGAATAACGTCACGCTACTTATGAACAAAAGAGAAGGGTTTCGTCGAGTGACACGGGATTTAGAGGGGCTGAAGGGCCGGCGGGGGGAGGGGGGCGCCGATCGAGCGCAAACGAGGGAGCTCTTATCTTGGAATTCTTCCAACCTGTGTAACAGCAAGAATTTTCTACCGGTGACCTCTGTTAGTACTGAGAGCCTCTAAAGTGTTAAAGAAATAAAAAAAAATCGGTTACCTATGGAAGACCAGATCCACCTAGTGGACCCAAAAGATGTTGTTGATGTGATAATGAACCTGCACTTTGTATACCGTCTGTTGTGGACGTACTTAATTTATTATTTAGTATACTTCGATTTCATGGAATCGACGAATCAGTAAGAGGGTGAAACAGGTATTTAGAAAGAAAGAAAGAAAGAAATACTTTATTCCAAGTTACAAGCAGATATGGGTATAAAAAAAAAAAAACTAAAACAATAAGATTATAATTAAGCTGCTGTAAGCACTATGGAAAAGGATCGCACTCAGTAATTGCTGTGGAGAACAAATTTAATATTAAAAGAGTGAAACGTGGAAACGTCGTTGGACTTAAACATAGATATAACGTGGAAGCCACTGATGGATTTTGACTTTATTTGCTTAAAGTAAAATCATATTTTTGTGCAATGTACAGCCGACGCGACGCTGATGTTACAAAGTAAGCCGAAGGCCTGTAAAGTTGAAATAGATACCTACGTGACGTCACGGAGTAATGCTACGATGGACGACGCAAAGGGAATTCTTAACAGGGGTCCTGTACATGGCGCCCGGATACCTACAATCTTTTTGTATCATGCTCCCTTTGACGCAAGTTTTTATTTTTAACTCTTCGATGTTTATTTTGCCTTTTATTACCGCTACGTGATTTAATTTTGTTTCGAAATTTTTTTACGTTTTGAGGAGTAAGAGCCATGCGTCTCAAGTAGGTACAATATCTTATCAAAACATAAATGTAAAATGAGAACCATGTTAAAAAAAAAAAGAATTGAAATGTAATAGGCGCCAAGTTCTGTCTAGAAAAGCCTAAAATTTTAGTCACAAGAACATGTAATTCAAGCTCTACATTTGACTTGGTTAGTTTTCACGCACCTACGTAGGCTATATTATATTTGTATAATTATCTTCGTCAAGTCTGTTACGTTGATGTACCTAATGTATGGATTTATGTTACAATACTTTTCTATTTGGTTCGTTGGTTGCTAACTAATGTAAACTAATTCATTCGGAAGTAGGTTATGTTTTTGATCCTATATCAGTGAGTCAGTCACCAAAATCCTGATTTCAAATGTTAATATAATATAATATAATAACTGTTTGAGCTATATTTATGAAATTTTTAAGTCTAAATAAACTAAGGGGTTTTAATAAAATTGTGCCAAATTTCATGTATGTAGGAAGAATAAGTTTCGAGTTAAGTTGTCAAAAGTACCTCGAAATGGTTCGTGTAATATTAATATTACACATTATGCTCAAAAATTACTAGTTTTTGATTTATTACTTTGTATTCACCCAACTAGCTGGCCGGATGAAAAATTTGAACTTTTATATATTAATGTATTCAATAGATCCTAACGTCCATGTCAATAAAGACGAGGCATGCGATGAGAATTTACCAACGTCTCAATAAAAATTATATGAGGGTAGTTGAATTAATGCCTGTTCGGCGCCGAAGTTTTACATCTTCCCTTGCACCAAACAATGTGTTATTCTATTACGATTGACTTTAACGATTCATATATTCGCGGAAGACTGGTATAAAGCGCCCTGTAAACGCTCAAATAATTTGTCAAATTTTACGTGTTTGGTAAATTATTTGACAGTCTGTGGTCATGTTTGACATGTTTGTCAAGCAAACTACGTGTTTGGCTGTATGTTTGAAGATTTTGATTGACGGCGTACGTTTGCCAAACAAACTCGCCATTTTCGCGCGAAAAAATGTCTGATTTGAGTGACAAGGAGTATTTTATTACAATTTATATCCCTTCTCTCTTCAAAATCAGCTCCACTTGCTAGAAATCTTAGTGTTATCGATAGCCTTTGAGACGCTGGAATAGATTTTCGCATGATTGTTTTTTTTCTATTAGAGGGCCAACTAACATTAGCAAGTCGTTGAATGTTTTATTGTTCATCCTAAGAAAGTTACGGTAGTTATCTGGGTCTGTGCGCAATATTTCATTCAGCAATTTATTATTTTATTTATTTATTTATTTATTATTTTTTTTATTTATTTATTTCCGCTCGATCACAATGTGAGTGTCTTCAAGGCAAGAGTGAATAGGCTTTTACTAAGTTAATGCGATTTACCATCCATGACTACATCGCCATTCGCCACTTACCATCAGGTGGGATTGTAGTCAAGCATTAACTTAAAGGTATGATATAAAAAAAAAATCATGTGTAAATCTATCTCTTAGTTTTAACCATTCTCGTGTCCAACGTCTTCTTCTTATACATATTGCCAAAGTTAATGCAAGAAATGCTTTGTCAACGTTACTCATCTGAACGTCGGAGCGTCACTTCACGGCGAAAACTGCTTTGAAAGTGAAGTCTTGTTTGACAAACTTGTTGGTATGTGTGCGCTGATGTTGATGAAAACGTACAAACAATACGTAAGGTTTGACAAATATATTTGAACGTTTACAGGGCGCTTAACTTCCGTATTAATACCTACACTCACAAGACGAGGTCAAAAACATTAGGCGCCAATAAAAGTGCGTAATGAAAGCAATGAAGGAACTTCCAATGGCAGATGAGATGGAGTCGTAAATAGTTTGACGGGCGCTAAATCCCGATTATCATCAAGTCGAGATATCGTAAATGCGTTACGGGTGTTTTATGGTCGCGCCGGCCTCCGCCGCGCCGAGCCTCGGACGACGGCTCATAAACTGACATGCGATGCGGCGGCGGTACCTGGTCTAATGAAATGGATTGTGTGGACACGGAACCACTGAAAAAACGCTGAAGGATTTCAGTTGTTTTTTATAGACACGTATTAACTTTATGAATTTAAACCGAATTGTTTTAAATTCTGCTAGGAATAACAGTGCTTCCAAAATGTTTATTTTTGAAGTGAAACTTCTTTAGAATCGTTAGTGATTTGAAACCGGATGCAACGACAGGTAAGATAATATAACCGCTAATTTCATCATTCAATTTAACTTATCCGTAACTCAATGGCCAGGACGTAGATACACAATACCTGATGCGCAGGTTCGCGTCTCTCAGTATTTTTTTTTAGTCATTTTTTTTTAAGTTTTATTTTTATACTGTTTTTAAATACTTTCAAATGCTCTTTTAAATATTTTCAAAGAATTTATCAACAAAAAATAAGAATTTCATTCTTTCATTCTGTCGATCGACCGACCGATTATACAGACAATAAAAATGCTAAGTTGTATTCATAGATGGCGCGAGGAATAAGATAGAACATTCGTTTTATTGCTAGATAGATTTTTAAAAAGTGCTAAGTTGTATTCATAGATGGCGCTTCGATTTATTGCTTTAAGATTCGATTTATTGCTTTTTCATCTCATTATCTTGAAACCAAAATTTTGGAAAGTTTCACTTCTACCACGTGTGAATTGCAGACATTTTTTTTTTTTTTACTTAGTCAAATATACTATTAATCAAGTTAAATTCCAATTCGGAAAGGTGGTTTAACAGAAATAATTCATTAAAATAAATAAATCCTGTACAAGATATTCCTTTGACTACGCCTAAATATATATCAGAGCAACCTTCAACTTCCCAATATTGCTACACGGCTCGGCCTCCACATCGCTACGGCAAAATATTTCTAAAACTAATGTTACGTACGCTCGTATTAAAAATGTTGAGTTATCAAAAGTTAGGAAGTGTCCACCGTGACCGGTATTGTGTAAAACAACAGCTCTCACCCGGCACTCAGCTCGCATCCCGGATCCAAGTGACCTCGCAGCGCACAGCGGGCTGGCGGGCGGCATCGCGGCAGCTCTCCTAGTTACTACTCTCGTACTGCCAGTCGCGAGGGTGGTGCTATATTTTCACTTACAATGTATTTTTATTACCTTTGTTATTAAAAGTAACGAGAAACTTCGAGAAAGAATAAGTAAAATCTTGCTTAATTTACCTTCGTCTTCATTATCCGCGAACTTTGTTCGCTTTTCATCATCAAACTTTAGATTCTAGAGAAAATATTACTATCGTATCGTAGGTTTCTTGATATCGCATATTTGCTCTCGTGTTTTGTTTGGTACAAACAACGTTTTGGTCAACATCGGGCAGCGCTGCAAGGCCCGCATCGAGCCGGCGCGGCCCGACCGCTACAAACCCGCACCCGATGCTCCTCTTCAATTGTTTTAAACGATTAAAAACCAAAAACAAAACAACATCGCCCTCGTTACAGATCGATACTCGACGGTTCTTCTTTTTAGTTTGGAAGAAGCGACCGGATAATTGTATTAGCGTGAGATGTTTGGGTGTTCATTGTAATCCATCCACACACCCGTGACCCGACCGCGAACAAGACCGCACTGTTATCTCTCTCTCTCTGTTATCTATTGGGAGGCGGGAGACTGAGCGCGGCTCACATATACATTATAAGTCTTCATTATAGAGTTCACGCAGACTGCAGACTTTAAATCGGCCGATAGTTTGATCGGGTTTGTAATCAGTATAGGGAGGTATGTAACTGCGCACATTGCTACGATTTGCTCCCTGTACTGTTTACGAACCCGATTACTATCTGTCTGTGGGGACTCTTATAGGCATTCTTACCATAATGCCATGAAAAGTTATGACATAATTTCAATAAACTTTTCCATTTTCAACTATTTCGTATACCTATACGTAACATTGCAGTATATTTTTTGGTTTCAACCTCTGTTTGAACCTTAAATTTTTATTCGACAAATATTTCGTGGACCCAAACTGCTCGTCATCGGAGCCTCAGTTCGCTAAAATCGTTTCAAGCACATCCCATTACAATATTTTATTCCTGAATTTATATTTTCTCTGGAAGGGTAGAGCGGCTGCAGGTTGCTACTATGTTCCACAAAACTCTGCCCCCAGATAACCTGCTTCGAAATATCGAGTGTGAGCGTCGCAAGCCGCGGGTCACGACAATTGGTCATTAATATCGCTTTGATGCTTCGATGATGTAGTTCATACGGACAACTTACCTTGATGATACTCAGTTTTGCTGGCATGTATATAACTGTAATTTATATTGTTGGTGCATGTTTCCTTTGTGAAGCGAGGCAACACGCTTGTTTGAAGATATAATAATCTCATCAAAAACATAAATTTGAAATGAGAGCCAAGTTAAAAAAAAGAATTGAGATCTAAATGGATGCCTAGTTCTGTGTAGAAAATCCTAAAATTTTAGTCATAAGAACATGTAAATACAAGCTCTACATTTCTTCGACGTTTTCTTGTAGGTACTGTCCATTTTGAAGGATAGAAAATTAAATCGTTCTGCGCAATTCAATTACCTGTATCGATAAAAATGAAATGGGCACTAATACCAGGTAATTCACAGAATTACTTGCACTGATAAACCATGTCATAATATTGTTTAGTTTGTTTTTCTTTTTTTTTAGTTTTCTATTTTTTGTTTTAACATATATAAATTAGGTGTTCTATTTTTGTGTTATTGATATTGTTAGATTTCTGGTTTTAAGAAAAGCTCATAACGTTTTCACTGTTTTATAGTAATCAGAATGATGAAGAGCCAAGCCCCTAACTCTACAAGTTCCCTACACTTAGATGTACGCAGGTAGGTGTAACTTGGCGGTTGCCGCTTCGCAAAGACATTCAAAAATATTAACGTCTCATCCTCGCGACTATATTTCACAGACTTCAATCAATTTCAAAATAACTATAGTTAAATTTTAGTATTGTTTTGCGTAAATGCAGCTTATTAGGTAATAAATAAATACTTTCAGTGTGTTTAAAGTTGAAGTATCGAAGGTGCATCTCGACCATCGCCGCGGCGTGGCGCGGTGTGGTGTCGGTGACGTCACTGTCCACCTATCGTCCTGCCCCTCGCCTCTGTTCGCTGACGGTGTGACGGCGGCCTCGTCGGTATTGCAATCCGCCTTCTTCACGTTATCAATGAGCTTCTATAGGAAAACATGAAAGTTGATGACTTTAAATCTATCTATCTAACAGCCTTTTGAAGTCCACTACTGGACATAAGCCTCCCGACCAGTCCTAGGCCCTCTGAATCCAGCGGCTTCCTGCTGTCTTCTTTAGGTCATCAGTCCACCTGGTCGGAGGCGGCCGGTGTTCCTTTTACCGAGATTAGGCCGCCATTCGAGGACTTTGCGACCCCATCGGTTATCTGTCCTTCAAATAATGTGACCTACCCATTACCACTTCAGCCGGCACTTCCCCTAAAATAGCTCGTTTCATATTGCGCGGTGTGACTTTGAGCCTTCGAATGAGGCCAACAGTAAAAGACGACGTCTCTGATCTATATGTTAATACTGGCAACACGTATTGCTCGAACACTTTCGACTTAGGCATTGAGGAACTTTGGATAAAATGATAAATCGTAATTTCCTGAACAATGACAATGACAATAAATATATTTTGTGACGATGTAAACGCAGTAATAAAGTTCGTAGATTTAACTTACCCTAATGATAGTACCTATGTTAGTACCTATTTAAGTAGTACTTATATTCTAAGTTAGTGTGTTTCCTTTTTTGGCAACGCCCATCCAACCCATTAACAGTCCACCACTACTTAATATGGGTCCGAAGAGGAGTTCAGGAGGCTTAGAGCATGCTCCATCACGCTGCTCTGTGCGAATTGGTGGCCAGATATTATAGACATTAAGAAAAGAAGCACTCAATTGGAGAATGAATCAGGCAATGCCGATTGTTGATGGAGAAGGACAAGAGAGCAGGCAGTGTCTGTATATAAAGTATGTATATCGCATAAAGCACCTTCGCATGATTCCTTATATTGTTTGCACGTTGGTCGTTACTTTATTATGTTCTTTGTTAAAGATCATAGTAAAATAAAGACCAATATGCAAGAATCTGTTTTGTTCAATGTACTTAGTATGGGAATTTTGGTAAGATGATCGGGTGATCTGAAATCGGTTGGAGTAAGACATCATGATGGATTAGTATAAACGGAGCGGAAGATCGCTCCACGCTCGATGCTTGACGCTTGCCACTCGTCGCTCCCCGCTCGTCGTCCCCGCTCGCCGCTCGCCGCTCGCCTGCGCGGCGACACTCCTCTCTCGGCGGCTAAAGAACGCGCCCCTTCCGCTCCGCTCATCATTGCATTAGCAAAAAATCGTTGTCATGTAACACAATAACACTCGGTGGAGGTTGATTTCCGCATGACGTCATTACCGCCACTCTCCGCCTCAACGAGCCTCTGCGGCTCCGATCCGTCTTCTTCTTCTTTGATTGGGAAAATGAAAGTCATCGTCATGTTTATCAACGTTTTTATTGAGAAATTCGAGTTCATTAACATTAGTTTAATTATAAATTCATTCGCTAGCGTAAAGTGTAAACAACCTGCTTGCAAGTCCAGTCTCGCCGCGGGCCGCTCCAGGGCTCCAGGCTCGCTCTACGCGCACTACGATATATCTATGTATGTCACAACGGATCACCTCTGGTTGCGGCTTATTGCTATACGGTTACTCATCTCGAGGAACTAGGACACCTCAGACTTCTACCCGGTTCAAATAAACTCCGAATATCAAAATATCATCGCAAAGTCGAAACACGAAGAGTCGTTGTACGTAAAGATTTATTAAATAAGTTTTGCAATCGATGCCTCTAAACGATATATTTACACCGAACGCGCTCATAGTGAGCAATAAATGACTAGAAATAAGATAATAATATTTGTCAGATTCTTAGATTAACATGTCCGTGAACCGTGTTCGATAACAATACTTTATTCACCTGTCTTATAATTCGTTTGGTTTCAGTAACAAGTACCTATCATTTTGTAAAACGCTACTCAGGTATTCGATCAATCGGTAATAATTGGCACTCTACAAGTAACAAAACGTATCATTTTCGTAATAAATATTTATCAAATAGTATTACTGACTACAATAGCATTTTATCAAATCTTACGTAATAGGTATCATCATCTTACGGAGTGGGGTCGACCATTAAAATACAGAAATAAACTTCGAGAAAAGTTTGGTGAAGACAAATGAGGGGGATTAATTTTTGAATGAACGATCGCATCATTAGGGGAGACAAATGTCGAACAGAGCGGAGTGACGTGGCAGATGCGGTGGCTGGCGATGTGGCGGTGCTGACTGGCAATGACTGGCGATGACTGGCGATGACTGGCGATGGCTGGCGGTGACTGGCGGACGTGACGGACGCGGGACTCGGCGGAGACAGACCATGGACGGATCGTACTTAAGATAAAACGGTGACACTCAAACAAGCTTACAAATTATTATAATTACAAATTAAAATTAAACTCACTACAAACGATGACTTTGGACATTAAGATGACAAACCAGACTCTATAGGAATACGACAGATTCGCTCAGTACATTGTAATCTGCTAAAAATATCACTAATTATTTCGAAATAAGTATAGCTAGAGATCGCTTCGAAAGGTACTTTACATCTTTGGCAAGAATACGCTTTTAAGTCGCTACATGATTAAGATTAACTAAAATATTAGTGACCAGCTTATTTGGCAGTGATGAGTAAGGCATGATCTCAATCCCTCGGAGGATCACAACAAATACAATGTCGGTAACTACTTCGCTTTGGGTACAATCCCAATTACAATCATACAACGTTTTGTACTTCCACGGCCTTTGAGCTTAGACTACGTCCGTGTCCCATATACCCGATTACATCTTTAAAATTGAATAACCCCCATTAAAATGTAGGTATTCACAATGTCAGTGGTTGGAGTTAACGGACATTCGATCTAGGTATATTGCTTGTCGAAGGAAGGCAGGTTCCGTGTCCGCTGCTACTGTTGATTGGAGTAGAGGTGCGGCTGTGTGTGCGCGGTGTGCGCGGGCACGTGCGTGTGTGTGTGCGGGTGTGTGTGTGTGTGCGGGTGCAGCGCGGACGCGAGGCGCGGCGCGAGCGGGCGGTACTCCTTGCCCGACCGCGGCCGCAGCGTGCTCGTCGTCTGCCGCATCACCCTGGACACATACTCATGTTACATACAGGCTATCTCCTCGTTGGAGTTATTTCATTTACTCAAGGGTTTCATTTCAGTTTACTCATTATATAACACGATACTCTAATAGATATCTATGAACTTGACAATATCAGTATCATTAAGTGTTAAAACAGAAGAAATATGAAATTTAGAGAACATTATATTACCTCATAGTAATGGGAGTATCCGATGACGAATGTGATGAGCAAATGGAAAGTGTTTCAATGTAGTCCGACATGTCTGAAGTACCGCTAGACGTGCTGTGTGTATCCACGACACCTATGGAAATCATACATAATTATGTTTATTTATTAATCAAAATCAAAAGTCAATTATTTATGAGTAATCGATTTAACTCACTTCGAAGTGGTTGAACAGTTAGTACAGGAACTTCGGCTTCTGCTGAGCAGCACTTGTGTGTGGTGGGAGGTGGATGTCTCGGCGGTCCTGAAGACCTTGAACGTCTGGGAGGAGTCCCCCGCGGAGACATGTTAGCCCTCCGCGCGCTGCGGTACCGTCTCCGAGCGGCGGCCGTCGTCGCCGGCAACTCGAACTCTGTCACACCCGGCACGGCTTCACCACGGAGTGACCAACTCGAAACTCCTGAATCATTAGAACTCGACGAGTCTCTATTACCCCCGGTCGCTGCCGTAGTACCTTTCGCTTTAGAAGCTTCAGAGCTGTCAGCATCAGAATGCTTACTAGTCGCACAGTCGCAGATAGTATTCGATTCACGAGCGCCTAAATCTCTAAGGGTTTCGATCGATGATGCAGATCCTCTGGACCCGACGCTCCCATCGAATTCCTTTACATCTTCCAGAAACCGTGACGAGTCAGCTGAACTTGATCGCTTTCTATATTCTGTTCGATCTCGTACTCCCGGTCGGAGTTCCACAGGTTCACTGACTGATTTATTTTCTTCGGGGCCGCACAATGTTGGATTGCTCGCAGACTTTTCATCTAGTAACCTACTAATTGGACTTTTAGCAGGATACTTCAGTGTGTGAAATGCAAATCCACTGATGGGTGACATCGGCGTATAACCGGCAGCCAAAGATCTGTCTTGCTCAAACTTATTGCTGTCCATTGTATTTGGCTCCATCATTAGGTACTCGTCATGCGTGCTACTGGTAGCGTGGCAATTATATTGCTCACCGCTGCGCCCTTGTGGGTGGCCGCATTTTTTACACATACTTCTTCCAGTAGCAGTAGTGAAAGATGGTTTTAGATTGGCAGTCAGGGCATCTAACTCCGCTTGTGTTACTCCCGCTTTCCGCAATAAATCTTTTGCGTTTTCGTAATGCTCCAAAGATAAAGCAAAACTTAGATTTTCGTAATTCGCTAGAGGACCGTCATCTATCTCTAATGTTCGAGAATCAAAACTCCTCGTAAGTGAATCGTCGGGGGTGATAGAACCGTGAGCGTGAATTTTTCTTTTCGTTTTACGAGATAGATCAATAGTTGCATACAAAGCGCTTTGGTCAGTAATATTTGGCATAACGTTTTCTTTATTTGGCACAGAAGTCTCTTTTGCTTCAGGATTTCTCTTACAATATGGAAGTTTTATCCAGTTGTTAGCCCAATCCGTCACGCGTTTACAGGGGCAGTTTGCTGGTTGGAAATTTTCTTCGGTGTCTATAACTGTTGGTTCATTTGGTCTCTTGCCAAACTTAAGTAAACATCCACACGGTTTCTTCAATACCAGTGTATTTGAAGTTGCACTTCTTGTGATTTTAAACAATTCATTATTGAGACATTCTTTTAATCTCTTTGGTGTATCATAGTATTCTCCGTCAACCTGTCAAATTATCAGATATATTAGATGAAGCTTAATTTTAAAAATCACAATAGAAAAAAATATTATATTATAAAAAGTTACCTCAGCGGATGGAATTTTCGGTACGTCATAGTTTTCGTAAGGTCCTACTTTGATCGGTTTACTTTCATTAAAACTAGATAAATGTGCGTGGCTGTAAGATCGAACGGGCGGTGGCATCGGGGGTTTCTTTGAAAGATTTAATTCAAGCTTCATTGGCTTTGGAGGTCGTTCGGGCGGTCGCTCTAACGAACACCGACAAATTTCTTCAGTCTTAATATTTACAGTAGAAGGTGATTCATTACTTTGTTTATTTTCTGTCGTGAAGGTATCACTATGTGTCTCATCCACCGCCTCCATTGTCCACGCTGGGCTAAAATGTTTAGCACCTGGTGTCAAGGCTGCCGTAGACGACCGCGACAGAGCTCCTAACTTCGATATACAGCTCATGCATCGCTCCAACATTACATTGCCCTGCCCCGTCCAAGGCGTTAAATCTGTACCTTCGACGGTTTCATTGACAGAAACGGTATCTCCAAGACCCATATCTTGGAAATTAGTGCGTTCTGCTGAAGGCCAATAAGGGGAGATAGCACCGGCTTCCTCGCCATTACAAGGGTCTTCATACAAGCGTAAATCCGTCGGTGGTAAAGATCGATCTATCGTGTTCAATTCCGATAATCGTGTGTCTGGTCGGAACGCTTTGTGGGATTTCGGACTTCCAGCACCTGTGTGCGATAATTTGATATTAATATTTCTTATATTCTATTTCTAAAAAGTAAAATGTTGACAAATAATAATTGTAAAATAAAAAGTCAAAATTTTAATGAATTCTTAAATGAATGAAGGTGAGTTTAATTGTTACCTTCATTTTTCCTAGCGCAAGGTCGTCTCCGCGGTGACAGCTGTCCTCTGGACGCAAGGTCAAAGTCCTGCGCGATTTCTGCGGCCTGGTCCGTGACCAAAACGTGCAGCCCCTCCCCCTTCCCGCAGTGCGACCCCCCCTCAAAACAAAACCGGCCCTCCACCACCCCGTATCGTCTGCGTCGAAACAGTTAAATTAGTGCATTTTGTTCTTATTTGCATTAACTTTAGTAATATCATAGAAGAAATAATAGTACTTATAATAAGTAGTAATATTTAAAAAAAATATTTTGTTTAGATTTTCTGATTTTTTGACTTTTGAGTTCATGAGACGAAATAAAAATTTAATTTTGAGTTTTAGCATAGGAGATCTTCCGCCAGATGAGAAGTCATGCCTGGCGAGTAACCGAGCTCCGGCAAACTCGTGAAAAATTCTATAGTGTAATTGAGGTCGGGTGACGTCATCGGGAGGAATCGTGATCGCTACAGATATATAAGTGAAGACGATACGACAGACGAGTGCAGTATACCTGAGGTGCGCCAGCTCCCAGACGCCGAGCAGCCGCGGCGGCACGCCGGCGGTGAGCGCGAACCGGCGCTGCAGCAGGTGCAGGCGCGCCGGGCCCGCCGCCAGCCGCCGCGCGCCGCCGCCGCCCACCAGCACCAGGTACTGCCGCGCCTCGCCCAGCTGGCCCGCCACCTTCACCTGGGCCGCAACATGAACCATTAGCGCCATTATTATCATTCCTCTTTATATACACTCTAGTGACAAGCGGCTATCGGCAAAGATATTAAACACATCTCTATACATATAACCTCTGCTTTCCACATTTTGTCGTTTCACTCTGGCACGTGTGAACAGTACTTAAATCTCTGTCATACAGTCTTTCTTTCTTCTGTCATCTTTGGTCGCCGGTACCACAAGGTTATGCCTTTTTGATGGCTTCACTGGACTTGACTGATACTTCATAAGCAATCCATCCAACAATTCCAATCAGTTAACAACGACGCTTAGGATCAGTTATTTTTGACAATATGGAATCCAATTAAATATTAACACTGTAATATTTCGAAACAATCTATGTACTATGTAGCAGGGAAAAATGGAATCCGTTATTTGATCAAATACCTAGCAAAAGATGATAAAAATAATTGCATTGCAGAGAATTTCAGTGAATAGGGATTTGATCAAATGATGGATTCCATCAATGACATAAGTGAGTTGGCGGCACACCTGCCACTGGATGAGCCTCTCCCTGGTCTCGAAGGCGAGCACGGCGGTGAAGTCGCGGCACAGCAGCGCCAGCGTGTGCGAGTGCTTGTCGAGCGTGAAGCCGGCCTCGCAGCCCAGGTACTGCTGCAGCGACAGCGACGCCTTGCTGGCCGCGCCGCCCCAGCGCGCCTTCGAGTCGCGGTACACCTGCAGGTGCACGCAGTCTGCAACACACACACACACACATACACATACACCCACTGTCACAACACTCTCAAGGGGGCTACGAAATTACGCGTTTTCTCACCGTTCACAGCTTAGGACGAGCGCGTACTAGACTTTTCATTGGACAAAGTTTGGCTGATCAGGGAATCAGTATAAAGTCAATATTGCGCACATAAACGATTTAAAAATGCGTATACTTCGTACTGATCCACTGACCAGCCAGACTATTGGTCAACTAAGTCTCTGGCGCACGCTCGGTCTGAGTTAAAACCTGTAGCGGTATTTGCAGTGCTTAGTAAATTAAAAAAAATCACTTTTGAACATTTTAAAAGAGTCAAACAAACGAAATTTTTATCAAATTACGAGTTAAGAAGCAAACATGCTACGGAAACATTATAGTCTTTACATTCAGGCTTTACTAGTGAGACAAAATCTAAGTACCTCAAGAGAAACTGAGCAAGACTGACACATTCATATATAGAGGCACAGATAACAATATCGGAGCACCCTCGCACAAGGGACGTTGAAGGAGGCTTCGTATCATGATCATGTCGTTTGTAATATTAAGTTTTAAAGCGGGAGCCGCCATCGATCGTCGATAAAAACGCGGCTCCAGGAGGGTTACGTTACATTCTCCGTATTTTATGGAGTCGAAAATAAGCGCAAGGAATCCTTTGTAGCGTCCGATAAGGCCGCGGCCGCGTGCGGCGAGCCCGCCAGGCGCACTCTGCTATGAAATACCACCGCACTCACCCACTGCTGGGCCTTTATTTTACCACATGAAGGTATTTAATTTGCATCGTTCCCAATACCACGTGCAAGTTAGGATCGTTATATTATTGTTGTGAAATATAAAACAAGTTATACAATCGCAGTAACAGTTACACTTATCCAATTCATTTAACTGAGGCAACGACGCGCACACGTCACACGGTGACGTCACACCAACCTGAATCACACTATCGAAGTTTTCAAGGATCGCTAGTATATTATATACAAATGCTCTGACAAGATGAGTTGGGGCTCGGCCGCCTCCCAGGTAACACACCTCGCCCGGCGGGAGATCTCCTTTTGCCATATATCATACTCTCTTCCAGAAACATTCATTTGTTTTCGAACGCTTTTTACTTGGTAGAACACTCATGATGAACGTACCCAATGATTTCCAAAACTTGGCCATAATAAGGGCAGCCTAGAATAGTATTAACCCCAACCCAATACCGAGAGACGAGGCCATTTTGCGTAAGGATTAATATTATCAATAATATTTTTATAGGTCACTAGTGGTTACCCAGCGTATTCAACTAAGCTAAAAATTTCTGATAAAATAAATAAATAAGATGAGAATGACCGATCAGTGTTTCTGTGTTGACGTTGATGCGTCATCTTTACATAAATTATATTCAAATTGTTGTATGGGAAAAGTGGAAAATCGACTGTATCAATTGACCGAATGCGCCTGATGTATTATTTTAGTGGTCTCCAATCACCTTTGCATTATTGCCTTTCAATGAAACTATTTTGAGGCATATCGGATGGATGGTTTCAGAGTCTATTAAGAGGGCATCCGTACAAACATGTGTTTTATATATAGATTAATATTATTACAGTTATCATGTTTATTTTATTGCTGGTATTTCATCTTTCCGTGAAGCCCGCTTGTCTAGCTACCATCCTCTTGCTGGAGTCAGCCGCCACCACTCATCGTGTACAGCCGAGGACTTGAGAGCTGAATTCTTTCTTCTCGTCTTTCTCGGCCACCAACACATCGGTTCTGTCTTCGGTGTTGGTGAATGGTGGTGTCAGTGGACGGTCGCCACCTACCAACAGGTGGCTCGAACGAGCTTCTACATTTAGTAGCTGCAACTGATTCTTTGGATTTCAATTAACAAAGATTGACATTATATTTTGATACATTTTGATGTACATACTCGATCTAGTTAGCTTAATGATGACACGTAAGTTTGTATAATACAATAAAATAGAAATCGTTTGTTCTGCATTCTGAGTAAAAATAGATCGTTTGGCCTTTTTTTAGTGACAATGAATACACTGTATATAATATTAATAATGTACAATCCATTCCATTGCGAGGGGCACAGCGGACTATGTTTGCTCTAATCCTAATCCCGTCGATATTGCTCGCCGCTCGCCGGTGAACGGCGCGATACATTTTTACGGCTTATGTCACAGATTGTTCTGTTTTATCCCGCTTTTTGTATTGTGTGTGTGTTGTGCAATATTATTTTATTCAAACTGGCGACACATGATGTGTTGGACACCCTTTTGAATGTACAGGCATAAACCCCAGTAATTTGTTTGACCTCAAACAACCCGCACTGGAGCAGCGTGGTGGAGTATGCAAATGCTGATGTAACCTGATCTTCAATTCAGCAGACCATGCCCCAGAGAGGGTTGAAGTCAATATTTGTTAAAACATTAAAATATTACAGTGGAATCCGTTTATAATGACATCGAAGGGAATTGACAAACACGTCATACTAAGCGGACGTCATACAAAGCATTTTTGTGAAAAAAAAACCAACCTTATTTTTTTAGGTAATAAATACTTATTTTAATAATGAAACATAGCATATTAAATAAAAATTAAAATTGCACGTAATAAATGCACGTATTTTCATTTTTTGAGATTCAAAACAAATACAAGCCACGTGCCGAACGTCGTCGGGAATCAACGAACATTGCCGAAGGTGTAAAGAATCATGTCGGTCACTATAAACGGGCGAAATTTATTAAAAATGGG
This sequence comes from Thymelicus lineola, assembly GCA_963932265.1. Lineage (NCBI taxonomy): Eukaryota > Metazoa > Arthropoda > Insecta > Lepidoptera > Hesperiidae > Thymelicus > Thymelicus lineola. The sequence continues at coordinate 16,150,551 of OZ010697.1, forward strand.
TCATAATAAGCGACATGTCACTGTAAGCGAAGTCATTATATCCGACTTTGTTAAAAGAATTTTATATGAAAACCAAATTCGTTGTGTAATTACGTCATAATAAGCGGTTGGTCAATATATGCGGAGTCATAATAAACGGATTCTACTGTACTAGCGTTACACACTTATAGTCCCACGTTAGGATTCCACGTTGTGAGACGGACAACATACAAAGACAAGACCATACATAATTATCCAGATCGAGAACATAAATTCAAATTCCTTATTCTCCTCCTCGCTGGGAATCGAACCCAGGACCCATGTCAAGGCGATCCGGCATGGTAACCATTACGCCACAAGGGTCATGGTATAAAATGTATGTTATATTGCGATAAACTACGGAAATAATAGCATTTGGTCACAGAACCCTTAAAAATAATTTAGACGCGCTGTGGCCAGCGTCGCTGCGGCGGGCACTTCATACGAGAACATGCATAGTGCATACCATGTACCGGACGCGGGCGGAACAAGCTTGAGCGGTTGATACATTTATGTGTTCCGTTTATCTTCTTGTTATGTTAATTTTACTGTTACAACCGTTGTTACGAGAGCAGCAGAGCTTTTTGTTAGAGTTTCTAGTTCAGCTTGTCATTCGAAAAAAAATCTGATGTTTTTACTTGCTTTCAAACTATGAAATTATTGTCACCTGATCATTAAAATAAAAAGTAAGTATTTATTTTTCCGTGCAACTTATAAAAGTGACATTATTATGTGTTTGCAGAAAGACCGGTCAAGGATCACACATGAAATTGTAGGATCATCAAACTTCTAAAGTACCCGTTGAAGATTCAACAAGACCAGCCTACCTGTTACAGATATCGAAATTGAGAAGTTCTTTTTGTGTTTGATATCATAATATATTTTAGTGGTTAGTTTTTTCCACAAGTTAACGCAGGTGAAACTGCGAGACTTAGCTAGAAATAATATAATAATAATTAATATAAGATTAAAATACTATGGGATAAGGAATTTAAGTACTTAGGTTTTTTTATGTTTATTTAGATTTAGCTATTGCATTAGTTACTTTAATTTAATGTCACTGGTCGAACTATGCGATTTAGGGTCGCCCTGAAAATCAGCGGTCGTGGCTTGCTGCGGCCCGTGCTGAGTGTGGCCCTATTTCGTCAAGTTCTTGCTGTTGCAAAAACATTTATCATAAGTACCTATAACGTGTTAATATTGTCTATTTGTAGTACAGTGTTAACTTGATGAAATAAAATTATATTCTATTCTATTCTAAATGCTATCACAGCCAATAGTGATCAAATTTAGTATTTTATAATGTACACGACATTGACTGAAATAAAGCTGAGTACATAAGAAATGCAATTTAGGCAACAAATAGATACTATTTTGACATACAGGGTGTAACATGGGTGGTGATATTCCCAAATATCAACTGAACCACTGAATATTGCTGAACATACATGAAGGTAAAATTGGTAGGTACTGAGGTCCCCCCCCCCCCCCCGCCTGGGCCACTGTTGATCCATCACCTCTGTTACAACAACAATTATTTCAACAAGTTTTTTTTATATAATTTTATAGTATAATAAAAGAATTCGTATCAATATCAAATTCAATGACATCGACGTGTGTGGTGGCTAATAACTTCAACAGGACCTCAAGCACAATACTGCTCGTGTGTGGTCACCACCACCACCAGTGGCCGACACTGACTCCACTGACACTGGCACAACTCTCTCTTTACGACTCATAAACATGTTGTCGTCGTCTCGCCCACACATCACTTCACACACATGTCTTCTAAACAAGCACTCGATTCAACTGAGACACCTCCCTCCGTCTCGTATACCAAATAGCGATGTCCTCCTCCAGCCAATCGTATCTTATTTTATTAGCGCCCAGTAATGTTCATTAAATGAACGCTGCGAGGGTTGCCCCGCGCTCCGTCTCGGAATGAGTATCATCGGCTTCTTGGCAAACGTTGCGAATATTATTCTCAATTGGGCTTTAAAATAATTGTTACTAAATATTAATTATACTTTTGCTGTCGCTACGAGGTATATAGTAATGAATTGTTATTATAATAAATTAGTTCCGCCTGTAATAAGAAATATTTCATATTAGCATTTAAATGCAAATCTAATCAAATCAATTTTTTTTATTCGTATTCGTAGTAGGTTTTACAAATTTTCTTATTATTATTAGTTAGTTACTAATGTGTACACTTCGTCAATTTTATTGACATACGAATAATACATGTTACTTAAGTATATTTAATTTATTTAATTAATTAATGCAACTATTACTTTATTTCATTTAACGATTATTGTTATGCTTTAATACAATAAATTAAAAAAACAAAAAAGAATCGCTTGCTATCAAAAAGCTATTATGATGTACCTTTTTGAATTACTTATTAGGAGCTCTTTAATTTGATACTTATATTGCATTATTCCATTTATTGTTGTTTTTAATTTCACTTACATATACATATATGTATAAGAACACTTGGGCTATCAAGACGAATCTAACAATATCTTAATTATGTAAATTCGTTCAGGCGTATGGAAGATATGAAGTTATAAAAACTAAAAAATAAAAATGAGAGGTGTCAAAGGATACCCGGATGGAACGAAGTTCCTTTCGATTTAAGTATTGTTTTGTTGTACAGCGCCATTGTAGAAACTTGGAATGTCAAATATGATTTGAATTCAAATAATAAAGAATACTTTGTAAATAGAACATAATATATCATTTTAACATTGAAGTACTATTACTAGCATATAGAACAGACACCCCGAACACCATGTATGTCCCAATGCATTGGCGCCACGTGGCTTCAATCGTCAATGAATTCGTTCGATTTTGAAAGGAGAACCGGAGGCTCAATTTTGAAATTCGAACCTCCCGGGCGGGACACACATTTTTTTCCAGATGTCTGTTCTATGTCATTATACTTCAATGCATTTTAACAAATAACAATAGATGTCGCTACAAAAATGTACTCTGAATCACGCTGTTGAGATTCTTTATAAAACATATAAGTAATCGACCTAATGACATGAATTCGGTTCGGGTTTATTCAGCCATCTCTGTAAAACTTTCTGAATCACTTCAAAAAGAGGTATGGTCATTCTTAAAATCAAAAAGTGTCGAAATTTTCGGTCTAGCCCTCATTCACAACGCGCGATAAGGAACTTCGTTCCAATAAGAAATTCTGAGAGACGCGAACCTGCGCATCAGGTATTGTGTATCTACGTCCTGACCATTGAGCTACGGAGAAGTTAAATTCAAAGACGAAATTAGCGGTTATATTATCTTACCTGTCGTTGCATCCGGTTTGAAATCACTAACGATTCTAAAGAAGTTTCACTTCAATTATGGAATATTACACGCATACTTACATATCTATATATGTAATATAATTACTACACATCCAGACAAGATACGCGTGAAAAACATAACCCTTCCTGGCAGTCGGGTAATAATAAGTAGTTAATCAAATAATATCAAAACTCGTTGCTTGGCTCATGTTAATCACTTGAATGTAACAATGCAACGAACGAACGCAGGGGCCCGAGTTAGAATCCTGGCCTGAACTCTAATTTTCAACAAGGAAGTTCTGACAAGAAGTGGAATTGTTTATACTTTATCGGAATATTCTGAGTTATAAAACTTTTTTCCATAATAATGAAACAAGAATTGTTAAAATAACATATTTATTTATTTATTGCAAGGAATTTATTCCTCGAATAATCTTCACAGGATGTTGAATTGTTTATTATCCATTGCAATATTAATGTTATTTCAGAATTATAAACTTTTGTAAAATAACGTAAAATTATGTTTATCAAGTGCGACAAGTTACTTAATTTTTAATCAATGTAAATTGCATAAAGATCTCTTTATTTGTTGATTATCATCAAAGATTAATCGATCAGGTGAATTGTTGTAAGGGTAGGTGTATAAAAGCAACTGCACTTGATGGTGTAGTTTTAGTTCAGCGCCAGTACAGAACCAAGTAAGAGGTTCAGTTATTGATTGTTCCTGTTCTATTATACTGTTATAATAGTGTTATAGTAGTGTCAAAGTTATTGTGAGTAATTAAACCAGTGACGACTACGGAACAAGGAATTATAATACTACAGCACAAGTTAAGTACCTTATTATCAATACTATGTTTTACTGTGGTAATTTGCTGTCAACTCATATTATGACTCTGTCAGTTTATATTTATTTGTTTATCTCTGTGGTTTATCTCATTTCAGTATGGCCATACTGGTGTCATATTAAGGATGTTTTAAGGTTATATTGCATTGCCATAAAATAACAAATGCCATCTACATTAATCATCGGTTATTTTACTGTCTTACTGAGTATCCAGATAGAAACGCATCGAATTGGCATTATCAGTCAATATAGGCATGAACCGGAGCTAACGCTGAAATATTCAGCCGCTAGCAATGTTTACCCTGCAGCACTGCAGCGCTACAGCGCTCACTGCAGCGCTCGGCTCGCTACTACACACGGCAATATTAATAAAGTTAACACAGTTCCCGCGACCATCGACCAGTGCGACCATTCCGCCCGCGCCACTGTCAATATTTCAATCCCATGGCTATTGGGACTTGTCCTATCAATAACAATGACAACACAAACGGAATTTTGTGGGAAATATTAATTTTAAAGTAACTCTGTAGGAATGCATGTAATGTAATTTATTAAATAATCTAATGAAAATAGCGAATAAAAGCAAAGCAAAGCAAAGCAAAGCAACAACCCATAATTGTCCCACTGCTGGGCTCGGGGTCTCCTCTCACAATGTGAGGGGTACAGGCCATAGTCTACCACGCTGGCCAAGTGCGGATTGGTAGACTTCACACACCTTTGAGAACATTATGGAGAACTCTGGGGTGTGCAGGTTTCCTCACGATGTTTTCCTTCACCGAAGCAAGTGATAATTAACTTGTAATACGCACATAATAGCGAATATTTGTACGTAAATAACAATGAATTAGCAAATAAAAATGATTTGATTTGATTTACCGTGATGACGTATTGGACAGGCTGAAACGAGGTTAATAACATGTAGAACAACGTAACACAACGTGATGAGTGATAAAAAATCCTTATTGATGCGAAACATCTATAGGTGAGGGGTAAACCTAATAGGGATGTTGACACTAATTATAAATTAATATAAATTTATGTCTAAAATATTAGTGGTAACATTTAAAGGCCTATAATATGATTTTTTTATTGAAATCAATCACAATAAATTAAATATCATTAATTTAAAATGTTAAAAATTGTACTCACTGTCACGTGACCTCAAACGCCATTTTGAGAATATGACGTCATTGGAACAATTTTATATGGAAATTCAACAAACTTAGCAGACAGATAGTATTGAATATCGTTTAGTGACGTCACGTGACGTTTTTGGTGGGAAATTTGATAATGATTTTTATTTATCAATTTTTGTTATTAAATTGAAGATTATTATTTTTATAATATTTTTTTCGTGAATATTGAGGTTCTATCTATAAAATAAAATTGAATCCTAAAATTAGTCAACATCCCTATTGTTGGCGTGGCGATACAGGCCGTGGCGACGCATCGCCACGCAATATGAAAAAAATAATAATAACACAATGTAGGTAATCATAAATAAACTTAGTTTGATAGGCAGTAGCATACAGTAGGACAAATTCGCAACTTCAAAGTAAGAAACAGTGGCGTATTGGGAGATGGTAGGAACTATAAACTGCGATACCTGAGTTCAAATACTAGTAAAGTGAAAATTTTATTCTTCTAATTTAATTTTCTTTTGTTGAATTTTATAGAATCTGTCGAGGACATTGAGGGTCAAATGCGCTTGCGAGCGAGACGCGTTCTTGTGTTGTTACCAGTTGTTTCAGATGACCTGGAAACTTGATATTTATTTGGCATCAAGGTAGACTATCTGTCTAGTCTAAAAACTGAAAATTATTGATAATTAGTGAAACTAGTGAATTACCGGTTCCAATGTATAAATTAATTTTAAAAATTATCATATTCATTATCTATGAACACGTTATTTCTAGACAAAAAGTAATGAGAGCCAATTTAAAAAAAAAATTGGTTGTCTGTAAAGTCGGTTTACGGACAATGGTTTTACGTGATAACGTCTATTTCGTAGAAGAATAATTTATGATATAAATAATGTAATGTAAGAACGTAATGGAAGCCCTACGCACGGAGCCGCGGTGCTACTCGCCAGTTGTGTCAGCTTGAACATGGCTTGACGCGCCACCGCGACCCGCGTATCTAGCTAGATTATAATATTAAATTTCATACTAACTATACGATTTTAAACATATTTGAGTTGAAAATTTGGTTTAAATCGTTTTAAATATCAGGAGCTGCGCGACATCTGTGATTTTCTTGACTACAACTAAAGTCCGAGTCGATGTACTGTGTAAAGTTCTTTCAAGTAGTTCATACCTATAAACAGAGATGACGCTATTGTAGATTTTCGTTTTCATATAATAATAATACGTACGAGCTACGAGAAATCATTTCTTTTCAAAAGATTGTAAAATAAAATAAAAATTACAATTTTACATATTAAATTACAGATATATATTTCGTTTTATTATTATTCAGCGTATCTCTTTCTCGATACTTTGCGCGCGTTGTGGCTCGTGACCTTCCAAGCGGACCGATTACGCTTGAGTGGGAGAGAGACGGCCGGTCTAGCGTGCCTCTCTCTCTAATGCTGCGCGCGCTTCCGTGACGTTACTCGGTTTTCGTGAATGCCTCCCAGGCTCATCGTCTTTATAAACGTTATCACGTTAAAATGATATCTAAATGGTTGCCATGTTCTGTGTAGAAAAGCCTAAAATTTTAGTCACAAGAACATGTTGTAATTCAAGCTTTATATTTGACTTGGCTAATAAACTTACGACGCTCATATTGTTTACTATCAACATTTGTGTATGTTAATGTAGGTATGTTTGTTACGAGTCAGACCGACCGGGCACCGCGCAACCCCGCGATTGAATCGCTGACGTGTCATGAATATTTCTAAATGCCAGTGTTGACTGCCAATAAAGCGGAATCGCCATCAGGGTCGATTTATTTGCGGGCACAATCAACGATCGTGCTCCGTATACAGGTACCCTTCGTGAAATAAGGGTGGCCCCTGAGGGCGCGCGTGCCCGGCGTGCCGATGACCCCCTGCTCTCAATCCCCCCCCCCCTCCCCCCGGCGCGTGGCGTGTCGCGGCAGAAGTTATCGCGGCAACAATAAGCCGCACGCTCGAGACGTGCTTTGTTACTGCACTGAGCGCTGGGCGCCGAGCGCTGGGCGCTGACCTTGACTTTTGAACTGACGAGTTCAGTGGATCATTTATTTATTTTGTTAATTTCCAAGTTTCGATGTTATGATTTAGCCTTGGTAATTAGATTCAATACCACCATGTAATTATCTACTACTTACATGCGTGGAAGTTTATAAGATTGTTACTAGTCAGGTGATAAGTACAAGCTAGTTTGTTGATGATCATTATCCGTCTGGCTTACTACCAGATAATTCATGTCTGGGAGCCCACCACTATGTTACAGCTATCCGTGAATTTTCTTAGTGTACGAGTGCTGTTGCAAGATTTTTAGCCAATTTTTTTCATAATCGATCAAGAGAAGTAGAAGATTTGCCATATTCCATACAGAGGATATTAGACGATGGAGTGTGTTGCTCCATCTTCGTAAAAAATATCCTACTCATTAGAAAAGTGGAAGTTTATTTTTTGGATTGTGATTTTTCTATTCTGTTTATAGGATACACGGTAGGACCCACTTTTATTCCTATTTCAGTGGACCCTTTTTGTTTGCAGCAACAATCAAAACCGATCCTCATTATACGAGAGTCCCCCCGAGCCGCCGCACGCGTGGCCAGCATCGCGATCAGCGTCACCCTGCCTCTTCATATTGTATTCCCCATCCTCCACCGCACTCACCACTAAGTCATCTCGAGATAGAACATATTGATTAAGTTGTCAATTCAGATTACATCCTAAAACTGTGCAATAAAGTATAGAACATATTCACTGTAAATATCCGAGTACATAATATTATAAGTAATTTTTGTAATTAAACCTTTGACGAAACTAACATCTTATCCTTCAAACTCACGTGCAATCGTCAGGTATAGTGTGACACGGTGGTCCATTACACAATAGACGAGCTTCTGAACGACCGAACAATGGCAATATCACCGGTGACTTAGATAAAGCAATAACGGTTTTCATGTTTAAATCTCCTGAAAATAATGAGGCAGAATTCACCAAGATGTTTGGATCCTTCGAAGTTAACGATAAACCTTTGTTACATTTAGTATAATTATCAAGGTTTTCTTTAATATTTGGTTTTAATTAGCTTAGTTTTATACGCATGCAATTTTTTAAATTTAATACCCATTTCCATAACAGCATAGGTATGTTATAATTATGGTTATAGAATATTTTAATGACAAAATTTGACATTTATTTAATTATCAAAATTTGACATCATTTATTTAATTACATAAATAGACATACATAGTGATTAAGTACTCTGTGCTGACATACATATATAATTTAATGTTGACATTGTATAGTGGTTCCTTTTGGTTATAATTTGTATATTTTTTAACTACTCTATCGAATTGGGGACACCTGTAAGGTTAGATGTAGTGTGATTTTAATAAATAAATAAATAAATTTTGTTAGAGTTAAATTATAATAAGTCTTTGCTTAAAGTTAAACTAAAATAAGTCCTTGCTAAACTAAAATAAGCAAAAGCTTTTTTGCGTTAAGTCTTCAAAGACGTTGGCATCAAAAATAAGCTCAGTTTTCAACACAAGTTATGTTTAGCTACCATAATTACATAATAAACAGCACAATTAGGAAGTCGTTTTTAAAAAGTTACCATCACATTCAGTCGCCCCTTGTAAGATGACGAGCGGCAGGTAACATATAATAAAAACGAAAGGGGTTTCAGTATGGAACTTTAACTGGAGTGGTGTTAGCTGCGTGTCGAATGCTCTCAGGACCCTCCGTCCGCCGCAGACACCGGCGACACCAGCGACACCGGCGACACCGGCGACACCAGCGACACCTGCCGCCGACACACGCCACTCACACTGAACGCCCCACGTGTAAATCGACCTTTCGCCGTAACACGTGTCATTACTAAGGATTATTAGACAGGTAACTTACAGATATTATAACTTATGAAGGAGTAACTTGGAACTTAAACATTTCAAAGCGATAAAAAAATCACAAGTCTGAAGAAAATTCAAGAAGTCCATGAAAAGATTTGAAATATGCTTCTTTGCGCAAAATGTAGACACTATACATACATACAACTTGCTTTTTTATGGAATTAGCCGACGAACGAGCTGACGATTGACCTGATGGAAAGTGGCTATCGTCGCTCGTAGACATCAGCGACACCAAACACATCATCGATGCGTTGTCGTCCAAGAAAGAGAGAAAAAGTAGAGACAAAGAACTGGCTCCGAAACCCCCGAGTGAACGTGACGAGAGACAACTGACTCGAGCAGAGGGCAGTGGCCTGGCCAGGTGGACCCTACAGATAAATATAATAGCAATAATGGTATTAAATTAGTGCTCATATAATATAACATCGTCTTTGTTTTAAAAGAACACAGTAAGTAAGTAGACTGGTCTAAAGTCATTTTAAAGACTTACCATGATGACTGTAAATGAAAGTTAAATAATGTAAGTACAAAAGTTTTCGCGAACCAAGATAACATTGATGGTTTTTTCCAAAGGTAGAATTATATGCTTTTTCTAGGATTTAAAATACAGAAAACATTTCTCAGTAAAAACTAAGCATCTCTATCTGGGAAAGGAAGAGGATAACTGTCAGAAAGAGCCCAATTAGGGCCGCTCGCACTCAGCTCGGCGGAAATGTACACACAATATCCTTACAATTTACAGCAGCTTTTCTCAAAAATGCTTTATAGCTACTAGCGTCTTTTTACTTACGACTCTGTACTAGAGAGGAGCGAAGTAGGAAAATCTGATGTGTAATGATGGTATTACGTCTGCGTCAGCTGTGGAGATAAATACTAGTAGATAAATAAGAATTAATTCGAATTAACATGACAACTAACGCTTTATTTTTTCAAAGCAAATTTTAGTGTTTGAGATACTATGAAGGTATTTATTTTGTTGAACATTATTTTCATCACCTCTGTCAACATTGTTGCATCAAAACATCTGATTGATCTGAACAACTCAGCTGATTCACCCAACTATGTCACGTAATTTAGCATGTTACAATGCCAAAATTTGTTTATTCCTTATCGACGCCTCCGGGGAATAAAATCGTAATCGACGGTTACCGAAAATTTTTTTTTTCATTTTTGGCATCTCCGAGGATATTTTTGAATTTCATGAAACTAGAGCCATTTTATTTTTATTCCTTGGAAGTCATGTACAAATTATAGCCCATAATAAAGTCGTAATCATAATATTACTGAACAACTACAAGTCTCATTAGATCAGTAAAACGCTTACCTATACCATTTTATTCTTCACTAAATAAAATTGTTACATTTCAATACGTCAAAGATGAGTATTAGCTTTGACCGGAAGAAAATTGTAATAGTTTAATACATTTACAATTAATTCATAAAAGTACAATAAAAGTGTATCGTAAGTGATGAAAACTGTCGATAGCATGATAGAGTTTTACGGGAATAAAATTTTTATATACACTTACTTGCTACACAATTCCATGTAATAACAGTATTATTGTTTTTGATGATAATTAAAAAGATATAATTATATTCTTTAATTTTTTTATGAAATGTAATTCCGAAAAAAATAACGCATGTTTTGATGTATAATTCAAATATACCCAAATATTATTCTGCCTAGGAAGAATTTAATCTACTATGATAAATAATGATGGTACTTAACTCAGTCATCGAGCCCGATAATCGAGGATTAGAAGGCCTTAAGAAGTATTATGGTATTAAAATTTCAAGTATCTTATATTGTGCTCAAGATACTTATGAATTCAACACTACTGCTACCAAACATGACAACATACATAGAATTCCACGTTATTCTCACGTTATATCGCTCTAAATTCTGAAAGGCCGTCGACTGCAGTTGATGTCAGCGGCCTGTGCTCCGTCCGCGCCGAGAACTTGAATATTTGAGAGATAAACTTCACAGGTACGTACGAGTATGATAATTGAATAAATGAACAATAAAAGTAAGTAACAATTATTTTTAATAATAATTTTCATGCATTAAACTAAGGAATGTTGCAATAAATATAACGGGACAAATTTGTCACGGCGGCGGTTTAAGGGGGGTCGCAGTCTACGGCGGTTCTAGTGTTAAAATTCAGTCAGTATTAGTGTCAGCAGGCGGCAGTCGGCACACATCAACCGCAGCGGCCAAGTTTCCTGTGACGTGAGCCCTGAGACCGGGAGACCAGAAGGCCGGGAGACTCTATTGATTACCATTCATATAAATAGATGTATAATCAGTTTCATATTCCTGTCCTCGGGCACGACGACTCATTACGATACATAGTTGCTGCGCTACAACAATTAGTGAACTGTGCGCTCTAATTCTATAACAAAATATTATCTTTGTTTATCAAATTGACCAACTGTTTCATACTTTATTACATTTCTATCAAGTTTCATTGATTGACTTAATTCTAGAAGTTATTCCTTGAACTTGTCATTGGAAAAATATCTTTAATGCCGTTTATATGATAAGAAGTCCAAATGGATTTAAACTTGATCTTATCTTTGGCACTGACTTATAAGATATTTATCAGGTACATGCTTCAAATTCATATAGCTATCGCTGATTTAAGTGATAAAAACACGACAAAAATAATATTAGTAAGAGTAATCCTTATAATTTTCCTCTATCCTATGTTATTCTTCTCTATGCTCTTTACACTACTATGCGGCAAACTCCTGATTAATGTTTAAAATATGGTGAGAATATTGGAGTTGCGATATTGCACAATAATATTAAATTATTAGAATTATACCTCCACATCAGAGAGATAATAATTAGTTAGTAATTAGTTAGTAATCTTCTGTTATCATAAATGAACCGTAGAACATTTTGAACAGTCTAGAGGCGTTAATAAGATCCATCGAGTGCCTCCGTGTCCTCTGTTATCTTGGCCTAATTCGCTGGGAGTAAACATGCACCTGTGTGTGCTCGGAGACGGGACACGGGACACGGGACACGGGACACGGGACACGGGACACGGGACACGGGACACGGGACGGGGGATGGGGGACGGCGGGACGGGACGCTATCGCTGCACCTGCCTGTCCCATGTTTGCGAGAACACTTCACACGGATCAGGCAAATACACCGCGCTCCGTTAATAGTGTAAGCCAGACCAAACAATGGCATTAAATCACTAGAGGATTATAACGTGCGAGGAATACTTTGATGTGGAGTAGACAACGGTGCAAGGAATATTTTTACGTTTAATAAATTAAAAAAACATGAGAGGTGTCAAGGGACACCTGGATGGAACGAAGTTCCTTTCGATTTAAGTATTGTTTTGTGACATGAATGTAGGAGAGGTAAGTACTATTATGTATTCTGTGGTAGGACGTAACACAAACAGGTGTTATCGACATGACGGAAATCTGACGTCACGATCAGCAACTGCACAGTCTGGTCAGAGGAGCCGCAGCACGTGGAGTGTGTGTGTGTGTGTGTGTGTGTGTGTGTGTGTGTGTGTGTGTGTGTGTGTGTGTGTGTGTGTGCGACACTCACCGGCGACGGGTGACAGCTTCCGCATGACGCACCACCGCGACTTCCACTGCGGACAACAACACCGTGTTATTATAGTCAGCGACACTCAGCGACACTCGGCGGCACCCAGCGGCCAGCGCGCTCAGACACCATTGCTTTCAGTGGCCACGTAACTTAAAAGTGATTTATATAGATACATTTTAATAGCCAAATGAACCGAATAAGGGGTCGGTACTCGGGATGATCCCGGTGGGGGCAACATTTAAGTATGTGACAGGTTTTTTGTTCTCTGGTCGTTGTTGTGTGTGATGTTTTATTTGTGTGTCCACGCTACTCGTGAATGCGACTGTGGGTACGTTTGTAAGTATGTGTGCGTCATAAGCGCTTCTGTTTTTGCTTATATCCTTCATATTAATTTGATTATTATTATTGTATTAGTAATGGTTAAAAAGCCTCACCTTCTTTCCATCGCGGAACTTGACGGTTCCTTCTATGATAGTATTATCGTCGGCCATCGTGAGCGTGACGTCACTACTGCGTCACACGCATCACTGCGTCACCGCTCGCCATAGCGCACTGTCACTGTCACTGGCACTGTCACTGTCACTGTCACTGGCACACACAGTCACCGCTCATCACTCATCACTCATCACTATCACCCAGGGCGGTCCCCAGTCCCCCGCCCCGCAGTCACATCATACACCCACTTACATCTGAAACAATGACAATATTATCAGCTTTACTTGCATGTAAGTACTATCAATAAAATTAAATTAATTCAATCCAAACTCGTAGCTGCATTCTTCGAACCTCAGCTCAGATTATAGAATAAAGATCTTTAGTCTGAGACTAATTATAGGTAAAAACGGTTAACATAACATTTAACATAACAATGTATCATTTATCGTGAACTTTGATCGCACCCGGTGTAACAATGTCAGTGTAAGCGAGTGCTGGCCCCCGGCTGCCGGCTGCCGGCTAGTGAATAGTGTGTCGGCTCGCTGAGAGCATGCGATCATTAATTTCCTAGTCATGTGTGAGCTGGTGTAGAGCATTCGAGAGATTATGGGCTCGACGCGGCCGGCGGGCGGCGGCGCGGCGGCGCTCTGATGGATCGACTAATTGACGACATCAGAAGGCACGACCCTGGCAGATTGCCGGCGGGATTAGCACCGCTGCAACGCGAATAAATTGGAGCCATCAGTGCGGTTGCTGCGATTAAAGCCGAATCGATATCGCCGGTGCTGCCCCCTGCCGGTGCCGGCCGACGGCAGATGTCGCTGATACCCGCGGCCTCCTCACTAATCACTCTCATCTAAATAAAGTGCTCGAGCTGTTGAAATGCTTCATTTGATTTTGCATATCTAAAGAAAGAGTTTAAATAATCACCTGTTTACGACTACACTTGACAATTATCGATTGATAAAATTAATCAAAAGAATATCCTGATAAAAGTTAGGTACAACATCGATCAGGTGAGCGGCCGACGAGCGCCGCAGCGACCAAGGACGCAAGCACTAGAAATGTACTCGAATTATATTATCTCCTCATTACCTAAACCAAATAATAAAATTACCATAATAAACAATATCATTACCCTTTTAACTCTAGGCCATTGGGTCTCATAAAAACTTCCGACACTTGGAACATTTTCTTATTCGGTTATGAGGACAGACTTGTGCTAGGGCCAGTAGCCATTAAAGGGCTGTATACTTAAATTAATTGAATTTTCAACAAAAACAACTGGCGTTTTACTGACTTTACTCTCGTAAACTAGCTTTGTTCCCACTAGTTCTACTCGTTAGTCCTATCGTACAACTAGTGGGAATCCTATAATCCACTAATTGCATCTTTAGTATGTATCTACTATTGACTATTCAATCTCCATCAGTCGTATTGCTGATCATGACATTTATTTACACGCTTATCTAAACCGTATCGCCGCCGATAACACTATCACGCCACCTGCTCACGGACCAGCGCGATCAGTGATCACTCGCTTGGACAATGTTTATTTTTATACTTTATTCTTATTGTTTCGTATTATTGTTCCTGCAACTTGCCTCGATCAACAGACTCACGAAAGCCTTGAAGTAACAAAACGAGACTAACTATAGATATAAAGATGTAGACTAAACTTGGTGAAATACATTTTGTAACTTTGTGCTTGATATTAATGTTATCAAAATTACAATCATGTCGAACTTTGCAAAAAAATTATACTATGCTTAAATCATCTTTGATAATTCACAACACAACGTCATGTTGATTTTCAGACATACTTATGCATGTACCAGCTTATGTCTGCAACTTCGTCTACGGTCTACGTTCGGAGTTGGGTGCAAGGAGGTGTGAAATGTGTGCAAATCCGAATCCGTTCATCCGTTTGGCGTGATTGATTTACAAACATTCAAATATTCAAACATAAGTGATCTATTAGTGATAATATTAGCACATCATACTAATATTATAAAGAGAGAAGACGAATTCTGTGTGCACAACTTCGTAGAGAATTTAAGAATCTTCGGAACTACGGCACCTATTTGAAAAATTTTTTCACCATTTGAAAGGTATATTAGGTATTCGAAATTGCTATGGATCCGACCTGGCAGACGTTGTTCTGCAACATATAAACTTTTATCTCCTATTTCACCCCCTTGGGGGTTGAATTTTAAAAGATCATTCCTTAGTGGTAGCTTACGTTTTAAGAGCAATACAGCCCTAAGGGTTTGGCCTCTGCGTTGATACATGAGTCAATCACTTATGCCTTTTATATATAATATATAAATATATGTATAAATTGGCTACAGTCATGGCGACATTTCTTGAGTAGGTCGGAAACTGCGTGCATTTTGAGAACTTTCACGGCGAAGGCTGCGAGTATAGTTTAATATACAAGAAAATAATGTAATGCAGAAATTGTTCCTCATAAAATGTTCTAAATAAAAGTCCGATTGCACAACATCTCTCCGTGATTGTACGTCATAAGGAAAAGGGATTCGATTAGTTAGGTAATAATCGAAATGATTTACTTATGTCGAATCCACTTAAGTACTTGTAATTAAGCCATTAACAACCTTTTATCTATCGATAGAACAGGGGACATACAGATGGACATTATACCAGAACTGATTAGATAATAGATAATTTATGTATCAATATGCAAATATGAGATTAGACTTAGACTATCAAAGTCTACAATCTTATCAATAAATAAATTAAGTAAGTTACTTCAAATATAAAGTCATCAATTAGGATAGTCAAGCATTATATTTATGTGATCCCTATTAAAACTACTGAAATGTTTTTAGACTCATTGAAGAACTAATAAGTTGCGGATTATTTTTTCGAAACGAACGAGGTCGAATCTCTAGTCATGAATGAGCTTGAGAGTAGATGTTTGAATACAGTACTCCTATAAATAAATATTCCGAGTTGTGATGCACAGACGACCTTACAAGCATGCGGTCGGCGAGTAGGTAAGGATTAATGCATGTACCCCCCCCCCCCTCCCCCCCTCCCTCCATCCCCGCAGGCTCGGCCACGGAGCGACAAGAGCTCGCGACATATTTTAAAATCGCGCTACTTTACCTCGCGAGGGCGCCTGGGCTGTGGGCTGTGGGCTGCAGGGGGGGGCGCCGCGCGGCCGAGGAAAACATTTACCTTTTCCAGACGCAATCCACTCAACCGACGTATACCTCGCATTGAGGATCTGACGAGGAGTTTGGACACACTTATCTATACAAGTTATCTATTGCATTAATCCTACTTCATAGAGTATTATATGCTTATCTAGCATTCATGAATTGATTACGTACTTATTGTACAAATCCTCGTCGCCGTTAACAAGTTATTATATGAAGTTGAGCGTTCTGTTAGCCATTAATTACGAAAATGAAATTCTTATTTTTTGTTGATAAATTCTTTGAAAATATTTAAAAGAGCATTTGAAAGTATTTAAAAACAGTATAAAAATAAAACTAAAAAAAAGAAATACTGAGAGACGCGAACCTGCGCATCAGGTATTGTGTATCTACGTCCTGACCATTGAGCTACGGAGAAGTTAGATTCAACGACGAAATTAGCAGTTATATTATATGCATTCTTATAGTATGTATATTTCTGTCTCATTCTTTACTGGCTTCATCCTACACATTTTTGTATTTGTGTCTCTTACCTGTCGTTTTTTCCGTTGCATCCGGTTTGAAATCACAACGATTCTAAAGAAGTTTCACTTCAAAATAAAATCAAAATCAAAATTTTCAATCCCTATTTAAATAACCTCAAATAACCTTCCGAGGCTAAATTTCACTAGATCGTTTCTATTTGCTTGCGTAGGGCCACAGTAGGCCATAAAAAACGTCCTGTCCAAATGTTTTGGTTCCAAGTAGTATCGGTAGACTTGGTTCGGCTTTGATGAATCAGTTACGCGAGAAAGGCCATAATAAGATAATACAAGTAGTGGGTACCTAGTGTAAAATGTAGTCTGATGACTCATGAATTAGATTAAAATAACTTAGTTTGTAAGTTAGCTAGGCGTAGACCAATGTTTTCACTTAAGGAAATTGGTGCTATATACCTATTTTATAAACAAACAGTAAATAATAGGACAAGAGATTGATAGTATTCCGCAGAGAACCTAATGCTTCCCGCTTTCGGCTCGGAGCCGACCCGCGGCGGAGGTGTAAACTTTTGAAAATTTGAATCAATTTTTCAGCAATTTCCATTTTCCATTGGAGCAAGGATCCCCAGGGCGCATTAAACTGCCGCGGGGTATCGGGCCGGGGGGGGGGGGCAGGCTGGAAACAGGTTGTCGATAAATACGCCTCCGAGTAGCTATTACGCGGCACACGAGCTATTTAAACAGCTCCACACCTGCGGAGGACGGCGCTCGCAGACATTGAAACGTCGCCAACGCTCGCATTAACTAAATCCTCCCGTAAACCGCTTAGCTGGTAGCCGATCGCCGCCGCGCCGGGTCGGCTTCCACCGAAATGCACTTTGTCCATGCACAATAGGGCTTCAATTAACAAAACGTCCCGGCACCCAGGGGTCCTGGTGCGAGGCGGCACGCGCGGCGCGGGCGAGACTCAATTACCCGGCATCTTGTTGCGCTCACAAAGGATATTGTTTTCACAGCTCGCCGGATCACTTTTCAAAGCTCGGACGAAATCACTTAATAACGTGAGCAACGCTAGGCCTTAGATTCGGAGCGCAGTTTTGTACGAGATTTTTCTATATATGCTGTTTTCGTAGATTTATATTCAAAATGTATGTGCCTACGTATCGTCTCTAGTCTTGTTTATAAAATTTATAATCTTTGCATTTTATTAACGTAATTCTACAAACTGCAGGTAATCAAGTTTTTTTTCCATTGCTGGCCTTACTCTGATTCAATAAAATATCCATCCATCCATCCATCAGCCCTTGGAGGTCCACTGCTGGACATTGGCCTCCCCTAACTTGCACCACTCTGACTGGTCCTGAGCCTTCTGAATCCAGCGGATACCCGCTGTCTTCTTCAGGTTGTCAGTCCACCTGGTCGGGGGGCGTCCTATGCTCCTTTTTCCGAGACGTGGGCGCCATTCGAGGACCTTTCTTCCCCAATGGTTATCGGTCCTTCGCATTATGTGGCCAGCCCATTGCCACTTCAGCCGGCTATTTCTTTGAGTTATGTCGGTTCGTCTACCGGATCTCCTCATTTCTGGTGCGATCACGTAGAGAAATACCGAGCATAGCCCTCTCCATAGCCCGCTGCGCTACTCTGTGCTTATAGATGCGTATGTCATCACTGGCAACACACTCTGCTCGAACATCTTCGACTTCAGGCACTGAGGTAGTGTTTTGGACGACAAGATATGACGCAGTTTCCCGAACGCAGCCCGGCCGAGTTGGATTTCACGAGTACTAATAAAATATTAAGTTTACAAAAACATGATTACTGGCCTTTAACTTTCAAGTGCCAGAAATTTTTAATTCGGCTTTCTTCTTTCTTATGAATAAATTCGAAATCTCCAAGCCATTCGCAAACTCTGAATAACAAACGCAATGACCGAAGTGCGTCAGTCGTGAGGCCACAAAGCGTCCGTTTCATTTTTCTTGGACCGCTCTCTCTAATGACAGCTTAAATCCTGAAACTGACATCTCTATATTATCTTCTCGTAATCCAACTAAATCACGGCGCTACGTTCTGTACTGTTGCCGATTTGTCTAAGCCATTACAGGTTTATTTTAATTATGCCATAAAATGTTTATCTTTCTTCATGTTTATCTCGCACTTTTGTTGTTTATTCCAGAAGAATCATGAGTTTTGTCAATTTTGTCAATTTCATCACGGATCGTTATTACATTAATTTTTAACTGTAAAAAATGTGAAGCTTAAATTTCATCTTATTTAAGTGTACGACACGAACTGTTTTCAGTATAAAATGATGATGATCAAGCAGACTGACGGTTGTTTCCAATATCATCAATCCATAATCTCAAGTTAAGTTAGTAGGTAAACTAAAATAATTTATACTGTGCTAAGTGTTGTACTGAGGTTATGGAGGGTTAAAATATGAAGAGGAGAACGACAGGTAATGGAAAAAGGTATCACAAACGTGTTGCAGGTCAAGGTAGAATCTGAAAAACATCCACTTGATCTGACTCAAACTGTAAAGACGCTAAACCATGACACGGTTGATTCTTGAAACTGATTCTTGAAGATCAATCCAGGAAAATAAAAGGTTTTCATGGTCAACGTTCTTAACGTTTCATTCTTGGTGACAAGGGACATGTACCATTTGGATTAAACCAGGTGGTGGATAGAGAGTCTGACGACCAACAGAAAGGACCTGGTCGTTACCTGAATCCTTTAGGCACAGAGTGTACAACTAGCAGGACAGGCTGGCTATTAAAAAATCTGCACGCACTGTAGATATACTTCGGTTTTATTTAATGCCAAAACCAAAGCAAACACAGTAGCCTAAATCAATATAGAGAAATTCAGCCTTTGTTCAATTCAAACATAAAACTGTAAATGCGAGAAAAAAATCGCAGGAAATTTTCCTTTGTACAAATTTGTGTTCTCATTTTCATTTGTGTGTTACTGCGATCTTCAGGCGGTTACGTAGGAATAAAGCTGCGAAGCTTTGAACTTTTTATTTTGCTAATCTCCTTTTGACTTTATCCAACACGTTGTTAGTAGAGGTCAAAGTGAGCTCGATGGCTCGCTGGCGCGAACAGTTCTCTGAACGCTCAACTTTTGAATGCGGTTTAGACATAAATTAAAATTTTTAATAGTGGTCTTTTAGTAAATCAAGGAAAGATTTTTTTAGTAACGAGCACTCCTTTTTCTATGTTGAAATATTTATGGTTCGAATAAACAAAACACGTTTTCTAACAGTTGTATTTTAATATTATCTTTGCAATGTCATTGGAAATACAACTATGATTACCATTAACAGTAATTATTTCTCTAATATATTTCCTTCATTAAACCGTAGACAATGCTTTTACATACCAAAAACATATCTCGTAACCTTGTAAAGATACGACTGGTGCACTGTTCCCATTGTACGGATGTTTGCATGAAACGGTTGAATATATTCCGTCTATGGATAAACAAATGAGAGCAGTACGTGGCAGTACGTTGCTCGACATCGAAACAGGTGATGACTGGCGGGCGGCACCCGTCACTGCTAAATATTCCCAATATAATTATTATATTATGTTTAGATCCGACAGTTAATGAACGAGCTTACTGACATTACAAGTCCTATCAATATAAAGTGAAAGTGTAATAGTAAACATGATGCCCACAAAATAAATAAAACTAAGGACTGGCAATGACATTGGGTGGTACCTACCATGAGTCACAATGTAACAATCAAGTGTGTTTCATATTGAAAGCGGATTTCATTGTAGAAAGCGAAGGGTTTCGGATTTGCAACATTAATTTGCTCATTTGTGTAATCCCCGGTGCTGGAGGCTGTTCGGTGTGTGCCGTGTGGTTGTGTACCGAAACAATAAATGTTATTATTGAATAACACCGCCTCTGCGGTTGTGAACCGATAGGTACATATCTGTTTTCCATAACTACCGTCTAGTACTCGTAGTACTTCACTAAGTCACAAGGTGACACATGTCTTTCCTTCTCGTGTAACTATTCAATTAATTTAGGCCTCGAAGAATTAAATCTGGTATCCGATATTATTTGATTTTCCAACTTTTCGTATTACTTATAAATAAATTAATCCAAAAAGATATTTTAATGAGGTACTAACTTACCGAGTTATCCTAACGAGATCTCCCTTTTTCCATCGTAGTCCATAAAAGAACTAGGTAAACACTTGAACAATGGCGCACTTTTCACTTTTCGAACTAGTCAAACAATACGAGTACTTCACGATCGCGGCTTCCGAGTTCCGCGCGCTAGTTGCGAAGTGGATCCGAGTGCGAGCACAGTTCGCGGAAAGTTTGGTGCTCGGGCCGCGGCGAGACTGTGGAGCCTGTGACGTAGTCGCGGCGCGAGGGCGAGCGCAGGACTGGCGGCCGGCGGAGGGGCGTGCGGGGTGCGGGGCGCGGGGTGGGGGCGGCGGGGGCGCCAGGCGCGGGGACAGGACTAGCTCTTCGGGGAAATTTTGACGAATGACATTCCCGTAATGTTCGAGCATCGAGCATCGAGCGGGTGCTGCACTCCGCTAATTGCGCTTTTAATGAACGCGGCCATCCCTTCGCGGCGCCCGGGCGCGCGGGCGCCCTCCTAATTGTTGCATCTCACTTTTTATGTCGATATTCGTGCAGACTAATTAATAGCCGCGTCCTGGGAGGCTGGGAGCCGATCGCGGCCGAAACCTATTACTGAATTACTCGTTGTTAGGGTTGTTAGCATCTCCTGCAACCAGAAACACTTTTTTTAGTTTGACAGCAATTTATTAGTTTTTGGAACGAAGTTCCTTATCGCGCGTTCTGAAAGGGGGCTAGACGGAAAATTTCGACACTTTTTGATGTAACTCAGTAAGTTTTACAGAGATGGCGCTGTACAAACTGCGTAACTATATAAGGTAAATGAAACTAAGTATCCAGAGCGAATTCAAAAAAATCAATAGTTTCCTTGAACTTACGTATGTTACAAGTATAAGTTGATAGCGTGATTCAGAATTAATTTACTAATGCCATCTATCTGCAACTAAACAAACTAAATATCTTAAGCCTGAACAGGCGCTGTACAACAATACAATACTTAAATCGAAAGGAAATTCGTTCCATCCGGGTGTTCCTTGACACCTCTCATGTTTTTTTTCCTACTTTTTGTTATTTTACGTTATAATTACCTAACTAGGTGACCGTGCTCGTTTCGCTGAGCGTCAGACGTGTATACTTGTGATGAAGTAAAAAATATTATTAAGCACAATCAAAAATGTAGCCTTTGTCACTCAAGAATAATGTAGCTTTCTAATAGTGAAAGTATTTTTTAAATCGGTCCAGTAGTTTTTGAGTTTATTCGTTACAAACATACAAAAATACAAATCTTTCCTCTTTATAATCTAAGTATGTTAATAATTAATATCGACGCTTGAAAAGAAAAATTGACTAAGTGACATTGAAAAAAGTCATATATATTTTTGTAATCCTCCTACCGACGTTATTCTTACTGTTTTGGAATCCTTATTTTATGTGGGATATACAATTACAATTTTTAGAAATTCAACTTTAAACTGCTCTCCTATAAAGTTAGCTCAATGTCGCTTAGTCAATGTTTCCTTTCAAGCGTCGATATGTACATTGATCGGTAAGTCAGCATTTTGCAAATAGTCGTCTGTTGCTGTAATTTTCATGGAGCGTCCTTCAAAGCCGGAGGATATTGAAACCAACTTTCATCGCTTATTTAACCCCCCGTTTTTCTTCTCACCCCATGACTGTCCCACCGCTGGCCTACTTGGGGCTAGATTTTTCAAAAATATTTTGTTGAACTCAACACAAGTGAAAGTAACAGTATTTCATTATCTCCAGAGGGAACACAAACCACAGAACTCGCATCCAATTCTAATTTCCGCCTATTTTTTTATTTATTTATTTATTCCATTTCCAAGAAAGCGTACAAAAACCTGGGATTTGTATTAAGACAATCGCGGAATTTCACTAACATGACCGCAATCAAGGTGCTGTATGACGCACTGGTCAGGAGTCATCTAGAACACAGCGCAGTCATATTATGGTCACCGTACGAGGATAAATAATATGTGGTTATGTTGGAGCGTGTCCAAAACAAGTTCCTAAGGCACCTGTACCAAAAACTGTATGGAGTTTACCCCTTCTATCCTTTAATGTACCCTACCCTTTTTGTCCTAGGAATGGTGGGGAACAACGAATTGAGGGTACGCCGGGAACTTGCGCTCTCCCAGTATATTTTTAAGCTACTGCGTGGTAAAAGCTATAACCCGGGAGTGCTGTGCTGCCTAGGCCTCTGTGTCCCGGAGCGCTACGTGGGGAGGCGCAGGCGCCCGCCGCTGCTAGCGATGCCGAGATTTCGGACAAATCTGCTCGCCAAATCGCCTCTCATAAGAGCTATTAAATCTTTAAACCGCGTACATGAGACGCTTGATTTATTTTCATGCCACTTGAGTGAGTTCACAAGAGTGACATTACAAACATTATGTTACAATAATTAATATTTGAATAATGTATATCTTTTTAATTTTAGTTTTATGATGTTTTTCTTAATGTATGTATCAGATATTTTATTCTTTTTTCGCGTGTTTATTATGATTTAAAGGATAGAGTAGCATTGTAGAATATTGTAGCATTGTAGTTTTCTCCACCTGTCGAATTGGGGATTCCTGTAATGACAGAGTTGGGAGTCATGAAAATAAATAAATAAATAAAAATAGGCTTACATTATGAAGTGAAAATTGATTAAGCAATATGTGGAATGGAGCAGCGCGTAATTACTTTGCTTGGAAGATGTTGGCGGAAGTCCAGGCTCAAGATATGCGCAATCATCAGCGAAAACAACGGCCTATATTCCGAGCCTCTTTTAAAGCATCCCATTACTCGTATATCATCCCGATACATGTAAATAATCGAATGTCAGTAAATAAAGTTTTTAATTTTCATCAGTTTTTTCGTATGCGTATGCTTTATTTCCAAAATCTTTAGTTTTACTTTTTCTATGTTTTGCATATAAATAAATAATTAAAGTGAATTATTAACTTCTTTGCATAATTGGCCAATGAATTATATAAAAATTGAGAAATTGAAAAAAAAGTCTACCATACGGGGAATAGAACCCACGATCATCGAATCCGAGCTCTTACCGCTACGCCAACTCGTGCTTTATATCCATTTTCGTAATTTAAGTAATATTCATAAGGTATGAAACTTTTTTATTTTCATGTAATGTGCGTAACAATAAACGTCAAATATTGATGTCATAGCAACACGATGCTATTGTTTTATCTCATTTGTTCTTTAAGCTTAAAGCGAAACAGCTATATAGCTAATTCATAAAAAAACATTATGCGCCTAAAATAAGTTTCACTTGACTGCCTCTGTAAGCTTAGGAATAGTGTACTTTTAAAATTAGATGAGTTGTAAGGGCAACTATACTAATAACGAAGTGAGCAAACGAAAAAATTTTTCGTTGATGTGGAACTCACACTCGCATAAATTATGTGTACTTACTAAAATGTTTGAGTCATCTCGATTCCCGCGATAGTTGCGTTTTGACGAAACGAAATGTATAGAGTTTGTGCTTCCTAATGTTAAAAAAGTCAGCAAATCTCTTAAACTAAATAACGAAACATTGCATATGGAGGAATCGACGGTCTTTTTAGGGGTGACCTTAGATAGTAAACTTCAATGGGGCCCACATATAACAAATCTCGCGACAAAACTCGGTAGGGCTGCTTTTGCTGTCAGGAAAATAAGACAGTATACAGACGTCGAAACTGCTAGGATAGTCTATTTTGCTTATTTCCACAGTGTCAATGTCTTATGCCATCTTGCTGTGGGGCAAAGCAGCCAATATAAAACAAATTTTCATACTCCAGAAACGGGCAGTTAGGGCTATTTATAAACTTAGGTCTCGGGAATCTTTGCGTGAAAAGTTCAAGGAAATAGGTATACTTACAGTAGCTTCCCAGTATATCTTTAACAATGTACTTTTTATACGGAAGAATATAAACGCGTATAAACAAAATTTTGATATTAATAATCGCCATACGAAAAGAATGCATCAATTAGTTACGCCTTCGTTCCGCCTAAGTAAAGTGCAGCGATCTTTCATAGGGCTTGGTATACATTTTTATAATAAAATCCCAAAATTAATACGTGACTTGCCAATAGAAACTTTCAAAAAACGTGTAAAGACACAATTGTTAGGCAAGGGATATTATAGTGTAGACGAGTATTTAAATGACAAAGACGCATGGAAATGACCAGTACCCTAATTCACGTAACTTTAAGACGCATCGATTAAGTTGCAGTGACGCTGCAATCAAGTTGGAGTGACGCTACAATCAAGTTGAAGTTTGGCGTCTAAACCGTATTGTCATAATTTTTTGACTGCGCGTCAACTGCACGCCAACTGCACGCAAACTGCATGTGAACTTCACTTCTCCTGCACGCATCCCGCGCGCCTGTCAAACTTTATGAGACTTCAAACTTCAAAAGTTTATGAGAATACCAATCAAACTGCGATCGGGAACACGCTATCTTGACGCGCATTATCAGAATACCTTTTTGTGACGTGAGCGCGCTTGAGACGCGCTCGCGTGACGTGAGCGTGTTTGACAGCGCAAGAGAATACGGAAAGTGTCATTTTGATCGGAACGTCGCTGCAACTGCACTGCAATCGAACTTCTTAAGTTACGTGAATTACCCTGCAGCTCTGCAACCAGTTCCGCTCAGAATAGTAAATACTTTTGTATTATTATCTTTTTTTGTAATATTTTTTTAAAAGATGTGCTGAGGAGTTTCTTTAGGCTTTTCTTCTCCTCCACGACAAAGCACCTTCCGAAAAGCCAAAAAATGACGTGCATAAGTGTATCAGTGATACCTATATGAATAAAATATTTTGACTTTGACTTTGACTTTGACTTTGACTTTTGCCGTTTTATGTTAGTAACTCACACTCGAGATCAGTTATCATTTATTTTTATTTCGTCAAGTTTAGTTTAAGAATAAAGTATCGCTGAATATACAACTTTATGTACCCATTTTGTAATTATTTTTTTCGAGGGGAGATGTTTAAGTTTGAGCTGCGAATGATCCTATCCCTTTTGTGAAAGGCCGAGATTCAATATCGGCACATTATCTCGCGCCATAACCCAAGCGGCGGCGCATGGCGGTGGCTGCGGGAAGTGGGGGAGAGGACTCGCGGGACGACGCCACGACGGGATCTTCCCCAGTTTGCAACTTGTGCAACGCATTGATTGGCAACGCAACTATTGTTCAATGCGCTGTGCAACAATCTCATGTGCATCGGCGTGTGCATCTTATTATTCATTTTGATATTAGGTTTTGTTCACATTTTTGTGCGATATAAACGCTTACGAAACAGCACTTAGATCACTACGGGATAATCGGCTTTATTTCTACGCGCGAAGTCCGAGGCACCATAGTTCACCAGTTTACCACATAAATAAATAAAAGTTGCGATGTCCTCTCCACCATCATTCTGAGAGCTTCAAGGCTTAAATTTGTTTAGTAACTCAGCCCTATGTGTATATCAAAACGGCTGCGATAATTGACACATCGTGTGTCGTTGGTACAGCTGGTAGTGGCGCGGGCGTGCGGCTGGCCGGATGGCCGGATGGCCGGATGGCCGGATGGCCGGATGGCCGGATGGCCGCTGCTTGCGGAAGATAATCGCGTCTTTATTTGATTACGCATCGCAGTAAATTATACGTATCACAGTATCTGCCGCGCGCACTCGCCACTCGCCAGTCCGCGCTCCGGCTCACTGGAACTAATTAAATAAGGGGGATTTTCTCCTCGATGGTATTCTTAAGATTTGATAACAGATATTCTTTTATATATGGTTACACACATTATGCAAATACACATGATTATGCACACTAACACTCTACAACACTTTATCGCTTTATAATTAATAATCCAGACACAGTATTGGTGTTATGTTGACATTTATTGATTGTGGTAGTAGTACCACTGTTTCTTTTTTAGACAAATGTACTAATATTTGTACAAGTAATAATTTAAACTGAATAAAAAGACAACGGATAAGCCGTCTTATTTAAATATAGTTCATCAGAATATACAAGGCTTAACCGGCAAAGAATTAGAATTAGAATTATTTACTAAACAAAGCAATATTAATGTATTATGTATTACAGAGCATTGGATACCAAACATACAAGGTCATGTTAGTTTGAATAATTATAGATTGTCAAGTGCGTTCTTTAGAAGGACTGCTATACATGGGGGATCTCTAATATTAGTGCAAGATAATATTTCTTCTAAAGACCGAAAAGACATTGTTAGTTTATCTATTGAACGCACTATAGAGCTGGCCTGTGTGGAACTGGAGCGGTTTATTATAGTCTGTGTATATAGGCCCCCCTCTGGCGACTTTAGTATTTTCGAAGATACACTGGAGGATGTACTTAAACGGTTAGGCTCTAAAAAAGGATTAGTGATATGTGGCGACTTCAACGTAGACATTTTATTAGATAGTACCATGGCTACTAGGCTATTAAGTTTGTTTAAATGCTTCAATTTAAATCCATTATTCAATGAGCCGACCAGAATTACTGAAACTACAGCTACGTGTTTAGATAATATCTTTGGCAATTGTGAGATTTTAAATAAAGAGATATTCAGTAAGTTGAGGTCAGACCACTGCGGACCAAAAATTTCTTTGTATAATTCTGTCAATAAGAAAAAACAATTAATAAAGTGTAGACCAATAACTAAAAATAATATTTCAACTTTTAAAGAAAAAATTCATTCAAAAATGCAAACGCAGTTATCGTTACAACAAAGAGATCCAATTAAACTATATAACACATTGTCTACTAACATAAATAACGAATTTAATCGAATATTCAAGCTTAGGTACATAGATATAGCCAAAAATAGTAAATTTAGTGATTGGGCTACTGTAGGTATTTATAAAAGTAGAAACAAAATGTATGACCTCTATGCCGAGAAAAAATACAATTTTTCTCCAACTTTCCACGAGCATGTGAGAAATTATTCTAAAATCTTTAAAATCGTTTGCATTCAGGCGAAATCAATGTATATAAAGGACAAAATTATTAACTCGGATGACAAAATAAAAACGATTTGGAATATAATTAGCAGTGAGAACGGTAACGCAAAGTCCTGTGATTTCAGTTACGAATTGTTGATTAATAAAAATATAATCACTGCTGATAAAGACGTGGCAAGCGAGTTTGAAAATCATTTCTGTAACATTCCTATAACGTTAACCCGTTCACTAGCTTCTTCACCGGCGGAAGCACTTTCTATATTAATAAATCATGTTAATGAATGTAACATTTTATTTGAATTTAAACATATAACCACTAGAGACTTAATTAAAGCATTTCAGTCTCTGAAGGTAAAGAATACAGGTGACTTGTGGGGCATCTCGGTAAAAATAATACAGTATATTATAGATATCATAGCTCCATATTTGGTCGTAGTTTTTAATAAATGTATATATCTCGGTATCTTTCCAGATCTTATGAAATGCAGCAAAATCATTCCACTTTTTAAAACAGGTGAAAAAACTGATGTTAATAACTATAGACCAGTTTCTGTTTTACCAACTCTTAGTAAAGTCTATATCTTAGTATAGTATAGTCGAAAAGATAATACTGAATCAAATGTTAACCCATTTCAATAATAATAAATTATTACATCCTGAGCAATACGGTTTCACGAAAGGCCGGAGTACAACCGATGCCGGGGCTAGGCTTTTAAAGCATATATTTGAAGCATGGGAAGCATCACAAAATGCCATAGGTGTATTTTGTGACTTATCTAAGGCATTTGATTGTGTTGAGCACGAAACATTGCTGCTTAAACTTGGCCACTATGGTATAAAAAACAAGGCCCTTAGCTTGATCGCGTCTTATTTGAGTGATAGAATACAAAAAGTAAGCATAAACGATATTAAGTCATCGGGGTCACCGGCTGTGATGGGTGTACCGCAGGGCTCTATATTGGGTCCGTTTCTTTTTCTGGTATATATTAATGATTTACCACATTATGTAAAGAACCAAGCGGATATTGTACTATTTGCTGATGATACATCATTAATATTTAAGTGTGAAAGGAATAAAGTAAATTTCGACGACGTAAATAGTAGTCTTTCGCATGTGTCGCGTTGGTTCACTATCAATAACTTACTTTTAAATGCAAAAAAAACTAAATGTATAGAGTTTGTGCTACCTAATGTTAAAAAAGTCAGCAAATCTCTTAAACTAAATAATGAAACATTGCATATGGAGGAATCAACGGTCTTTTTAGGGGTGACCTTAGATAGTAAACTTCAATGGGGCCCACATATAACAAATCTCGCGACAAAACTGGGTAGGGCTGCTTATGCTGTTAGGAGAATAAGGCAGTATACTGACGTCGAAACTGCTAGGATAGTTTATTTTGCTTATTTCCACAGTGTTATGTCATATGCCATCTTGCTGTGGGGCAAAGCAGCCAATATAGAACAAATTTTCATTCTCCAAAAAAGGGCTGTTAGGGCTATCTATAAACTTAAGTCTCGGGAATCTTTGCGTGAAAAGTTCAAGGTAATAGGTATACTTACAGTAGCTTCCCAGTATATCTTCAATAATGTAGTTTTTATAAGGAAGAATATAAACGCGTATAAACAAAATTTTGATATTAATAATCGCCAAACAAAAAGAATGTATCAATTAGTTACGCCTTCGTTCCGCCTAAGTAAAGTGCAACGATCTTTCATAGGGCTTGGTGTACATTTCTATAATAAAATCCCAAAAATAATACGTGACTTGCCAATAGAATCTTTCAAAAAACGTGTAAAAACACAATTGTTAGGCAAGGGATATTATAGTGTAAACGAGTATTTAAATGACAAAGACGCATGGAAATGATTAGCTCTGCAACCAGTTCCACTCAGAATAGTAAACTTTTGTATGATAATATCTTTTTTGTAATATTTTTTTTAAAAGATGTGCTGAGGAGTTTCTTTAGGCTTTTCTTCTCTTCCATGACAAAGCACCTTCCGAAAAGCCAAAAAATGACGTGCATAAGTGTATCAATGATACCTATATGTATAAAATATTTTGACTTTGACTTTGACTTTGATTGTCGAGGCACATGCCTTCCTGCGAAGTTTCCTGCTCGCACCAGAAATGCAGATCGTACACGAGTGTAAGTGTGGACGTTAATATTATATGTAGATAACGCTTTATGTCCACGTTACGGCCGTCAACTGAACGATAATAATAATATTATTTTACAATACAATACAATACAATACAAATACACTTTATTTGTACACCAAATTAACAAACAAGCAGAAATACTTAAAAAAATAATGTGGCATACAAAAGGCGGCCTTATCGCTAAAAAGCGATCTCTTCCAGGCAACCTTAGCATATAGGAAACAAAAGAGAAAATAACAATGAGGCGTAGGGTGTACATAATGTAATGTGTGTGTAATGTGTTTTAGTGTAATGACTATTCGTAGCGCGGGTGAGGAGCGCTACGGGCTACACGCAGCCCGCGCAGGGCTCCGCCGCCGCACCGGGGCCGCGGGGCCGCGGGGCGCGTATCACCGAAGCATCCAATAAAAGTTGTTTACATTACCGCGCGCCCAAACAAGATAAGCCAAACTCAGCATCTACAATAAAACTACCGCGGCTTAAGTACCTGTCGTTCACCAAATAGATATAATAAAAGGACTTTCACTTCGTTCAAAATAGTACGTCCGTGAGTCGTAAAAGGTGCAACGATAAACAAAGCATAAATTATAAAGTATACATTAAATAATACGCGGCACTTACTCTCTTTTATAACTCCTTTCTTTAATAACATAATTCTTGAATGTTATTTTATTGACTTCCCATCAACAATATTACTTCTAAATGAGCTTTCCAACACTTACATAATAATATCAGATCTCATGAAGAGCCAACACTCTATTTTACTAGCTGCACTTACTCTACCGTACTTTAGTCAAATAAACTTGACAAGTGCGAGTTAAATTCGCTTGTAGAGGGTTCCGTACGTTGATTATGTATTTACAGTTATTTTTATATTTCATTTAATTTTGCCCTTTTTAAGACCCTAGACTTATTATAGGTTTTCCTGTAATGTAGGTGTAGTGTTCGGAGGATCAATAATACACACGCTTTACTCTGTAATAGGTGAGGTATGAATACGCAGAGCGCACATCTGCACTCGCTCGCAGTTAGCCACAGACTGTCCGCTATGCATAGACACTACATCCCTTCTTTATTGTATAAAATTCAAATATTTTATTGGTTTGGTTTACAAACACTTTTTGTAAGTCATGCAAGCTACGCCAATGCTTCAACAAGGCCCTACTGTGAGAAGGGCCCGGTAGAAGAAGCAGCAAGAAACTACCGGGGTGTTTTTATCCTACTCACAGTTACAGATAACACTTATTAACTACTTACAATCTATATTATAAAACTCATGTCCAAGTAGTCTTGTCATTAAAATAATCATTCATCATAAGTTGTAATACCCTTTCATAAGAATGCTTTTATTATGAGTTTTAAATATATAGTATAGCATTTCCGTCAATTTTAATGGAATTTTATATTATTATTATTTTATTCCAACATCGATATAGATCTGAAAATAATAAATTCTTTGTTAGCCAACGTTTATTTTCTTTGTTGTATAACACGTGTTTCCCGTTTCTGTACATCGCTTTCACCATCAAATACTCACACCGCTATGTGAGGGCAGGGTTAAAGTTTGGTATCAATCTGTTAGCCTCAGTTACTTATTTTTCATTGATATATTTTTCTGTACCCAATTTAGGATCTGTAACTCCCTTTGTACTGTCCACATATTGTTCTCCTCTTTTCTCTAATTGAATTGTAGACATGTCAACTCCTGTCTCTCACACTACCGTCTAACGGTTTATATTTTATTTGAAGTGATTGGAAGTTAAAAAAATATCTTACTAGCATAATAAGTCAAATGAAGATCTTCTCGTATTTCACTAAATACAACTCTTGTAGATCATAATTGTATTTTAACTAACGTCAAATGTAGCCTTGAAAATAGATTAACCCAAGCCATGTACCACAGTCGTCTACTTCAAATATTAAAAGTAACAACATAAGTTCTGAAAAAAATCTCGAGTAAATCCCTCTATTGCCACGGCTCTCCCAGCCGATATGCATATCCATTGAGTGAATCATAATTATGTGTTCAATATGCGTCACCCATACACAGATACACCTCCAACTTCACTACAACTTTCTTTCTTGAGTCCCAGTCTCCATCTCGTATCATTCAGTATCATGATCCTCTTTATAGGTGCTCGACAAATACATGATGCCTCTGAAATGTGAAGCGGCCCAAATCGGCCTTAATAAGTGTTGTGTAAACATCGCGAAATGTGAGAGCACTTAATAAGTGCGCTCAAGCATCGCGCCACATTTTATGTCACTGTGCTATATATTTGTGCTATATATTTATTTTATATATAAGTTTGATAAAGATAGTCTGTTCCTATCTTTATCAAACTTATGCAAAGTATAGCGAAAAGAACAAGGATGGCAAATAAAAATATTTCAAGTCTATAAGGTAGTTCGAAATTTTCAAACGTAAATCTTGAGAATTTTGATTCATTTAACTAGACATAATGCATGATGTCAATATAATGTCTACAGTTCAAACAACTCGCTCCGCGCCTTATGAGAACTCAACTTTAAACAATTTTCATATGTGATATTATTTTTTCATCTCGTGTCACTAAGAAATTCAAACCATTGGCCAGCAATTCATTTAATGTTAAACTATTTAATTCTACCAGTATTTACACTGTTAAGGTCACAGGGACATTTAAAATAGTAGCAAAAGAACCTTTATAGTCCATCATAGTCAAGGAAACGAATTCAGATTACCTTTGCTTCCCAGGAGAGATTTCAATCGTTATCAGCACTCTCTATGAGAATGCTTTGTGAGTTAGTACTCCTGCGTGCACGGTCACTCACACTTGCACGTACACTCGGCTTAGTGATGTGGCCACTCCAACGTCTTGATGGAGATCTAGTGCTTCTAGCTTCCTCAATATCAACGTCACTGTAAACTTGATAGATCTGTAATACAGAAATATACGACGAGCCGCGGACTGCATTGCTTTTTAGAGAAAAATCTCTGAAGTTACTTCTCTGCACTGTCATTCAACCTTTTTTTAGTATCAGCTTGGCAGAGTCAGGCATAATGAAATTGAACCAATTTGTTAACGTATACTTAATAATTATAGTAGGTAACCTTGCCCTTGGTATCCTTATTGAATACTGTCGTGGAAAAGTATGGAAAAAATGATAAAAATAACCTTTTGGTCACTAGCCGTCACTTGACGCTAGTAAAAGTGTTGATGTCGATTTTACACGAATACAGCCTGTGCTCTTTTCTGCAGAACTTCTCTGCGGAAGTCAGTGCCTCGTTGTCTCTTTACTATGGAGACAAAATCATAATCTTCACATATTTTCCTTTATTTTTCGGCAGCTCAAAAAGATTACCATTTACATTGCAAGTAAAGATATTAGATGAAAATACTACTATCTTCTGAGTCTGCAAGTGCTTATTTATGTATGGATGAATCGTTATATTATTTCAATAAAAATAATAATACATCCAATAAATTATTATGGATTATATTATATGGTAATAAAAATGAATATAATTATCACAAAAGTCGAATCTGTTTCCATGAACTCATAACTACTTGTACTAATTTGTCATAATCTGGCTCAAATATGTGAATATATTATAACGTTTTTGGTTCCTTACATAATACTTGCATCATTTCTGTACTTGATATTTGTGATTCATTGTGATTGGGGTAGCTTTCTGAAAACCTGCAATTTGTTATTTCATCCCACGATTTCATATCAGTGAAATGCGGCCGGCCGATTATGATAGAATCATCTCCATCAGACATCTCGAATAGGTGTCACATGACTCATATCCTACAGACATGTTTGGCTTTCAATAATCTTCATAACGGCATAGCTCTAAAACATTAATTTGTAAATATATGCAGCTACCGTGCATGCATGGCTTTTTAACGGTTTAATGTATCAGTAACTTGACTGCGTAGCCTTAGAACATTGATTTATAAATATTGGCGGGCATCGTATATGCATGGCTTTTTTCTTATGAAACAGTAACATGACTGCGTAGCCTTAAAACATTGAATTATAAATCTTTACGGGCACCGTGTATGCGTGGCTTTTCGTTTATATAACCACAACATGGCTGTGTAGCCTTAGAATATTTATGTATTATATAAATATTTCTGAAGTTCTTGTATGCGTGGCTTTTTACTTAAGTAACAGCAACGTGGCTGCGTAGCCTTATATTAATTTAATTTATAATATGCGTGAACTTCTAGTATGCATGGCTTTTACTTATGTAACAGTAATATGACTGTATAGCCTTAGAATATTTATTTATTATATAAATATTTCTGAGTCCTTGTATGCATGGCTTTTTACTTAAGTAACAGCAACGTGGCTGCATAGCCTTAGATTATAATTTAATTTATAAATATGCGTGAACTTCTAGTATGCGTGGCTTTTACTTATGTAACAGTAATATGACTGTATAGCCTTAGAATATTTATCTATTATATAAATATTCCTGAAGTCCTTGTATGCGTGGCTTTTTACTTAAGTAACAGCAACGTGGCTGCATAGCCTTAGATTAATTTAATTTATAATGTGCGTGAACTTCTAGTATGCATGGCTTTTACTTATGTAACAGTAATATGACTGTATAGCCTTAGAATATTTATTTATTATATAAATATTTCTGAGTCCTTGCATGCGTGGCTTTTTACTTAAGTAACAGCAACGTGGCTGCATAGCCTTAGATTATAATTTAATTTATAAATATGCGTGGACTTCTAGTATGCGTGGCTTTGACATAATTATGTAACAGTAATATGACTGTATAGCCTTAGAATATTTATCTATTATATAAATATTTCTGAAGTCCTTGTATGCGTGGCTTTTTACTTAAGTAACAGCAACGTGGCTGCATAGCCTTAGATTATAATTTAATTTATAAATATGCGTGGACTTCTAGTATGCGTGGCTTTTACTTATGTAACAGTAATATGTCTGTATAGCCTTAGAATATTTATTTATTATATAAATATTTCTGAGTCCTTGCATGCGTGGCTTTTTACTTAAGTAACAGCAACGTGGCTGCATAGCCTTAGATTATAATTTAATTTATAAATATGCGTGGACTTCTAGTATGCGTGGCTTTGACATAATTATGTAACAGTAATATGACTGTATAGCCTTAGAATATTTATCTATTATATAAATATTTCTGAAGTCCTTGTATGCGTGGCTTTTTACTTAAGTAACAGCAACGTGGCTGCATAGCCTTAGATTATAATTTAATTTATAAATATGCGTGGACTTCTAGTATGCGTGGCTTTTACTTATGTAACAGTAATATGTCTGTATAGCCTTAGAATATTTATCTTTTATATAAATATTTCTGAAGTCCTTGTATGCGTGGCTTTTTACTTAACTTTGTTTTGATTTTTAATTGACAGAACATGTTATAGTATATTATATACCACTTGTACATACCATACAGAATACATTATAGTAAGTATAATCCTCATCACCTCGAATGACTTGCCATAGCAGCAATTCAATATATCGCTTACATAATATGTATAGTTTGGCTTATTCCTTGGAACTCTAAATCAAGTGCCTACTCCGTACCTTAATTAATTATGATACTTAATTATGGCAAATAACCCATAAGTTGAATACATTTTTAACCAACTTCAAAAAAAAAGGAGGAGGTTCTCAATTCGACTGTATCTTTTTTTTTATTTTTTTATGTTTG